>VDFB02271358.1:175207208-175296344 GCA_007258455.2 Sequoia sempervirens
ATTTAACATTCCCTATATGATATGTAGTATGCAATATGTTGATGGTTTGTGTATGCAGGATGAGTGCAATGATGAACTTTGATTAACTGTCATGGTACCATGTTAGTGTGAAAGAGGATAGAAGAAAGCAAGAGATTCCAACAAGACATGAGATGATGATGATGATGATGCATACTGAGGAGTTGGTATTTTCAAAGGGCCAATTACCTTATGTTTGATAACACACATAGGCATGATGCATCAAGGTATAAAGAACCAGGATGGTGTTGTACCTAGTGTGATTGAATTTGACTCGATAATCAGATAGGAGTACTCCTATTCACACCTGACATATGGAACCTTATTTAGAATGAAATTTAGATATTTCAAACATCCCAGACCAAAACATAGAAAAGTAGGCCTTCATATGTGGTCAACAAGACACCTAAAACACCTTCCCTACAAACCAAGCAAAGCACAAATAACCAAGTTATATTACAAGAATGTCTAACAAGCACAACATATAAAAATATAATGGTCATTGCCCCATTCCTAATTGTCTAAATCCTTTCATTTGGATATCATTGAGAGGTCCTTGGAATGAGCACAATAATATAAGTTCAACAAGATAAAGATAAAGCAAACAAACAAGTTAATGTTCTTCAATACCACTAGTCAAGACTAAACTATGGTGATACCTAATGTTGATGTCCATTGTAGGAAGGATGCATCCTAGGACATGACGATATGAGATGATTGATATGGGACTGATTGGATGATAGAGTATTGATACAAAGAGTTGACTAACCTTTTTAAGTACTAACCTAGACTTGAGACTTTGACACTTTGAGTTTTCACTTTTGAATCTGCTAGACTTGTTTTCGATTGTTTTACCAAGAGTTGAGGATGATCATTGTTTATTATGAGTGATTTTTATTGTGGGTGAAAGTGAAATGAGATAGATGGATTTTTTCAAAATTTTGGATGTTTTTGAGGTTTTTGAAATGTTTTGAGCCTATTTTTGGTATTTAAAAGATTTTGCAAATGTTTTGATTTTTTTAATTTTCAAATGTTTTGGGGTTTTATGAGATTTTATAAATATTTTTGGATTTTGATATCTTTTGGATTTTTTTTTGATTTTTGCATGATTTTGATGATTTGGATAAGGATAGGTGTGATGATATCAGTGATCTATTTTGGGATTTTGTCAAAAATTAGGCTAAGGTTGATTGATTAGATTAACATATTGATGATGATAACATTGTTGAGGATACAAAACAATGCCAGGATAGTGTTTAAGAAACATAAGGAATAGGATGGATATCCCAAGATGATGATGGATTGATTGGACTTGACTGATCAGGATTGAAGCTTGATTTGGAACAAAATTGTTTTGAATGATTTGATGTGATGCTAAATTGAAAATTAGATGTGACTAATATTGATTATTTGGATTGATGTTCGATGAAAGATAAAACTTGATAAGGAACATCTTCTTGTCAAAATATGCCATGGGCTAGTGATTTGGATATTTTTCCCATAAGTGGTTGACCAATTTGATTCTATGTTTGCCAATGTTTGCATCACCACATAAGTTGGAAGATATAGATCAAGATTTATTCCTAAAGCAAGATGTGAATATCTACCCCTAGTGTCTAACAATGTATGGAATGCCATGGATGGATGCTTGGATAGATGTGTGGATGGATGGATGTGATAAGCACACAAAGGATGCCAAGGATTATCTTGCACTTAAGATAAGGTGTTCAAAATAGAGGATGCTCATTTGGATAGTGCTTCATGGTTCAAATCAATGAAAATGACTCATGTCAAGATGTTTACCATAGGCAAGTGTAAAGTGTGCACCAAACTTTCATCAAGATCAAGATAACTTGGACAATGGATGTAGATGGATGAAAATGGATTGGATAAATGGATCATGGATGAATGGATTTATTATGGATAAGATGGATGGAAATGTTGGATTTATTATGGATGAGATGGATGGAAATGTTGGATTCATTATGGATGAGATGAGATGCTTTCACCTTAACTAGCACATGTAGATGTTGGATTCTACACATACGCTCGTTTGCTAGGTTTTCATCATGGTTCCTGTCCAAAGCACCACTATAGTGGTTTTCACTGGAGGACGATTTTTATCTTTACTATTTTCATGATTTTTCTTATTTATTTATTTATTTATTTATTGTTTATTTATTGTTTTTTGATTTTTCATATATATATATATATATATATATTTGGATTTTTCTAAAAGATTCTAAGCTCATTTTGAACTTCCTTGCGATTTTGATGTAGATGCTTCTGTCATAATGTGCCATCGATATCCTACTTGAAGAAGCTGCTTTGCCAAGATGTGCACTTCAATATAACTTTTGAGATTCCTGGTCTACTTTGTTGATACCGAAGCTAACTCTATCTTTATGCACACATCACCATAGAGTGCCTTCTAAATCATTATGATGAAGGGTGGCTGCCAATACACAGTCAATGTGAGAATTGGATATCATGCATGGAGGTGTGGATGGAGTGTGTTTAGGAATAAAAGATGGATTGGTTGATAGTTTGGAATTTTTGACTCTCCAAACTTGGGAAGATGAGCAATGATGGGTGGATATGAAAGTGTGCATAGAATTAGGACCAACTACTTGATATACTTTGTATGTCAATTGAGAATCCTTCTTTTTCCTTTGTGTACATCATTGATGGATACTTTTCCCTTTTTTATTTTTCCCCATAGTTTCTTTGACTAATGGAGTTTGATTGGGATAATCTTTCTTTGTATTCTTTGGTATCTTTGTGTATTTGATTTGTCTGATATGCTTCTTAGCTTCTTTTTCTTTGATAATATTCTTTGTGCTTTGATTCAAAACCTTCTTTTGATGTTGGTCCCAATTTGTGGATGGGGTGATGGGTGGATGAAGATTCATGATGTGGTTGGTTGTAGTATTGGCATTGGTTTCACCATAAGGATTCTTCGTGCTCCCTATGTTGACATTTTCTTGAGACATAGTTACCACCAGTATGGTGGTAGTATCATCTTTTTTCCTTGATTCTTCTTGTTTTGAGATGTCTTGTTCAATAAGCATTCTCTGATAAATGACCACTATAGATGTCGTTATTTCAATTTGTTGCTTTGCTGACTCTAGAATATCATGTTCTATTTGACCTATTTTACTAAGTGGATAATGTTGGATATCTCCATACATATTGTCCTCGGTCTAAATTTTGGATATATCTATTCCTAATGTTGACAATTTAGTTTGACTGTAGGAATCAATAACCTGCTTCTTTTGTGTAATAATGTCAGGAGTGAAGGGATCCTGTTATGAATGAAGATCATCTACGTGTCCATCCAAATAAAGCATCTCATGGGTAGATGTAGGAGTATATGTTATGTGTATATGATCATCTTGTATAGATAGGAGAGTGTCCATTACATCATTGTAGTAGCTTGGAGATGTAAATTCTTGATCTTGAATGATTTCAGAATCGCTATCGACATGCTTTGGATCAAGTTTTTGACATGGGTTAGTTTCATTAGGCATAGGAAGTGGCTCAAATGTCATGAGGTCAAAGGATGTCCATATTTTTTGGAAAGAATCATTGCTAGACCTTGGTGAAAGATGTTGATCATGCTTTGGAATAAATTCTTGGGATATGTCCCCTAACTCATTGGATGATGTAGAGACATTTTCAACATGATTATTGGTCTAGAGGTTATCACTACTATCGCTAATAGTTATTTTTTTTGATCAATAAGGTCTTTGATGAGATTTTTGAGTTGAATGCAATTTGATGTTGTGTGTCACTTTAAATTGTTTTTTGATAATCACAAAGGTGATTTGCATTGTACCACAATGGTTTCACTAAAGGCTCTTGATTATTTTCATAGGTGGGAACTGTGATGAGTTTTCCATGCACCAACTATTGCATGATTGATTTGATTGGTTTCCCAAGTGGTGTGTATTTGTGTTTGTTACCTTGTGAAATTTTACCTAGTGGTGATTGATTTTGGACAATGTTCTGGTTTAGGATGATGTTTAGATTTGGCATGATAGGTTGAAATTGAACATTGTTTTGGTTTGGAAACATATTGCCTTGATTTAGGTAACTTTTATTTTGTGTGTTGTCACCTTGACTTGGATCAATACATGGATTTGTCAACATTTTCTTTGGACTTGGAACAACATTCATATGATTTGCACACATATCCATCCCAAAGTTTACCAAGTGTGGATTTGAAATTTTCATGTTTGGTAAAATTGTACTTGGTGTATTCACAATTGGTATGTATGGATTTGGTGGGATAATGTTGTTTTGTTGAAGACTCACGCATTGCTTGCTTGGTTGATAGATTTGTAGGTTTGTATTTTGATTTAAATCTACCATTTGGGAAAGGTGGTCCAAAATTTAGATTGGGAAAAATCACATTTGTTGTACCATTGAGGTTTGTAGGAGATAATGATTCTCATGTATGGATTGTATAAATGTGAGTTTTGATAATCAATCAACATTGTAAGGCTTTGAAATTTTGGTTGACTTAGATCAATCATGATGTATTAATAAAGTTTATATTCCATGTTCTTCTTGTGTTGTGACCTAGTTTGCACCATAAAATAAGGATCAATTTTCAATAATGTGGGAGATGAATCTCTAATTCTTTGGATTGATATAACTTTAGGTACAAAAGAGAGAATTTAGGATGATTTAAGGATCAAATGGTGTAATGATGAATTGTGTGAAAGATGGATGATATGGATGATTGAACTCTTAGAAGATCTTGAGGGGATGCTAAAATTTTGGGACTTTTTTGGATTCTTGGATTTGTTTGGATTTTGACTTTGGATTCTTGGATTCTTGGATTTTTGGATTTTGATTTTGAACTTGATTTGGTTTTGGATTGTTTTGATTTTTGATAATGAACTAGATCCCAAGATGTTGGATGTTATCTATAGGATAGACTTGTTCACAAGATGATAATTTGACTAAATATAGGGAGAAGGATGCATCTACCCACACCTAACCAAACAAGATGATAATTCAACTAAGCATATGGAGAAGGATGCATCTGCATATACCTAGCTAAACAAAATGATTTGATGATAATCTAACTAAGCATATGAAGAAGGATGCATCTACATAGACCTAGCTAAACGTGATTTATTTTGATGTTTGATTCAAGCATTTTGATTTTTTTCAAGGATTTTTGATTCATGGATTTTCCAAAAAGTCTAGCATGAAGGATGATTTCAAGATTTTCAAGAGTTGTTGGTGGGATGATTTTGGTTGGTGTTTGAAAGATGGATGAAAGTTTTGATTTGATCCTATGTGTACCTAAAAATACTATTGTTTACAAGACCCGAGTTTTGAAGAACATGCTTTATTCTAAACAAGATGCTCAAATTCCCAAAAAAGATTTGGATTTTGACAATAGTAAAATGAGTATAAATTTGGGTTATTTCTTGAAGCTTTTCTGTAAAAGTTGAAAAGTAATCTTCGTCTAAATTCATAAAGTGTTTCGAGATGCTTTTGATGTTCTTTTAGACTAAGTGCTTTTGATTTTGGTTTCCGGATTTTGATCTTGCGTGAAATCATTTGAGACACATGTGTGGGGTTCAATTGTTCTTAGATTTGCTTAGTGACTTCTTTTTACCACAATCAATTCTTGATTAGGTTTCTCCAAACTAAATATCTAATGTCCTAATTTCTCATCATCCCACAAAATGTGTTATATGGAAATCAAAGAATTTAAGACAAAAGTTTCCTATTGTTGACTTTAGTAAGCAAATTGAGATATAAATTCAAATTTTTAGAAACCTCTAAGGATAAAATCCCAAGGGCAAGCAATAACACATGAATCTTGTCAAAGGTATTTGCCTCCTACATGGTTTGAAGTCTTGATGATAATGTTGAATGTTTGTTTTTTCCAATGTTTACAAACAAGCAAAGTCTTTTGTTTCCAAGAATAAGTACAACCCTATGGATATGAAAGACTGTATTTGTTGAATCCCCACTTAGACAAGTCCAGCTATGCCTACTTTTAGCGAATGGTTAGATGCTTGACCCCATTGGCTCCCCTCCACGACACTCACTTATATGGGGAAGCTAAGCATTAGTACCCATGAAACTCACATGGAATAATTTCCATTTCTACTAAAATCTGTAAAAGTGTGAGGTGGCTTCAGAATGATCGTTCTTGCACCAACAAATAGATCAAGGATTTTGGCCTTTTCTAAAAAAGGGTTTTAATACAGAATTTCCATTCATGGGGGATCACCCATTCGATAAGAGACCATTGTTTCCCTTCTCGTTAGGATGACTATCATGATACTTTCCTTTCAACAAGGACCCACACTTATACACCAGTTGGAAGTCGCTTGGATTTAGCATGTTTCTAGTTGGGTCATTCCCTTGGGTGATTACTTTTTCCCACAAGGCAGGCCCTCTAAGATAAATAAAAGTGAGCAAACATATCTATAGTTTGATTGATCTTTGCTGAGAAACAAAGAGAGAACACACGTGATATGTTCCACTCACACTCGCAAGATTTGTTCAATTTTAAAGTCCAAATTGAAGTGTGTGGGTAATCACTTACACAACCTAATGTCACAAAAAGGCCTTTTGATTCTCAAAATCATCGTGAGGCGCGAGAGAAGTGCATACATCCTTTTAATGATATTACTTTGAGTAAGTAATTTAAAAACAAAGAAGCACTTGTTCATTTTAAATCCACAAAGCAATGATTTGATTCTTTTTTTAGAGCACCAAGAATGAAATATGGAGATTACCTTGTTCAATTATTAATCATCAAACCAAATCTAGTGAGTTTATCCTAAATTTATTTTGAAGCCCTTTGTAGAAAAAATTGAAAGTCTTTGTAGTGTTATTTTTAGAGCCCAAAATAAATTTAGGATGTCCTAAGCACATGAAAAGAAACAAATCCTTAGGGGAGATTGTGAATTCTCCAAAAGTGTTAAGAAAACACTAAAGTGTTAAAAAACTCTTGATATCATGAGATGATGATGTCATTATGACACTTCCACTAGGTTTCTTTTCTTCACCTTTGATTGAGCCACCCTAGAAAAAGAAAGTTAAAACTCCAAAACAGAGGTCAAGAAAGCAATTAATAACCTAGATGATCAAAATTAAAAAGCATATGTCATAAAAATTAAAATTTCACTTTTTACTTCAATCCACCAGCAGAGTCTGCATAGGCAGTGTAGTTTGAGGAACCTAGCGGTGCTATATGGCATCACTAATTCTACAAGCAGTTCTCTGCAGCAAAACAAAGAGCATGATTGTGTCAAAATTTTACCCAGCGGTGTAGTTTGGAGTTTAAAACGGTCAACAACCTCAAACTGACCCAATAGCGGAGTTAGAACTTTTGAATTCTGGGTGGGAAAGACAAAGTGGCATGGTTTGAAGTTTGAAGTGATGGTATATGGAAATGTTGGACTGCTAGCGGTTCTGTATGGTGACGCTGGACTGATAGCAGTGTAGTTCCTTGTAGACACACAAAAATAGAAAAAAGCATAGAATTTTTGATAAAAACGTGATTTAAACTTGAGATTTTCCCTTCTTCTAGTGCCAAATGTAGAACCCCAATCCTAATACCTACAAAACACAAGAAACAAACACATAGTTAGATCGAATGCAAGTAAGAATTAAGATTCCCCATGAAATCCATTAGCAATGCTCAAACTAGGAAATAAAATGAAGAACACAATGAAGAAGCAATGAAATCATAATTAAGCATGCAAACTCTTGATCCCATGGGGGAATTGGTGTCAATTTGATGTGAAAATTGGCCCTTTCCCAACTCCAATGATGCAATGTTGATGAGTAATGAAGATTGATCCACTTTGTTGAAGATTCACTTGAGCTCCATGATGAAAAATCTACATAACCTAGCTATAAACTTGATAAAATGGATGAAAATGATGATGCTTGAAGATAAAATTGAGTATAATAAACTTGCTCAAATTGTGGATGATCAAATGAGAGAAACCTCTTATTTATAGAAACACAAGATGGAGAAATGCCCAAAATGAAGCAATGTGGGACTAACTTTCAACCAATGGCCAAATTCCACTTGTCAAGATGTGAATGGGCAAAGGATGTAGCAATTTTGATGAATGTGCCCATAAATGCAATTAGGTGGAATTTGAAAATAGTGAAATGACATGTAAGAGGGAAAAAGGAATGACTGAAATGCCACTTGGCTCAATGCACAAGGACATGTAAGAAGGAATGAATGTCTTGTTGGAAGGACAAAGTCCACTTGGAGGGATTTTAAAATTTGGAAGAATATTCTCTAAAGATTCCTAGTTGAGAGAAAATAGAGATTTAATAAATGAATTAAATGTATTTTCATGTGCAAGTGGCAAAATCTAGAGAAATTGGAGATTAGGATTAAATTAATCAAGGCTTAATTAATTGAATGAGGGATTAGATGATGTGACTATTTGATTTAGATTTATGGGTTGATTTAAATCAAAGGATGAGAAGAATGTGATTTAGATTTAATTAAATAAATGATTTGATTTATTTAACTAAAGGGGATGATGGTTAGATTAAATTAAACAAAGTTTAATTTATTTAATTTAATAAGATGACCTTAGAGATTTAATTAAATAAAATGAATTATTTAATTAAATAGAGACCTAGGGTTAATTAAATCAAATTGATTAATTTAATTAACAAAAGAGAAAGAATTAATTAGATAAATAATGATTCATTTAATTAAGAGAGGAACATTGATGAATTTAATCAAATAAGGACTATTCGATTAAATGGTTTAGAAAAAGGGATGATTCATGATCAAGAGTATCGGTACATTTTCCATGTCTACAATAATAGATGAGAAACATAATGGGAAAGCCCCCATGGAGGAGGAATGACCCACATACCAACCCCCTAAGAAGTTGCATGTGTTTTCAAGAAGAAAAAGCACAGTGAAGAAACAAAAAACCATTGCCATCCCTACTCATTCAGAGGGGTCAAGGGCATCTTCACCTTAAACACAATTTCCACCATTGTCACTCCCAAGGGTAGCTGCACCTAAGGTCATTGAATCGGATTATCCTATTAGATAATCACCACCAATAAAGCCACCTTCACCAAAAAGGAGGATTGAATCAAGTAGTCTAGTCGATTATGACATTGATTCTAAAGATGAAATAATTATGACCGGTGATAAGATGAGGCAAAGTATTCCTTCACTTCCTAGAGAAATAATTCCACAAGCTATGAGTTTAATGTTAAGCAAAGCTGACCTAAGTGGATTGGACAATACTGATGATGTCAGAGATGAGGTTTGCAGCAAATCTATGGATGATGAATCCTTCATAAAAACCAAGGATTTTGAGTATTTTGTGTGGACAACAAGGAGAGATGAGTATGATGAAAACATCAAGATTGGAATGTTCAAAAGTCCAAATCTCCCTCGAAAGGTCATTGAATGCAGGGTACTTAATGAGATGAAACCAAAATATCATAATATTACACCTGATGAAGGTAGAGAATTGGTAATAAAAAGTGGCATGCTTTTGCTACCAGAATGGGATTTATTTTCGTACATTGCTTTTGATATTGTTAGGAGGCACAACAAGCCAATTTTTTCTATAGAGGAAGAGGTATCCACTACCTTGCAAGGATCAACTTTTACCCCCAAATGGGACACTTTAGCAATTTGGGAATTGGACCCTAACACAAGAAATCCAGTAGTTGTATAACTTGCATATGATCTTAGAGGACTAATAATAAAGAGGGTGTCAGCTACATTAGTTGTAGAGGTAGCCACATTGACTATAAATGTTGCACAATTTACTCAAGCAACTGTAGATTCCATTTAGATGAAGTATGAGACAAAGAATAAAGAATACAATGACTTTGTGGAATACTATAATAAGGATAATTTTAAACAATTAAAAAAGTCTAGCTCTAGAATGCACATTTGAAGGGGAAATTGTAAGCATTGCAATTAGGACAATCAAGAGATCAAGTGCAACTTCCAACCCCTCCGCCTTTTCTAGACCAACCACCTCCTACTCATTCTCCACCTCCTCCTTCTACTTCCATAGAGTTAATTGTATATGATCTTGATGAAATGTCTATTGCATATATAAATCCAAGCACATCAACTACACCTCAAAAAAGGAAGAGATCTAGTAGAAAGGAGTTGATTGAACAACTCTTGGTTTATGATGTATTCATTGAGCATGTGGATAGGACTGTCTATATGAATAACATGAATATTGTGACTGTGGTGTTGGAGCACCTGAACAAAAATATTAAGGAAGACTCTCAGTGTTCATTCAACTTATTCAACAATGTTTGATGTCATAAAGATATTTTATAGGGATAGGGAACTTGCTATTCCATTAATGAATAATTGGATCTCTAGGTTGGAAACCCTAAAGAGCATGGTTATTGGGTCAACCCATGATGTCAATAAACCACCACACATTTCCACAACCCACAAAATTGTTAAAGGGATTGTAGAATGGCAAGTGTTGATGGATCCCCTGGAGAAGAAGATAAGGGAGCTTGTGCATAAATTTGATGAAAATGATTTTTGGTTTGATACTTGACATCCTGAATGATACTGGTGGAGTTAAGCCCCTTCAATAATGGAAAAATCAAATAAATAGTTGAGTTACCACCGTAGCTGAACTAATTTGTGAAAGAATAGATGTTGGCATTGAAAGACAGTATGGACAAGTTAGTTTTCACAGATGTTTTCCTTGAGGGTTTTCACAAAGAAGCTATTGGAAAAACAAGGACAGACAACTAAGAGGGGGGGTTGAATCAATTGTCATAGAAACTTAAACTTTTCAAACTTAACTTAACTCTAATCTCATATCTAATGAATAAGCAATTAACCACAAACAATTAACACATCAGAGAGACAAATAACACCAATATTTTTTAATGTGGAAACCATGTTAGGGGAAAAACCATGGTGGATGTTAGTCCACAAGATTATACTCGACTAAAAGTATAATGAGAAATAATAAGGGGAATGCACATGCATTCAGGCACACTACCTAGAGCTCGCCACTCAATTACAAAAGGGACTCACTTCCCAATAGGATAGGATTAAAACTCTAGAGGGTATGAACTAAGAAAATAGCTTCTACTCAAGCCTGATTATGGTTCCAATTAAGCTTAACACTTCTTTACACTCTACTCTATAATCAAATGATTTCACATATACACACATAGGAGCACACGAAGCATAATATTCATCAATGAACTAATCACCCTTATATATCCACTACATGATATTCCATCACAACTTCATCGGCCAAGAAAATAAAAAATATTTACAATGTCGACCCAGATTAACAACTAAATTCTTAATGTGAATCCACCAAGGTTGGCCACAACATAGTGGAGACCCAAATTAACATCTCCAACATAAAAATACTTTAATTAATTTCACCTAGAACATCCACAACACACTACCTTTAACATGTCAGCTAGGAACATGAAAAACTGAACATGGGCAAGAAAATATCTTCAATAACAAGCTCATTGGATCAAGTTGACGTACCACAAAGATAAAGAATGATCTAGAGACATCTGAGAGCACCAAGAAACAACAAAGAAACATTTGCACCACCCGAGATAATTAGAATCACACAATCTTCATTCAGGAACTAACATAAACAACAAAAATACTATTAGACCACAACTCACATAAAAATTCACTCAGACCTCTGAAACTTTTGGTAGATGATCTAGATAAACTCAACAATAAACCCTTTAATCCACATTATCTAATCTTTAACGTATAGAAAAAAACACCTTCATGACATGCACAGTTCCACTAGGAACCTATAATACTTTGTTTTACAATTTTCTCAATATCCTCAACATATACAACAATTGACACAAAAAATGCTAATAGTGTTGACACCAATGACAACCACATATCAGCAACACATCCTCAACATCCAAAAATCTCCCCCTTTGGCATTGATGGCAACACATGATGTGCAAAATACCATCAACCCAACATACTAACTTCTTCTGCACTTCTCTTCTCAACTAAACTTCTCTCCACAAGGATTTTTCACTTTACTCTTCTCCCCCTTTGACATAAATGGAAAAGGTAACAATGACCTTCCCATATACATGCTTTGAACCACATATTTGTACATATGACTACTCCCCTTAGTAGCATCCGTGGAAACATCAATCTAGATTAGAATATAGCAATGAAGTTCACGGATTGATGCAAGAAAATGCATCTTTTAGTTCTTATCAGGAGGGGTAATTACCCCTAACATTCCTCTAAGATACTCAAAAGTATCCTTCGGAAATGGCTTGATAAATATATCTACAATTTTCTCTTTGGTAGGTACAACACTGGATTCCTTGATATATTTATTACACTTTAGTTGTCATAATATATGGAAACAGGCTCTTCATATATTACTCTAATATTTCTTAGCATCTATTTCATCCATATTACCTAAGTACAATTTTTTCTAGTATCAATATATTCTACTTCAGTAGTACATAGAGAAATAGAACTCTGCTTTTTGCTTAACAAGGACACCAACTTTTTCCCTAGGAAGAAAGCACTACCACTAGTACTTTTTCTATCATCCACATCACCAACCCAATCAACATCAGTGTATGCACACAAAGTGAGATCATCATCCCTTGGATACCAAAGTCCAAAGTCAACTATTCCTTTCAGATATCTAAAAATTATTTTGACAATAGTCACATGTGATTCTTTTGGATCAGCTTGAAATCTAGCAACCATACATACGACATTCATAATGTCTGGTCTAGTATGAGTCAAGTAGAGAAATCCACCAATCATTGACCTATATTTGGTTTGATTTTCCTTTGGAGAATCATCATTCTGTGTCAGCTTACATCTGATCACCATAGGGGTACCAACAAGTTTGGAGTCTTCCATTCCAAAAAGTTTCAGTAATTCTCTCACATATTTGGATTGAGATATGAAAATCCTTTGTTCCAACTGAGTAATTTTCAATCCCAGAAAGAACTTCATTTCACCAATCATGCTCATCTCAAATTCACTCTTCATCTCATCAGCAAACTTCATGCATAGATTATCATCTCCTCCAAAAATGATGTCATCAAAAAAGACTTCTATGATTAACTCCTTATCATGATCTAATTTGAAGTATAAGTTACTATCAGCAGTACCTTTAGTGAAACCAAGCTTCAGTAGGTATTTGTCCAATCTAGCGTACTAGGCTCTGGGGGCTTGTTTAAGTCCATATATAGCTTTCTTCAACTTGCAAACCATATATTATTTATCTGTTAGCTAAAATCCATCTGGTTGTTCAATGTACACTTCTTCTAGTTCTCCATTTAGAAGTGAAAACTTTACATCCATTTGATATACTTTATAGTTCTTTTGTGTAGCATAAGCAAGAAATAATCTCACAGCTTCAATTCTAGCAATAGGGGAAAAGGTTTCTTCAAAATAAATACCTTTCATTTGAGAGTACCCTTTACATACCAGTCTTGCTTTATTCCTAACCACTTCACCTTCTTCATTCATCTTGTTTTTGAATACCCACTTAGTACCAATCACATTCTTGACTTTGGGCCTAGGAACTAGTAGCCATGTGTCATTCTTCTTAATTTGTGTCAGCTCTTCCTTCATAGCTTACAACCAGTGTTCATCTTGACAAGATTCAGTGACACTCTTAGGTTCAATCTTTGAAATCAGACAATATTCTTCTATAATATTTCTTCTAGTTTGCACTCCTTTACTCTTATTTCCTATGATTTTACTTTCAGAGTGATTCAAATTTACACATCTTGGAGTCTTGGGACTTTATCGGACCTCTGTGTCTTCTGAACTTTCTTCTACTATTACACTTGTTTATGCTTCATGACTGACTTGATTTACCTGAACAAATTGAGGTTGCTTCACTGGAACATATGGAATGATCTAAAGTAGATTCAGTGTTTGAGTGTTCTTCCCTTGATTTGTGTTGTCTTCACCTAAATCATAGTTGCATCGTCTAGATGATTTGACAGAATCCTCATCAACTTTGACATTTTCACTCTCAAAAATCTTTCTCATTCTTTTGTTATAGCACTAGTATGCCTTGCTCTTAGTGGAGTAACCTAGGAAGATCCCTTCATCACTTCTAGCATCAAATTTTCCTATATCATCATCTCTTCTAATGTAACATTTGCTTCCAAATATCTTGAAATACTTAATAGTAGGCTTGTGACCAAACCATAACTCTGAAGGGGTCTTACCAGAATTACCATTCACATTTAACCAGTTCAACGTATACATAGCAGTGCTTACCACTTCACTTCAGTACATCTGAGACACATTTCCTTCCATCATCATTGTTTTGGTAGCATCCAAAATTGTTGCATTCTTCCTTTCTGCAACTCCATTCTGTTGAGGGGTTCCAGGAGAAAATAAGGGTTCGAGGAGTAGATAACTATCTTTTAATTCCATGTTCTTCAAAATAAGAGTTGAACTCCTTGGAGATGAATTCTTCACCTCTGTCAGATCTCAGGCACTTGATTCTCAAACCTTTTTCATTTTCTTCCATAGCCTTAAAGCTTTTGAACTTATCTAACACTTCACATTTTTCTCTCAAAAAGGAAACCCAAATCATCTAGGAGTAATCATCAATAACCAGCATAAAATAGCTTTCTCCATGAATACTTCTAACTCTAGAGGGACCACAAAGATCAGTATGTAGTAGTTCCAACACATTATTTGAATGAAATTGTTTTCTTCAGAAGGAGGCTCTAGTTTGTTTACCCATCTGACATTCTTTGTAGATTACATTAGCAGGATTCACTAACCCAAGTAGATCTCTTACTGCTTGAGTTGAGCTTATCTTGATAATGTTGCCAAAATTTACATGACACAACCTCCTATGCCACAACCAAATTTCATCTACTTGAGCAATTAAGCAGCTTCCACTAGTAGTATTCAAGTGAAAAATATTACCTTTAGTTTGCACACGAGTAGCAATCATGTTTTTGGAACTCCCACGAATCTTGCATTTTCCATTCTTGAATTGTAGATCATATCCCTTGTGTACCATATGTCCAACACTCAACAAGTTGTGCTTTAGGCCTTCAACATATAGGACATCATTAGTATTATCTTTACCACCAAGGCTAATAGATCCTCTACCATGAATCACACTAGCATTGTTATCTCCAAATCTTACAACCCCACCATCATACTTCTCTAGACTCACAAAATTACTTTTGCCACCGGTCATGTGATGTGAGAATCCACTATCAATGACCCACTCATCTTTTTCTTCAATTCAGGCTACAATAGCTTTCTCATCTTTAGTGAATTCAGCAGCCACATGATTATCTTCAATGGTAGCAATGAAAGCCCAATCATCTTCATTTACATTGTCATTATCAAACTAATCATCATTCATTGCTTCTTCAACAAAGTAGTATCTCTTTTGGAATCTACACTTTCTAGGCTTAGACCTAGGAACTCTTTCAGGACATCTTGATGCAAAATGACCTATTTTACTACATGAAAAAAATTTAATAGGAAATACATCTTCATACTTACCTTTTCCTTTTCCTTCTTGCTTTGCAATCAATGCTTCCAATTCTTCTACTTCTCTTTCTTTGTCTTCAAGTTGTTTCAATTCTTCACCATATTTTGATATCTTTCTGGAGCTTTCTCCCAGACTGTATCTTTTCCTATAACTTTTAGATATAGTAGCTTTGAATGCAAATTCACCAAACTCACTAATTTCAAAAGCAATAGGCTTCCCTATCAGTGTATCTCTTGTCATCTTGTTTACCGACATGAATTCTTCAATAGCATGAAATTTAATTTTGTAGGAAGGAGGCAAGGATCTGAGTATCTTAGCCACAATTTCATCTTCTTCCCCAAAACCACCAGCACATGTAATACCCATCACTATCTCATTTACTCTCTGCATAAAAGAAGTGATATTTTCATCTTCTCCCATCTTCAAATTATCATATTTACCTTTCATTATTTGTAGCTTAGCCATCTTAACTTGTGCATCACCTTCATACAAAGTTTATAGTTTCATCCAAATCTCATGAGTTGTCAATAGAACTAACACATTAGCCATCTCTAAATCTGTCAGAGCACTCAACAAGGCTTCAATAGCCCTAACATTATTTTTAGCATCTTTGATTTCATCAATAGAAGAGGGACCATTATGAGGAATAACATATGGATCTTTTGTAATCTTCCAGTATGCTTCACCAATACATCTTAGGTGACATCGAATCCTAACTTTCCATAGTGAGTAGTTAGTGCCATCAAATCTAGGACTATCCTTCTTGAATCTTGCCATCCCAGATCACGTCAAGCTATTAAACTTCTTTAGAGGAACTAGCTCTAATACCAATTGTTGGCAAAACAAGGATAGACAATTGAGAGGGGGGGTGAATCAGTTGTCATAGAAACTTAAACTTTTAAAACTTAACTTAACTTTAATCTCATATCTGATGAATAAGCAATTAACCACAAATAATTAACACATCAGAGAGACAAATAACACCAAATATTTTTTTATGTGGAAACCCTGTTAGGGGAAAAACCATGGTGGATGTTAGTCCACAAGATTATACTCTACTAAAAGTATAATGAGAAATAATATGGGGAAATTACATGCATTCAGGCACACTACCTAGAGCTCACTGCTCAATTACAAAAGGGGCTCACTGCCCAATAGGATAGGATTAAAAATATGAAGGGTATGAACTGAGAAAATAGCTTCTGCTCAAGCCTGATTATAGTTCCAATTAAGCTCAACACTTCGTCACACTTCACACAATATTATTCACACTCTGCTTTGCAATCAAATGATACTCACATATACACACATAGGAGCACACAAAGCATCATCTTCATCACTGAACTAATCGCCCTTATATATCCACTACATGAGATTCCATCACAACTTCATCGGCCAAGAAAAAAAAATATATTTGCAATGTCGGCCCAGATTAACAACTAAATTCTTAATGTGAATCCACCAAGGTTGGCCACAACATAGTGGAGACCCAAATTAACATCTCCAAAATAAAAATAATTTAATTAATTTCACCTCGAACATCCACAACACACTACCTTTAACATGTCATCCAAGAACATGAAAAATTGAACATGCACAAGAAAAGAACTTCAATCACGAACTCACCGGATCAACTGGAAATACCACAAAGATAGAGAATGATCTAGAGACATCCGAGAGCACCAAGAAACAACAAAGAAACATCCACACCATCTGAGATAACCAGAATCACACAATCTTCATTCAGGAACACTGATAGAAACAACAAAAATACTATTAGACCACAACTCACTTAAAACTTCATGTGGACCTCTAAAACTTCCGGTAGATGATCTAGATAAACTCAACAATAAACCCTTTAATCCACATCAACTAATCTTTAATGTACAAATAAAAATTCCTTCATGACCTGCACAGTTCCACTGGGAACCTAGAACACTTTCTTTTACAATTTTCTCAATATCCTCGACATATACAACAATTGATACACCAAATGCTAATAGTGTTGACATCAATGAAAACCACATATCAGCAACACATCCTTAGCATCCAACAATATACCAACAGAAGCAACTCAAATAATCATTAAGTATAGTTCTTATAGGAAAAAAATGGATGAATTTATCACATATGTCTGGCCATCTGAGGAGGATTTTAAATTGTGGAAGAAGAATTATGTTGATATACCAGACTTACAATGTTTGTTTTTAGTGGAAAGGTGGCAATAATTTTCTATCTTGATGCATTCAGTAGATAAAATTCTTTCAATAAGGAATGGCTTCAATAGTTTATTAGATGTTGGATGATTTATTGAGGAGGGATACAATGCATGGCTTGAAAAGTGTGCAAATTAATCTTTTGTTATATCACTATTTAAATATTATTTCCTCCTTAATTCAAAGTTTTTGATGGTTGATGCTAATGTGGGTATTGTTTTACCTCTTTCTCTACTTATTGCTTTGTCCTACAATTTTGGGAGCACATGGAAAAAGTGTCATTTCTGACAAAAAGAATATACCTATCAACTAAATTTCCATTTGGAAGGAAGTATCTTCACCAATGAATGGGAAATAACTTTTGTCTCATGCATGTATTTCCCCCCAAATTTTGCAAATATAACAGTCTTTTGGAATGAATTGCAATTCTCAAATGAAAATATGACATGTGTACATTGGAATGAAGCTTGTTTTTCTCCCTTGTTTTCTATAAAGGGAATTCAAGGCCAATTACATGGGTTGTTGAATGAATTTTTAAAAGCAGATTGTAATAGATAATGCATATACATTTTGTATAAGTTTTATCTAGGTTTTGGAGTTTGAGTCTTTGATTACTTGCATTGTATATCAGTATTATCACTTATAAATGAAAATGGCATATTTCTTGAGCCTTTTTTCTTTAATTGTATACCTCATATGAATTATTCATAAAATGGATCAATGATCTTTCTATTTATCTTCATTTTTTTTCTCTTGAATGTTTATTCATTGTTGATGCTCTTGTTCAAAGAACAAGCTGATTTTCTTTGAAATGAATGAAGATTTATGTGAATGTATGCATGGATAACTAAGTAATATTGGCCTAAAATTCTAAGTTAGGTGGTGTAAGGCATCATTTGATAGCTCTGTCATTTTAGGTAAAATATTCTTGTATGATTTCAATTGAATGATTTAAGACTCCATGCCCTGAGATAAGACACTATTCCATAAGCTATATTGACATTGCAATTCTCTGGTTGTTCACAATAATAACGTACAAAATTAATTTAAATCTTTATTTTTAGTTTGAATGTATGTCAGGAGTGAAGTTTCACCATATTCTCATGTTATAGATTGGTAAATGGTTTAAGATCTACCGGGTCTTTTATATTTTCATCTATTTAACAACAATTTAAAGAATACATTTGTTATCATAATGTTCATAAGTAAAATGGCACAAGAGAAGTTGAGGAAATTATTTAGGATCACCCTCTCAGGTCTTGTAGAGCCTAAAGTGTAGAGGGAAAATCTCAAAGACTTTCACCTATCAAATTGGCCAATCCCTCCTAATTATTGATCATTGAATTTGGAAAATTCATAGATAATTATTGAGAGTAGCTTGGTTTATTTAAAACACCAATAGTGAACATAGTGCATGACATTGGCTATAAGCCACTAGTGTTATGTGGTGGCCTCTCATTGGACCACTTTTGGCCCACTCTAGTTGGACCCCTCCCTCTAAGGGGAGGTTTGTTATATCATGCATATGTTAAATACAAGACTAGGGGCATGGCCTCAAAAGTGAGCTATCTAGTGTCTCCCTATGCCATTTATGTGAAGGCTTCCATGATTGCGCACTAGCAAGCTGCGTCTTCTACCTAGCCAAAGTGGAAGGGGAAGCTTTATCATGTTCAATATCCTTCTCCTTTTGTGTCGTCTACTCCTTATGCTTCTATCTCTCATCCCATGGCGGCATCTTCGGCTTCTACTCCCATGCATCACATGGGAAGTTTGATGGTGCTCGCAAGGTGAAAAGTAAAGCATCAAATCTTTGAGCTACCCATTATGCCAACAGTTCCTAGACCCACTTTCTATGGAAAGGGGAAGAGTTCTCATGGAGTTGCTCCCATTTCTTGACCTCTATGACCTCCTACCACTCTCCCACCTACCCCTTGACCAATGAACAAAAATAGGCCTGTCACCAAGGCATTTATGTTTGCTTCTCCTCCTATTGTAGTTTTTAATCTTTTGCTTCCTCCTCCTCTCCCTACTCACGAGACTGTCCTTCAATTAGTGATGGTTGTGAAGGATGCTCAGGTAGTGGAATAAGAACCTTTGACCTCTTCTTAGGCTGCACCTTCTTGTTCTCATAGCTAACATAATTGTCTTGCACATGAGTTTAAGCATAGGCGAAAGGCTCTAGTTGCACAACACGCTACCTTTCAAAAGATGAGCGAGGAGCCAATCACATAATCCTACTTTTGTATCTTTTATTTCCTCACTTTCTTTTTCTCTTTCTTCTTCAGTTCTTGTTGCCTTCATTCTACTTTTGGCTCCCCTGATGGATCTCAATGCAACTCACCCCAAAAGGGTGCAAGTCATTATCACTCCCTCTATAGATCCCCCTCTCTTGATGTCCATTTTGGACATTCATCCCTTCCTACAGCCTGTGGACATGGCCCATACAATGGTGGTATCCATCATGGTTCTTTCTTCTTCTTCTTCTAGTTCTACTTTTTTTATTAGGACTCAACATCCTCCTTTGAAGAGAAAGCTAGATGATGACCCCACTACAAATGGAGGTTGGAAGAAGGATTTACCTTCTTTGGAAGCTAGTTTGATCTTGTCTTGCACAATTCTTGTGATGGTGGAATTCCCTGCTTCTCTAGAGTTAGGCACTGTGCCCCTCCTCAAGGTTGGCTATAACTCATGTGTGCCTCGCTCTTCCCCTAAAATGTGCATGTTTAATTTGGTTGAAGACATCTCGGTTATGTCCTTGATCTTTGCAAGATCAATGAATTTTGCTTCACAAGAACTCAGTGAAGAATACCTTGAGGGGCCTACTTCCTTAGCTCTTGTTGCAAGTGAGTCAAAGGGTACCGCTCTTTCTATCCCACCCTTGCAGGATTGATTACCCTCCCCCTACATTGATCTAGATTGGGATTAGGATGACCTACTGGTTGATGAGGACTAGGGTGGTGCCTCCTCTTCATCTATAACACAGATTTTCTTGTTTTTTTTCTATTTCCCTGAGCTTTTCTTTTTGTGTTTTTTGATCATGCCTAGAGGACCCTTGTTATCATTGTTATTGCTTGGATACAGGCATGTTGATGATGTTTTTTGTATAGGAACAACTCAGACAAGATATAATATCATATCTCTCTTGAAAGGTAAATATCTATCGGAAAGCCTCAAGAGATAACCCCAAGGTCTCTAATGTCAGGTATTGACAATGCATAAACAACTTAGTGATAAATGTGAAAATGCTAGTAATCACAATGGGACCTTACTACAAGAAAAATATTGAATCTCAATTTGCTAGATCTAATCAATATGATGATACTTCAATCCTAAATTTAACCCAATAATAAAAGAAATAACAAAAGATAAGGGTATCAAAGAGATTCCTAAACTTAATATTAAACCTAAGATTAACGATGCAAATGACAAAACACTTGAAATGGACCAATCCCTCAAAACTGATTTCTACTTGACCCAGATGAATCTGCAATCTTATAGAAACAGTGCAATCTTCTAAGGTGTTAATATTTTCAAATCATGAACATTCATTCAAACAACCCTATTGCAATTGAAATGAATAAACCCTCACAATTGAACTAAGCACAATGAATATAAAGTCCAAGCTAACTTTGCAAAGAAATTAACAATCAATTGGTTGTGAAAAGTATGGACCAGGGATTGCTACAACACTTCAAATATCAAACCATGAACATCATTGAATCAAATCTAATATAAATACTGATTTCCCTCAAAGCAATTCTAAAGATAGAATAACAAGAACCATGCAAGATAATAAGAACACAAGAATGGCACCAAATCATAATGTCATTACTTACATCAAATTATCCACTGTAGCAACAATTCCAGCTTTCTGTTATAATATTTGCTTGAGAACAACTACTTGCTAACACCTGCTCTACTTAATTCACTCTAACTAGCTCTCTATTTGTCTATGTCTTAAATTTCTTAACCCTTACAAATGAGGCAAAATGCCATATTTATAGAACCCCCAAAACATGTCGACCTAGATAAGATTTTACAATAATAATAAGGCATAACAAGTCAGCCATGAGAAATTAAAAATGAAATAAAATATGCATTAAATGCATGAACTTCATCGAGGTCGGCCTGGGATCTCCAATGTAGCTCAGACCAATGCATGGAAAAATAATAGGGAAGCACAAATCTCAATGTAGCCAATCATTAACTGCCTTCCGCTTTGTCTTTATTCCAATCTAGCATTTCATGAACCTTCAAAAGCACCCTATCCAAGTTAGCCATAGATGGTAGAGGCAAAACCCTAAGTCATCTCTCAATTGATGCAATTTCTTCTCTTGACTATTTTACCGACTTATCTCAATCCACCTTAGATGTTAGATATTTGTCAATGACAACAATCTAGGTGGCAAAATCATCTAACTGGTGCTCAGAAGTGGAATCATCACTAATTAGGGCATAAACATCATGCCACCACTTCCTGAACTGTTCCAAACTCAAATAATTGGGAGTAATCTTCCTTCTCCCTATCATAATCTCAAAAAATGCCATGGATCCATTGTAAACACTAGCTAGGGTATCATCAATCTGCCTCCTCTATTTTTAAATCTTTTTCAAAACCTTCTGCCTAATTTGCAATGCTTCAAACCAACCCCAAGGTTCAGCAGTTCTGGAGGAAGGAATAATTTTAACACTTACTATCTTATCCATGGTGTATTCCATGATGGTCTTGGTTTTCTATACTAGGAGATCTGTATCCATCTTATCCTGAGCTAACACTTCTTTCAACCAGTTAGCTTCCCTTATAGCATCCTTCCCTATTGAAAAAATCACCTTAATGGCCTCATTACCTTGGGTTCAGACACCTTGCAACCAATTTGTAGTGGCAAGAGTGGAAGCCTTCATCTTTTCTAGCTCGGTAATAGTCTCTTGAGGCAAAGGTTTTGCAGTAGAAGCAGAAGGGTTAATAGACTGCAATGGCTTCATCAAATCTTCCAAGCACTTCCTCAGATTCTCATTTTCCTTATTTAACCCCTGCTTGGTCTTTATTTCCTTTCTCAACCTACCCAAGATGACTGCACTAGAACCCTCATAATCTTCAATATCTTGTTCAACGAAAGCAGGCCCCAAATTGAAAGTTTGAACATTATAATCCTTTGCAGCCACATCATCTCTATTTTTATCTGGAGTAGGGGTGGCAATGTGAACAACTCTGTTATGAGCTTCATCCCTTTCAATTCTTGAAATAACCCTAGCCTTCTTTTTACCTTTATCTTTTCCAATTTTGGCTAGTAGCTCATCCCAATTCAGTGGACTATCTTCCACTCCAACTTTTTTTCTCCTTATTTCCTTGTCCAACCAGCTAGGGACAATGGATTCCAACTGCACTTCACTTTGTTTCTCCTCCCGCTGATCTTTAGGTGCATCCTCACTCAAACTCTATTTTTTAGGAGTTTCATCCATCTTACCCTCCTTTTCTTTAGCATGTTCTTCCTTATGCTTATGTGATGGGATCTTTTATGCCTCTTCTTCTTTTGCAAGTGACTTAACCTCTTTAGTTCCAATAGGTGACTCTGCATATGCAACAAAGGGAGATTGCATTACCTTTTCAATTTCAGTTTTTACACTATGAAGATCACCCTCATGAAATTCCTCCCCTTTAGTATCTGGATGTTCTTCAACCTTCTTAGATTCACCTGGTTCATTTTGAGCTTCAGGAGTGGAAGGAATATCATCATTCCACTTCTCATGAGAAACAACCGAAGGGAGATCTACTTTAGGTACACTATCCTTGGGAGAAGGAGTCCTTGACTTGCTTGTATATATTCTTTCCTTCTCCTCTAAACTTTCTACATTTATCACTGGTGGGGTAACTTCCTCTTCTCCCTTGGAGCTCACCTTTTCTGACAATTTTATGATTCTTCTCCTTTTGGGCACTGGAACATCAACTTCAAGACCCTGCTTCTCTATTTCTTTCTACTCAGACCTCCTAGTCTTTGACCTTTTCTTAGCAATAGGCTTTCTCTATTTTTCTACCTCTTGGACCTCTTCTTCTTGAACACCTTTTCCCTTAGGATCTAGTTCAGTTGATTCCTCAGAAGTGGAGTGAGGATCTAGATCTCCCATCAGCTCATAGGTGCATTGTACACCTCCATTCTCCAACTTGCACAATTTATGCTTCAGCCACATTCTAGTGAACTTGGTGACTAGATCCATCAGCTATTTTAATTATGTCTTCTCTTCTTCTAACCAATCCACATCACCAATTGGTATGTCTTTCACTGCCTCATATGCATGATCCTAGATTAGGTTTCCATCATCTTCAAGCTGATTTGGGACTTCCCTCACATTGTATAATCAGATTGACTCAACTGGGAGCTAAGAGAACTTCTTCTTCCTGACCTCAAATTCATCACAAAAATTGGACTAGTAGTCTTCCAAATCTACCTTATGGCTATACTCTCTACTGGCCCTCTTTTGGGCTTCTCCTATGATATCAAACTTGGATCTCTTGGAATGGAGAGACAAGCCAAGAGTACTCATCTCCTCCTCTGAAGCTTGGGCAGAAATAATGCAAGGACAAGCCTCTCCAGTACCAATTCTCAAGGGGAAGTCTCCACCGAAACCAGTCTTATGTTTGTCCCTCTTGACAATGGCATCAAAGTTGCATATCTACCTAGTGACTTCCACAAGTATGATTTGATTAGCAGGGTACCTTGGAAGTCTGTAAGGGGCCCTTTGGCAACCATCAATCCGAATGTAGGATAAATTTGGGATTTGAATAAACCATGCCCCATATTTCTTGATGAGCTCCTTTGCTTGATCTAAAATTTTGACATGTTCTGCACCTTGAAGCAATCTAGTGATATGCATGGTGAATGCATCATTCACCCTCCTGTAGCTCAAGCTTCCTAGGTGCAATTGAGGGTAAACCTCATAAATGACATCCTACCCAAAGACTCCCCTTGTGCTCAATCCTTTGTATGGGTGGAATCTTGCAAGTGCATTGACCAAATATGAAGTCACTGTGAAGGTTTTCATTTGCAATACATTGGACAACTGCTCATGAATTACTTGGCTAATGACTCTTGCCCAATGGTAATCGGTCTTCTCCTGCTACATCCTCACAATCACATGGCACATCCAATTCTCAAACATGCCAGCTTTCTTCAATCTAACCACCCTGCTAAGAAGAGTGATGGCATCATAATATTCTTTCTTGAACTTTGCTCTAAATAGCTACTTGGGAAGTTTGGAATAGTGAGACTTAGGCTTCTCTAGCCAAGAATTGGTAAGCTGTTGTGACTTCATAGTTTGTTCATCATAGAACTCCTGAGCTGCTTTCATGCTGAATCCCACCACATGAGATTTGTCTGGCATATCAAAATTTTGGGCAATAGAAATAGGGTTGAGATTCGCCACAACTCTCCCTTGAGGACCAATTATTCTCTGTGTATCTTGATCATAGTGCCTGGCACACTCAAGGATAAGCTCATAACACTAGACTATAGAAGGAAAACTGGCTACATGTGATAAGCCTGACTCTTTCATCATCCTAGCCACCAGATGAGGATCCTCTGCTGCCATTCTACCTTTGAACTCCTCATAGTCCCAAAGGACAACATTCGTATCCATTACTTCTGACTAGACATAAGTTATTTTACTCTCAGGAATTCTGCTCTTGATGTCTAGCTTAATCCTTTCTACCATAGATACTAAGGATCCCTCCACCACCTTGCTAGACAGCCTATATTCAACAAAGAGCATAGTAAAAACCAAAAGAAACCAATGTTAATCCATCAAAACACCGTTAGAAGGAGCCTCATACAACCAAGGTGTTATTAAATATCATATAAAATGATCTTGATAAACTTTGGCTTTCAGGACCATCCATGACATCTGAGCCAGAAAGGAATTTCGGGAAATTTTGGGCTAGATGGATTCTGGCGGAATACTCATGAAAACACCTACTAACAATTAAATCTAATCATTATCAATCAATAAACCACATAGAAGATCACAAGATAGCATGAAATAGCCATAGAATGCATCATAAACCATTAATAAATCCAACTATTCCATATTTCCTTACACTTCATCAGATTTCAGGGAAATCCACCGTAGACAGATTTCTGTGAAGGCATAGAAATTTTGCAAATCTAAAAAAAATAGGGAACCAAGGACCTCCCGAAAAATCTGGAGCCAATGGAAATCCGCGAATAAGGTAAAATTCTGAAAACATACAAATTCTAGGAAATCAAAGGAGGTCAAGAAAATCCACCAGAGACGGATTTTTGCGAAGGGGACGACACTTCGTAAATTTCAAAAAATCTAGGTGGCATAGAACTTCAGGAAAATACGGGGTCAACAGAAATCCACAGAATATACAAAATTCTGAAAATGATAGTGGATTCTAGAAAAATAGAGGGAACCAGGAAAATCCGCCAAAGGCGGAAAATCCCAAATTGACTGCAAAACTTGAACTATGATACAAAATCATGATCTTGCCCTGAACATGAGATCAATCATGAATTTCAAAGATTTAAGCTTAGGGCAAGTTTAACATGGGCTTTCTATGGATTCTCCTAGAACTTTTAAGCCAATTTGAGAGCATACTAAAGATAAATGGCAATGCCCTAACTCAAAACTTATAGATCCACCATTAGCACACAGGAAAGCTTAGAAATTAAACATTTTGACTTCTAATTCATGACTAAGGGACTATTCACAACTCTCAAAAAAGTTACATCAAAATGCAAATAGATAAAGGACCTTAAAGCATGCTTGGGAGGTGATAAATAAATAAAAATTGCGCAACCCTAATCATGAAAATGCTCAAATAATGCAGAGAATTAAACCCAAACAAGCCCTTCAACATCAAAGCGCTATTCATAATCATCAATTAAAAGTAAGGCCAATGAATACATACCATTGTGAAGTGAAACTTGATCTCAAAAACAATAAACGCGAATTGAATGGCGTCCACAGAGAACAGGGGCAAGAATGCCCAAGAAATTGCCACCAAATCGAATAATTCTAACTCAATGCCTGAAATCCAACCAAGCACTCACAAGAATGCACTCCCCAGCTTAGATGATGACAAAAAATAAGCATAATAATGCAAAAGACCTCAAAAATCAAGTACATCATTCAAATCTCATACAAGGAATTAATGCAACCGATAAGACCGTTAGAAAACCCAGGAATCCGACAACAGGGCGGAATCCAGAAAAATCTAGCCCACATGGAATTCCGTGAAGACTAAAAATCTCTGAATCATATTGCACAGCCGGAGTCCGAGCAGGATCCGGGAAAATCCGGCTGAGGTGGAAAGTCCTGAACTTTAGTGAAAACCCAAAATTCACCCAAAGCTTAAGATTTTCAATGAATAACTTAGGAAAATGACTTAGGCAATCAAGATAAACATTTAAGCACATGCCAAAACAAGACAAAACCTCAAATGAAAGGGCCAAGACACCAAAACCAAAGCAAAAGAGGGTCCCTACTTTTAGCGGGGCATGTGTGTGAGAACTGCACAACAAATGGTGACTTCTGCTGGGAAAATGTTCCAGAGCATTTGATGACAAATAGGAATCGAGAACCCAGAATCCTTGGTTTCAGTCTCACTACCAAACAAAAAAATCAAAATGCAAAGATTTAAAGAATCAAAACCAAAGGATAGACTAAACCTTCCATAAACTGAACATCCAAGTGTGTGCATATGAGTTTATTTCCCTCTTTGACCTACTGCAAAAACCAAGCTCAGTCAAGTCAGGCTACATAAGGGTTCTAACTTCAAAAGAAACCTGGATAGGGCCTCGCTGCTAGACAGGTGTCCATAGCCTCGATGAGGTTATCGCTGTGACTCTCCTGAACATAGCTCTATTGCCAGCTAGGCGTCTATAGCCCTGATAGAGATATTCAGATACCCCTGATAAGTTGAATTCATTCTCTTGATTTTCAATATTTCACTTTTCTTTCTTTTGATATTCTTTCTGTGTCACTTTTCATTTTTACTTGTGAACAATGAAGTTCACACTCAGGGCTGAGAACCATAGTGGCATTGAAGCCGAAATAAGATTTTTCACCTGACAAAACTTCACAAGGACCCTACAGCAACATCAAGATTCTTAAGATGTATGAGAGATATGAGATTTCATAATACTTCAAATTCAAATCAAAACCAGTGACCCATCTGCTATAAATCAGACATTAAGACTGTTGGTGATAGCAAAGACTTCAACCATCCTTTCAAGATACAAGACCAAGTCCACCAACAAAATACTTACAACTCCAGACAATGATATATTTGTTGTGCAAGTGCAACACATCCAGGAAAAAATAGAGAAACCCCCAAACCAAGAGCGAAACAAAAGAAAACAAACCAAAAGCAAACCTACACTAACCAAAACAAACAAAGCAAAGCAAAAAAACATAAAGGAAACCTAATATAACTATATACAAGACAAGAGTTGAAAACAACTCAAGACTGGAAATAATGCTTCAAATACTACCCATTGACAGGCAGTGGGATATCCTCTCTAGTGAGAGTTTTCAAATGGAAAGCATTATCTCCCAAAATTTCTAAAATCTGGTAAGGACCAAGCCAAAGTTTATCAAATTTTCCATGCTCCCCCTTACGGTCATGGGCTTTACACAAGTAAAGAACCAAGTCAGAAATCCTAAAAGCTTTAACCTTGGGTCTTTTATCAAACCATCTCTTGAAAACCCCCTGATGTTTAGCAAATTTTTCCAGGGCTTCATCTCTTTTTTCCTCAAGGTGTAGCAATTCAGAAAGTTTAGCTTCTCATCTATCTCCCTCATTATAATAGTCATTAATGAACTATAAAGTGAGGATCTTTAAGTGAATGGGAAATACAAGCTCAATCCATAAACCAGGTGGTAAGGTGATATTCCTATGGAAGTCTTATGTCTAGTATGATCTACCCAAAGAGAAAATCTAAGTTGGGTATGCCAATCTTTCAGGTTTCTTTCCAACAGTTTGCGGATAACAGTCAGGAGATTTTTTTTGATGACTTAGCCAACCCATTACCCTGAGGATAATAGTTGGATGCAAATTTAATGATAATCCCATGGTCAAAATCCTAATTAGAAAACTTTAACGATGAAAATGTAGGACCATTATCACAAACTAAAGACATAGGACATCCAAAAT
Organism: Sequoia sempervirens; assembly: GCA_007258455.2. Classification (NCBI taxonomy): domain Eukaryota; kingdom Viridiplantae; phylum Streptophyta; class Pinopsida; order Cupressales; family Cupressaceae; genus Sequoia; species Sequoia sempervirens. Next base: position 175,236,167 of record VDFB02271358.1, read on the forward strand.
GATTAATGATACCTGATTCAATGAAATTAATTACCACCTCTGAAGTACATTGCTTGCAAGCAAGAGCCTTGGTCCATCTTGTAAAATAACTAGTGATAGTAAGGATATACCTGTGACTAGAAGAGGAAGGTGGATTGATGGGACCGATGAAGTCCATCCCCCACTGTGCAAAAGGATTTACCTCAAAGACTGGTTGGAGTGGGAGTGCTGCATACTTCTCTTTGGCTGCCACAGTCTAACATACATGACAAGTTTTGACGTGGTTGTGTGTATCTTTGAACAATGTAGGCCAATAGTACCTAACTCTCAAAATGTGTTTTGTTGTAGAAGGTGTTGATCCATGGCTTGTACCATATCTGTCATGAAACTCTAACATCACTTTTTCTGACTCTGCCTTCCCTAGGCACCTTAAGTAAACACCCTCATGGTTTTTCTTGTATAGAACAGATCCCTTCAACATGAAACTGTCACTCTTTAAGTGCAATGCCCTTCTTTGTACTGCATTAAGATAATCAGGGCATCTCTGAGTCAAGAGATAATGAACAATATCATCGTACCACTCACTAGGAGAAACATCCTCTAAATAGTAACTCTGAGCTATAAGTTCAGGGCCTGTCTCTGCCATTGTCTTTGTAAGTCCTTGCCCTCTTACTAGCTTCATGGGCTAAATCTCAATATCATACTCTTGTAACATAGTTACCCACTTGGCTCTACATTCTCCCAGCTCATTCTGCATCAGCAACAACTTAACCGCAGGATCAAGAACTATAGCAAAGATTTTATTTCTGAGGATATAATGCCTAAATTACTTTATAGCTCTGACTAAGGCATAGGCCTACTTTTCCACACTTAGATATCTCATTTCCACATCCTTCAATGGTGCACTCATGAATGCTATGGGATGCTCATTTCCTTGATCCAATTTTTGAGTTAACATAGCAGCATAGGAGTGATCAGAAGCAAACACATATATATAGAATGGTTTAGCATAGTCTGGACTTACCAAAATAGGGGCTTTAGCAATCGCCCTTTTTATCTCTAGAAATTCTTCCTTTTCCTCTACATTCCATTCAACTTTGGCCTCCTGCTTTAACATTGCATTCAATGGCTTAACTATTTCTGTGAATCCAGTGATGAACTTCCTCACAAAATTGATCTTCCCAAAGACTGATTTCATTTCTTTCTTGCTAGCAGGTGGTGGGATCTTGAGAATGGCCTCTATGCATTCTAGATCAATGGCAATTCCCTTTTTAGAGATAGCATGTCCTAACAACTTTCCTTCAATTACTCCAAAGATGCATTTCTTTGGATTGAGAGATATTCCAAACTCCCCGCATTTTTGAAAAACTTTGTACAAATCTGAGATATGATCACCTCTCTTCTTGGAAAAGACTGTTAGGTCATCCATATAAATTATTATGCACTTACCAATTATTTCTTTAAAGGAAATGTCCATGGCTCTTTGGAATGTGGATCCTGCATTGATCAAGCCAAAGGGAATCCCCCTGTAGGAAAAGTCCCCCACTTGGTGGTGAAAGCAGTCTTGTGCCTATCCTCATACTGCACCATGACCTAGTTATATCCTAAATAACTATCTAAGAAATATATCATCTAAGATCCATTAACAATCTGGAGTACTTCATCAAGTGAGGGTACTGGATAGTTATCTTTTTCTGATGCCCTGTTTAGGTTCCTGAAATCTACACATAGCCTAATTTCACCATTTTTCTTTCACATTGGAACCAGGTTTGCAACCCAAGTAGAGTGTCTGACTAGAAATATTATTCTTGCAAATAGTAGTTTATGCACTTCCTTCTATATTATGGGTTCTAGTAAAGCATTGATAGGCCTTTGCCTCTGTCCGAACGGTTTTACTCCTGAATTGAGAGGGATAGTATGGGTTATGATAGATGTATCACAAGTCTTTAATTCTTCATAAGTCAAGGCTATCACATCTGGATATCTATGTAGCGTATCAATGATTCCCTTTCTTTCTTCTGGAGTGCACACCTTGCCAATAAAGATGTTTTTGACATCTTCCTGAGTTCCCATATTATACTTGTCACACTATCCACTGATGGACTCCTTCCCGGTATCCTGTTGTTGCTCCCTGACCTTGTCCAAATTAAAAATCCTTTCTAATTGCACCATCCCTCTGGGAATTGTGTTAGTCTTCAAGTTAATTACCCCTTCCAAGTCCATCTCTGCTTCTTGGAGATCAGTTTCATCATTATTTGAGAAGAAAAGACATCGGTATTAGTAATGAAATCTAAGATATGCTTGTCATCTTTGAACATCTAGAAGTTTTTAACATTATCAGGTACTGAGGGTACTGGGGTCAATTCTAAAGTAAACTTCTTTAGTCCAAAAAGAGACAGAGGTTGTAATGTACTGGCTTCATAGGCAAGAGAGTTAGCTGTTTGATTTTTACTTCATGGAATCAACTGAATGTTGAAGGCATCAAATCCTTCAATAAGATCCCATACTCTGTGCCTATAGTTAGTCATCCTTCTATCATGACAAAAGTATTGTCTCCTAAATTGCTTGACTACTAATTTAGAATCTCAAAAAACTTGCAAGATCCTAACCTTTTTCTTTAATGACATTAACAATCCATGGACCAAAGCCTCATATTCTGCTACATTATTCGTACAATGAAATTGAAGTCTATGAGCACAAAAAATGTCTTAGCTCTTGGGCTAATTAGCTCGAAACCTACCCTATCTCCTTGTTTTGATTTGGACCCATCAAATCTTAAAGTCCAACAACCAACAACTGTAGACTTCCTTGCCTTTTCACTTGCACTGTTGCTGCTAGATGGCTCTTTAGAAGGCATCACTCTTTTTCCTTTGGGATCTTCTTAGACATTCTGGATATTAATTTTGACTGTAGGAGTGAGGTTGATACATTTCTGTATTTGTTCCACTGTAGCTTGGCACAAACAACAGTCCAGTTCTAAATGAGAAGCGTTATGCACCTTGCACCAATTGGGAAAGAGTATCTCTCCAAAGTTCATTCTTCTTCCCAACTGAACCTGGTCTTCAATGCACTTCTGAATGAACTCTTGAAAACTATCTAGCAAGGCCAGCTGATTATCTTCTAAATCATCATTATTTTCAACTGGTTCATCATCATTTTCAACTAGTTCCACTAAGGCTTTAGTACCACTAGATCCTACTGTGAGGTCATCAGACACTATATGCAACATGAGGACTTCCTCCACATCTGACTCCTCAAAAGGAGCTGCAAGCACATAGTTACCCATACTTACTTCTGATATTAGAATTTCATTAGAGGTATTCTGATATTCTGTAATCATGTATTTCATTCTAGGTTCTCTTTCAATTCTAATCTGGTTTGGTACTCCTTTCTAGGGAAGCCACATGTGAGAGTGATCATTCGAGACATATCCATTCAAGGATCTGGTTAAGTCCCTTCCCAAGATTAAGCCATAAGCATCAAGGATGTCAGCCACTTGTATGTTGATAACCTATTGGATTCTAGGATCAGAAGCAACTTGCATATGAATCATATTTAATTCCCCTACAACATTTACTTAAGTCCTATTTAATTGTATAACTTTCTTTTGTGAGTCAGCAGGAGTAATGCCCATAGCTCTACACACATCAAAAGGCATAACGTTGGTTAAAGCACTAGAATCCAACAAACAATTATGCAAATTCTTACCAAAAATGCGCACAAAAATTAGGAATGGAGGTGTATCTGTTTTCCCTTGAAACAGAGTTATGGGAGTATCTACTTGAGCAACTTGAGTCTTGTCTTTCTCCTTTCCATTATCCCCAGGGGGCATATGAACTTGATTATGAGTCTGATTTTTCCTCCCTACTAATTGAGAACTAGATGTTCTATTGACACTTTCGCTAATGGTTTATTTTGTGACATGGAATTTGCATTATATGACCCTAGAACTGTATTCCTAATGGGTGGAACTCTTAGTAACTCAAATTCACATAGGCTTACCTTTAATTTTCTGAGTTCTTCAACAACATACAGGGCCAATTGTTCCTCACTCAGATTAGTAGGTGTCTCATTTGGGTATTCCATCACCCTATCCTTGTTTGCATCATCACTTCTCCCTTTCGGCACATCAGCATGCCCTGGATCCTAAGATAAATATTGCCTAGACACCTGAGGCAGTGATGGATTATTGCTAGCATTAGGATCTAGAGGTGTGTTGAAATTGTTTGGTGCAATGGAAGTAGTGAAGGGGCCTCCAGCCTGTGGGCGTCGATGTGGAAATTTCCTCAAGTCATACTTCTTGATAGGTCTTTGGAAGGTCTGCACTTCCTCGACATAAGCCTCTTCCTCATCTCTAGGACCATTATCATTCACTAAACTCTCATCGAATAATTGTGTGATTTCATCCCCATTGCATATCCGGTCTGCCTCTTCCTCCAACTAGTCAAATTCTTCCTTAGGTACATTCTCCTTACTTTGAGGAAAAGGAGCATGATTTAGCACCAACACCGATGAATCATAAGGATTGGATGGCACTATTTCTGGACTGCTTGCATTATTCTCCACTTCATACTGAAAGATTGAGGCTGGTGTTTGGAATTCCTGACAATCTAACTCAGAATGCTGACTCATTTTGTGGAGCCTACACCACCCTAATAAAGTAGCCTCAGCCTGATATACACTGCTGGGAGGCTTCTCTTGATTAGCTGGCTGGTTAATGGACTGATTGATAGGTTGATTAACTAGTTGATCTAATGGGGTGGAGACTCCTCCATTGTTGGGCCCTGTGTTCCAAGTCCTATTCTATCCTGATGGCTTCCTCCTCTCGAATCCTTGTCCACCACCTTGCCCTCTATCAAAGTTTTGGCCCGAGGATTGCCCTTTATCATAGTTTTGTCTTCTATCATTATTATACCCCCTGTCATTATTGAATCCTTGATCATTGTTGTATCCTTTGTCCTAGTTATATCCTCTTTCATTGCTGTATCCTCTTTCATTATTGTATCCTTGATCATGAGGTTGCTCTCTATCAAAGTGTTTTCCTTGTGGATTTTCTCTATTCTAATTGGACTGCATATTTCTCTTAGTAGCTTGCAACTGATTGTTCTAGTTCCTCAAGTAAGTCACCTCCATATTCAGCTTCTTTATTTGTTCAGAAAATTCATCTAGTCTCTCCTTGTCAGGATTACTGTATGGAGGCCGATTCACATTATTTTGGGAATACCCTATTGTAGGAAATCAATGTCCTTCCTACCAACAATGCATCAGTCCTAGTCCTCCACCCATCTACCCTCACTACCAAAATTCACTTAACACAAATCCTACCATTAATTCGCAACACATGTCTAGTTATCACCATTATCCTAACTTTGACAAGGGAAACTAACTTTCCACTAGTCCATTCCAAGTCTCCACGTCATATGCTAGTCCTTCACTTATCAATCCTATCAATGTATACATGCCCTATCAACCATCTATCAACTCATGTTAAGTCCCCACATCATTCCATATCAATCCAGTCCAAGTCTCCACATCCTATTTTAGTCAACCTTACAATAATCCAGTCCAAGAATCCATGGCATATCTAGTCAAATTCCCCATGTCACATCCTATGCCATCACATCCTAATCCAGTCCAAGACTCCATGTCATATCTAGTCCAAGTCTCCACGTCATACCCTTGTCCTTCACATACTAGTCCAATGTAAGTACCCATGTCATATCCTAGTCCTTCACATACTAGTCTAGTCCAGGTCCCCACATCCTATCCTAGTTCGTCATTCATTAATCCTTTTCAAGTCATCCCCTCACAAACCACATCTAGTCATGAAAATTCTATCATTACTCAAAGTCAAATCCCATTTAATAAACTTGAGGATACATGTCAAAATGAAATCCCAAAGCATGACATTATAATGTCACCCTCATTTCAAGAACAATGTAGTCCATCCCATGACCCTATTTTTGATTGTATCATCCACGACAACCCCATCTTTGACCAAGACCCTACCATTGACCAAGAATTCCAAATCCATGACAACCCCATCTTGGACCAAAACCCTACCATGGACCAAGAAATCCAAAACAATCCACTCCTTGACCTTTACACCATTTATGTTCAAACACTTGATGACCCTATACAAGCCTCGACTATTAATCCTTTCCAAATTGAGACACTTGCCTTCATGGGACACATAGATGATATTCATACAAAAAAAGAATCTTCCACTAGGGACATGCTTGCACTTGATCAAGTTATAGCTGAAATTATTAGACTCTATGACACTAAACATAATGATGGCTTCAAAATTTCCTTGGAAGCACCAATAGAATCATCTGAATCTAACATGTCACAAAATCAGACCAAAGATATCAGTCAGAAATATGTCCAACATGACAATAAAGCTAACACACTTTATCAACTAGGGCCATCTTTCTTTATTAGAGTTGGATTTCTCATAGATGAGAACATTACAAGTGACAGTGCCCCCATATACCATGATGGGATAGCATCTTGCTTTCAAAACAATAAATACCCCATCACAAACAGAATCTGTCAAATCATGCAATATCAAGGGAAAGGACTAGGCATACATGAACAAGGCATTCGAGAACCAATACAACTTTAGGAAAATTGCAAATATTAAGGTCTTGGGTATTCTTTAGTCAGCAAATCAAATGATGTTAATGGTACTTCCTCGATATTGGGGGCAACCTTGTTAGATACAAACATCAAAATGGAGTCCATGAGAAATCCTTGTCATAAGATTGTTGCCATCACCCCTTCCACCCACACCATGAACCGTCATTCTCAACATCTTAAACCTTCCCTGTGGAACCAACAAAGACAAAAGTCATACAAATCAAAAGGTGAAAATAAAATGTCAAAGGCCAAAAAGACAAGTCGACAAATGAAATTAAAATGGATCCCAAAGAAAAGTGGATCAAGAAAAGAAAATATGTCAAAAGAAAAAGTTAATAGATATGTGGAACCACAAGACAAGAGGGCTCCCACATATAAAAAATGTCCACCTCCTTTAAAATGGTCATCAAACAAGACATCTAAGAGTGTTGGTTCCAACCACCATCCCTCTAAAATCCGTCATACACTATACCAAGTAAGGAGAATAAAAAGTGATTCATCCAAACATCCAAACAACCTTTCCATATCTACCATCATCTGTTGTAATCCTACATCTCAACTAAAGTTCAAAAATCCCATGTCACAAATACGTCACATCATGGCAGCAACTCTTTACCACAAGGACTCTCATGGCACTCTATTGCGATGTGTGTATTTTGATAAGGCCAACTCTAGTATCAGAAAGGATCACAATGACATCGATCAGGTGTATACAAGTGCTATGATCTTGACAAGACAAATCCTTCAGCAAGGTCATTATTGGCATATCATGGCACCAGTCTCTACATCGACACCGTCAGTGGAATTAGAACAGTCAGTGGTCATCTAAAGCATCCAGGCTATCTGCAAAATCAAAAATACAAAAAAATTGAAAAATGATAAAAAAATTGTCACCTTTATGAAAACCTGGCAAACAGGCATCTTGGTGACACGAAAAAAATCAAAAAGTCAAGAAAATAGTAAAGAGAAAAATTTCATCCAATTGTGAAAACCTGGCAAATAGGTGACCTAGATAAGTACCACGATGAAAACCTAGCAAACAGGCGTCATGTGTAAAATAAATCATCTATGTGGACTCTTACACTTGGGGGCAAGTCATCTCATATCCTAGGCCTTCCTCTTAGCATTGGCATTCGGCCATTTAATTCATATCATTCCCACCTATCTTGGTCTTGACATAAAACTGGCACACATAAATCATGTTTTCGCAAAACTTTTGACATGCCTATCCTTTTGTCATACATTATCCATGAAATGTCATGTCATTACTTTCATAACCTCATTATCCTTATTTGACATAGTCCTTGAAAATCATATGAAAATTAGCTTAGTATCATGTCTCCCATCATTTACCAAGGCCACCTCTCATCATTTCATGTCTGTCACCTATCTTGGATTTCCCTTGTCAAATGGTCTAAGGATACTCCATCATCCCATCTAGTCCTAACCGAGTCATTCCAAATGCAATGAGTGCATCATCTAACACATTACTTGACTTTGTTCCTGGCTTGGCTGCAAACCTCGATACTTTTGTCACATCATCGTCATCCTCACATTGTTTTGGGATGCATCCTTCCTGTTGGAACTATAAAAATATGGTGTTTTTACATGAGTTTTCATTCATAAATTTCCCGATTTGATCCTACAGTATGCATATTTCATTTTTTTTGCCCTTTTGCCCCTCTGAGTTCATCCATGTTTGCATTTGCCTCATTTTGGTCCTTGTCAGTGTAGGTTCATTCTTGTCTCCCCAATCAATTATGCATTTTTTCTGCTTGCATGAGTCTGTATTTCCTATCGAAAAGACTCATTTAATGTCACAACGATTGAAGTTTGTATGCAGGTGGCGTTCGGTAGGACTTATGTATTGTCACAGTGATTGGTTTTCTCCTTCGGGCTATCGGTGAGACATTTCTGTGGTTGTGGCGATAGTGGGATCTTCTATCGACATATGTTGTGGCTATCGGGGTGGTGTCTCACTGAGTTCTATATGACTCCCTGACTTGTGCGCATGGAAGGGTTTGTTGGCATGAGTTAGATGGTCGGGCTAACGTCTTGCCGAATTCAAAATGTCTCAGCGATGGGTGCACTTTGGGATCCCTTCGGTGTATGTTATGATCTGCGGCGAGAGGTCTTGGTGAGTTTCATTTGTCTCACCGACGATGCAAACGCTTTCTTCAAAATGACTTTCAGTAAGGCTACGATGGCTTTCGGCGAAGGTTCTATTTTCTCTTGGTGAATGGGTATATGCTCGGGGCGCTTCAGTAAAACATGGTGCATTCTATGAAAGGTCCCCCTGACATTGCTTTGTCTTTCCAATAATGCACATGGGCACTCTGTTGGTAGGAAAATATGAGGGTCTTGGCGAAGATGTATAACAAGGGATGCTTCAATATAGGTTGGGGAAATCGCCGTAAGGTCTCGACGAGTGACCTTCGGTCTCGTTGATGGTAAACAAGAGGATCTTTGTCGGCGTAAGAACTGCCATGTCTTGACGAATGGAAAATAAATGGGGCTTTGTAGTATAACAGAGTGAAGTCTATGTGAGGTCTCCCTGATGGATGGAAGCTATGGCGATAGTAAATGAGACAAAAGGAGCATATCAGTAAGAAACTATTTGTGTCTCAGTGATTAAAAAGCATATGAGGGAGCCCCTCTTGGCATAACTGATACTAGTCTACGGAGCATCTCACTGACGACTGAAGGTTATAGTGACAGGAAACAAAGTGTGATCTGCGTGATGTCTCCCCGATGTCGTAGGGTGTGGGCAAAATACAAGTGCAGGGGATGAAGCATTTGAATTGCCTTTGGTAGGACAATATGTTTTGTCTTGCCGACTATCACTGGTAAAAAATAGAATTTCAAAATGCTGGGCCAACATGTTTCTGCTTGGATGACCGTTGCTTGCCAACTCGATTGGAGCTCGAATTTTGTGTTGGGCCAACATGTGATCTCAATTTTTTTTTTTCTTCAAATGCTTGTGTATAAATAGGCATTTTGCAATTGTAAAAGAGGGGATTTGGAGAGGAGCTATTAGTTATTTGATATACAGTAGGAAATTTTTGATGGATATAGTACTATAGATTCATCATATCAGAGACTATGATGCATGTTTTCAAATTGGAGGTATTTATGAAAGTCAGTTGATGTTGTTGCATATTTTTGGTCTCAATTATCTGTTGAATTTGATGAAAGTATGGCTAAGCTGTCTCCAAGATGGACTCTTTCTAGTTTTTTAAATTGATATGACAAGTTTGTATTTGATTTATCAGTGCACATTTGTTGTACTTGTGTGATTGATTGATTGGTTCTTTCAAGTAAAGACTAAATCCTTTTAGTTAATCACAGTAATCAGAGAGATTCAATTGGATTATTCAAGTAGATCTTAGTAGTCACAGTTTTACATGTTTATACAAGTTGTAAATAGAATATATGCCAGATAATTTGAGTTTTCTCTAGAGAGTGTTGTTCATTTGATTTCATTTGACTCCGCATACCCAATAAGGCATTGGCCTCTGCATTTTATCATTTTAAATTCATTCATTTTCTTTATATCTTTTAAAATTGAGCATTTTAGAATCTAGACCAGAGTATTGTTACCATTTTCAAGTTGAATTATAATTGTTCACTCCCATCTGCCATTGTGAACAAGTTGTTATAAGAATATTGATTACAAGTGAAGTCTGCATTATTCAGAGAGGTACACCCACCCAAGTTTTGCAGCACCTAAATTGTAGAAGGCTAAATTCTTTCAACCTTGTCTGTTACCCTGAAGCATATCAAGAGATTGATAGCCTCTTGAGGCATCTTTCTTGTGTTTTTGAGAGCTAACAAATTGGTGACTTTGCTAGGGAACAATAAAAATCAAGGCCTTAATCATAGAGTCAGAAAAAAATTGCATAGACTCCAGTGGGAATAAAAAGTATCAAACTATTTTCTCATTTTTTGATAAAAGTGAGTGGCGACTCTGACAGAAATTTTACAGTTGTTCATCATGAATGGAAGAAGATCTCAGTACAGGGGTTGTCATACTGGAGCTCCTGCTGGTAGCAGTAAGTGGACACATAAAGATGACAGAGCTGATAAGGGAAAAGGAATAAATGACGATATGTGTCTAACAGATAAAGATAAGACATCAAGAGGACATAATTGTTTTGATACATGGAGAGATGATTCAAGTGTTGAACTTTATACCCCTAAAGATCGAAGAAATCCCTTCCCTTCTATTGATCCTCAGAAACAGGCTAATTTTGAAGCTGCACTTGAGTCTGAACGAATTAGAATTCAGCATGAATATGATTAGAAGATGGAAAATGATCAAAACTAGACTAATGAGGATGTGATTTCTCAAACTGATTATGAGTCTTTGACTTATGAGGAAGTCAAGGAATGGTTTGAATCTTAGAAGGAGAGAGAAGAACAGGAAATGGCCCAGATGATACAAGCAATGAAAGAAATTGAATTGCAGAAAAATCAAAACATTGCTCAGACAGTTGATCGCCCCCCAAAGTATTTGCCACCTCATAAGCAGGGCAATCATGGTGCAGGGCCTTCTGGTCCACCTGTATCTCCTCACCATCAGAGGGGAAATCATCACAAATAGCCAAATCATCCACCTCATATTCCCACATAGCATACAAATGTGCATCCACCTCCTGGTCAGCATCATATCCCTTAGCATAATGCACAATACAATAATCCTATACATTAGTATCAATATCTACCTATCCCTCCCACTCACCAATATGCAGCAATGATCAAGCAGTTTGATTTGGAAAGGTTCAATCCATGCCCTTACCCTATGGATAGCAGCTGGAGAGGTCTAGTTCCCAAGTTTACAAGGAGCAATGTAGTCACTGCTGAAGAACATCTAAGGAATTTCAATGTGTTCATTCAAGACATAGGTATGCCACATGAAGATTTGCATATGAGGTTGTTTATGATGTCACTTATTGAAGATGTCAGGGATTGGTTTAATAGCTTGCCAGTGTATTCAATTAATTCTCTTCAAGCATTCCAAGATCTATTCCTAAAGCAGTATGGGAATCTGAATGCACCAGATGTAGCTCTTCATGAATTGATGCAAATTCAAAAAAATCAAAATGACTCAGTTTATGATTTCAACTAAAAATTCAACAAATTACAGACTAAGGTACCTCCTGGATCAAGGTTGCTAGATTCTATAGCTTTAAGTGTTTATTTAAATGCATTTCATCCCAAAATAGGGTATGAATTGAGAAATAGATTTCCAAGAGATCTGGCTCAAGCACAAAAGGTAGCATTGATAATTGAAAACAACAAGAAGGCTGCTGGTATAACTAATAAAAGAGACAATCTAAGGCCTCCTCAGCAAAGCAATAATTATCAGTACAGACAAGAAAATACATACAGAAATGAGAACAGGAATGAAAGGCTGAGATTGCATGATATGTCTTACAATACAAACTAGAAATATGGGAAACCTATAATAGCTAGGCCAAGAAATAAAGAGACCCCTGATCCATTAAGCAAAAAGGGAACTTACATGGTGAGTAATAATTACTTCTATGAAGTTTGTAATCAACCACATTCTCTAGATTATTGTGTTGTAGCTCAAAGGATGCAAGTAGAGGGAATGTTGATGGAGAATAATGAAGAAGATCATAAAATTTACTTGATTTCAAATACTTTCTATCATGCTGAGGAAGGATATTCATCTTTAGGGGATGAAGGCTATGAGTATGACGTTTCTAATTAGAAGTATAATGTCCATATGGCTGAATAGTAGATCTTTTATGATTCTGATGAAGTCTACATAGAGCCACATCTTGTTGAAATGCCTGTTCAGTGCAATGTAAGGAGACTCACTAAAGATGAAATGGAGAAAATAATTGTTGTAGCAGTTGAGGATACAAGGAGTAAATATTGGTTGAGAAATAGAAAAGTGAATGAGCTAGATGGAGTTCCTAGGGGAATTTTTGTAAAAGATCAGAAGGAAACACGGGAAACTGTAAAAAAGCCAAAGAACAAGCAGCATGATAAAATTGAAAAGAAGCCTGTCCAAGAGCAAAAAGTTGCAAAATTACACAAGGAAATGCAAAAGTCTGATCAACCTAGTAAAAAAGAAAAAGAAGAAAGCAAAGGAGAAGCACCAGAACTGAAGAAGACTGTTAAGATGGAAAGCTCCTTTTTTGACTTCGCACAGGTGTTATCCCAGGTAAAAATGTTTGTTCCACTACTTGAATTGATGAAAATTAAGGAATATAGAGATAATGTTTTTCAATTGATTAAAAATGGGAATGAAAAACATATAAATTCTGAAGAAGTCAATAGGTAGGAAAAGATAAATAATTCGGAGGTCTGTCTAGGTGATGTTATAACAACCTCCCCACAAGTGGATCCTTTCTTCACCACACTACTTGTAAATAATAAGTTGCTAAGGAATTGTATGATAGATTCTAGTGCTTCTATAAATATTATGCCAGTAGGTGTCATGAAGCAGCTGGGCTTGTGTGTTGATACATGTGAAGGGAAGTGCTATGCAATGGATAACAAACCTGTACCTGTGGTAGGCATTATGAGAGGTGTTGAAGTAAAACTAGCTACTTATCCACAGGTGGCTTATAATATAGATATAGCAGTGATTGATACTCCTTCTCAGTTTGGGATGCTTCTGTCAAGATAGTGGATATTAGCAGTTGGAGGAAATGTCCAGTTTGATTTATCTTATGCTACTATTCTAGTGAATGGATAGGATGTCAAATTGTATAGAGAACCAAGAATGCATCAGCTTGTTGACTGTGTACCTTAAGATCAGATTAATTATTTTGTGATGTTGATCTTGGAAGTTTTAAAATTGAACCAGCTCAACCAGAATTAACCAATAGTGATCCAATTGAAAAGCATGTGGCACAAAGCTGCAATGAAGTATGGAAGATGTATTTTGATGGAGCATGCATCCAAGAAGGTAATGGCACTAGGATTATATTTGTTTCACCTAAAGGTATTACTTTTAAATTTCATTTATGTTAGCATTTGAATGTACAAACAATGGGGCAGAGTATGAAGCTTTATTGACAGACTTGAACATAGCTGTGAAACACAAGATTATGTTGCTAGCTATTTTGGGCGATTTTGAGTTGGTTGTTTCACAAATCAAATCAAAATATGCAGCAAAGCACAAAAGATTAAAACAATATAGGAATAATGTATGGGATACAATTGAATTGTTTGATGCTTTTTCAATTAAGTGGATTGACAGGTCGAAGAATATAATAGTTGATTTTTTAGCAAATGTGGCACTGAAAAGAGATGACATCACATTGGTTGGGGTATCACAGATTGAGTTTAAGACAAGGCCTGCTATGGCTAATAACATCTATAACTGGAAATTTTTCAATGATGATACTAATCTTTTGAAATTCCTCAATTGTATAGATCAGTATGAGACCCAAGAAATTGACTTTAATGCTTCTGTTGGAGAAGTGGATGGGAAGCAAACAATGTTTGGAAAGGAAATATTGCAGCTCAAAACAAATAAACTACCCAAGGGTCTAGTGGCATTGGAGAGGCTGTATAATGGAAATGATAGATCTCTAATGAAACAAACACCAGTTAGAAGAGAAGATATTGAAGAAGTCAACTTGGGGACTGGGATAGCACCAAGAAAGGTATACATTGGAAGGAGAATCAGCCCTGCAATTAGAAGAATGCTGATATAGTTGCTGAGAAAATACAAGCATGTTTTTACTTGGTCTTATGAAGATCTGAAAGTGTACAGGGAAGATTTGTTTCAACATGAAATACCACTGAAGTCAGACACCAAGCCTTTTAGACAAAAGAAAAGACCCATAAATCCAACACTGGAGCCTAAAATGCAAGAGGAATTGATAAAGCTCAGGGATGGAGAAATTATCAAACTAATCAGACATTCAACGTGGGTTTAAAATCTGGTTCCTGTGAGAAAGAAGAATGGTGATATCAGATTATTTGTGGACTTCAGGAATTTAAATATGGCATCTCTCAAAGATAATTATCCTTTACCCAATATGGAGGCTATATTGCATAAGGTGACAAGGTGTGAATTGCTATCCATGATGGATGGATTTTATGGATACAATTAGGTTAAAGTCAAGGAATCTGAGCAATACAAGACAACATTCACAACTCCTTGGGGAACATATGTATACATAAGAATGCCATTTGGTCTCACTAATGTTGGAGCCACTTTTCAATAGGCTATGGATGTAGCATTTGCTGATTTGATTAATGCTATCATGGTAGTGTATCAAGATGACCTGACTGCTTATTCAAAAAGGGTTGAAGATCATGTGCAACATCTGGAAAAGGTATTTATTAAAGCTCTTGAATACGGTATTAGTTTAAATCCAAAGAAGTGTCATTTTGCAGTCACAAAAGGTAAGCTCTTGGGGCATATTGTTTCAAAAGAGGGAATTCGAATAGATCCTGAAAGGGTTGAAGCTATTGATAAAAATCCTATTCCCAAAATTGTCAAGGTAATATAGTCATTCTTTGGACAAATTAATTTTTTTAGGAGATTTGTTTCTAATTTTGTTGAGATCATTAAGCCCATATCAAAAATGTTGAGGAAAGGATAAAAAATGGACTAGACAACTAGGGCTTTAGATGCTTTTATGTCTATCAAAAGGGCTATCAAAGAGGCTCCTGTTGTTAAATCTTCAGACTTTGCAAAGCCCTTTTAGATATTTTCATTTGCTTCAATGCACACTATTGTTGTTGTTATGTTACAAAAGAATGAGGATGGTTATGAACATCCTGTGTCTTTCTTTAGTAAGTCTTTACAAGGGTTTGAGTTGAAGTATGATATAATGGAAAAACAAGGATTTGCATTGGTAAAAGCCACAAAGGCATTCAAACCATATCTTGTTGCAGCAAAGGTGATTGCTTATATCCCTCATGCTGCTGTCAAGGATATTTTGACACAATCTGAAGTTACAAGGAAAATATGCAGATGGATCAACAGGATTCAAGAATTTGACATGGAAATACAAATTACTAAGCTGGTAAGAGGCCAAGGCTTGGCTAGGCTAATGACAAAAACTAATATTGATGCAAATCAAATCTGCAATGTTGAGGAAGGGGCTGCAATTGCAAGAATTGAGCACACTCCTTGGTATACTGATGTTATGCACTATCTTAAATAAATGAAGTGCCCAAATGGATTGAGTGACAACCAGAGGAGAAATATGGAGTTGCAGGCATCCAAATATGTTTTTATGGATGGCGATCTATTTTGAAAAAATAGAGATGGCATATTATTGTTATGCCTGGATGAGTCACAGGCCAAGCATGTTTTGAAGGAAATGCATGGAGTTTGTCGAGGTCATTATTCAGCAAAGACGACTGCACACAAAATTCTCAGGGCTGGGTATTATTGGCCAAAGGTCTTTAATGATTCTTTTACACATGTGAGAAAATGTGAAGCTTGCCAAAAGTTTTCTAGAAAATTGATGTATCAGGGTGCTTTGCCACTTTGACCTTTGTAGGTTGATGCCCCTTTTCATCAATGGGGAATTTATTTCATTGGAGAGATACAAGAGAAGTCAAGTGGAGGACATAGATGGATACTATTTACCACTGATTATTTTACAAAGTGGGTGGAGGCAATCCCAACCAAGTAGACTACAAGTAAAGTTGTAACAAATTTCCTAATGGACAACATTATTACTAGATTTGGTACACCATTGAGGATAATCATAGACAATGGGATGTGCTTCAGATTAGATGAATTCAAATTTTTTTGTGATAAGTATGGCATTACTATTTCTTATGTAGCTCCTTATCATCCACAAGCCAATGGTCAAGTAGAGTCCAGCAATAAGAGTCTCTTGAAGATTATAGAAGGATGTTGGGATAAAATAAGAAGGCTTGGGATTCAAAGTTAAAACTGGTTGTGTGGGCTGATAGGGTCACTGTGAAAAAGGCAATTGGAAAGTCTCCATTTGAATTAGTGTATGGAGCACAAGCCAGGATGCCTCTGCAGAATTTGTTGCCAATGTACAAGTTTTTCTTACTAGAAGATGTGGAAGTTCCTGAGCCCATGTAAGATAGAATGGGGCAACTTGCTGAGCTGGATGAAGTAAGGAGAGAGGCCCAAAGTCAAAACATAAAGTTACAAGCATAGATGAAGTATCTATTTGACAATAAAGCAAAGAATAGAAAATTTGAAGAAAATGATTTGGTGTTGATATGGAATGCAAGGTGTCAGGAGAAAGGCAAGCATGGTAAATTTGAAGCTCTTTGGCTAGGACCTTTTGTTGTTGTTGGAAAGAAGGGTGAAGACTCATATTATCTACAAAACATGGCTGGTGGAGATCAGGAATTGCCTGTTCATGGGCAATTCTTGAAGCTTTTCTTCTCTTGAGCAACACAGAGGATTAAGGGTTGCTAGTGCATGGACAACTCTTGTATATCCTCTTTAAAATTATTCTCCATGCATAGTAGTTTAGGGTTTTGCATTTATCTCCACTCTGCATTCATTTCCATTGCCCTTCAATTCCATTGCTACTCACTGGTTCTTCATTTTGTATCTAGTCTATTTACCCAAGATTCTAGATCCTTGAATTGATCTGACTATCATTCATCCCCAGATGAAGCCACTGTTGGAACTGTAAAAATCTGGTGTTTTTACATGAGTTTTCATTCATAAATTTCTTCATTTGATCCTACAGTATGCATATTTCATCTTTTTTTTCCCTTTTTCCCCTCTGAGTTCATCCATGTCTGCATTTGCCTCATTTTTGTCCTTGTCGGTGTAGGTTCATTCTTGTCTCCCTGATCAATTCTACATTTTTTCCACTTGCATGAGTCTGTATTTCCTATCGGCAAGACTCATTTAATGTCACAATGATTGAAGTTTGTATGTAGGTGGCATTTGGTAGGACTTCTATATTGTCACAGCGATTGGTTTTCTCCTTCAGGCTATCGGTGAGACATTTATGTGGTTGTGGCGACAGTGGGATCTTCTATCAGCATATGTTGTGGCTATTGGGGTGGTGTCTCACCGAGTTCTATATGTCTCTCTGACTTGTGTGCATGGAATGGTTCATCGGTATGAGTCAGATGGTCAGGCTAACATCTTGCTGAATTAAAAATGTCTCAGCGACAGGTGCATTTTGGAATCCCTTCGGCATATGTTATGATCTATGGCAGGAGGTCTTGGCGAGTTTCATTTGTCTAACCGACGATGCAAATGCTTTCTTCAAAATGACTTTTGGTAAGACTACAATGGCTTTTGGCGAAGGTTCTAGTTTCTCTTGGCGAACGGGTATATGCTCAGGGTACTTCAGTAAAACATGGTGCATTCTATAAAAGGTCCCCCCAACATTGCTTTGCCTTGCCGATAATACACAAGGAACTCTATCGGCAGGAAAATCTGAGGGTCTTGGTGAAGATGTATAACAAGGGATGCTTTGGTATAGGTTGGGGCGATCGCCGTAAGGTCTCGATGAGTGACCTTCGGTCTCACCAATGGTAAACAGGAGGATCTTTGTCGGTGTAAGAACTGCCATGTCTTGATGAATGGAAAACAAATGGGGCCTTGCGGTATAACAAAGTGAAGTCTATGTGAGGTCTCCCCGACGGATAGAAGCTACGGTGAGAGTAAAACAGACAAAAGGAGCATATCAGTAAGAAACTATTTATATCTCGATGATTGAAAAGCGTATGAGGGAGCCCCTCTCGGCATAACTGATACTAGTCTACGGAGCATCTCACTGATGACTGAAGGTTACAGCGACAGGAAACAAAGTGTGATCTACGTGATATCTCTCCGATGTCGTAGGGTCTAGATGAAATACAAGTGCAGGGGATGAAGCATTTGAATTTCCTTTAGCAGGACGATATGTTTTGTCTTGCTGACTATCACTAGTAAAAAACAAAATTTCAAAATAATGGGTTGACATGTTTCTGCTTGGATGACCGTTGCTTGCTAGCTCGATTGGAGCCCGAATTTTGTGCTGGGCCGATGTGTGATCTCAATTTGTTTTTTTTCTTCAAATGCTTGTGTATGAATAGGCATTTTGCAATTGTAAAAGAGGGGATTTGGCGAGGAGCTATTAGTTATTTGATATACAGTAGGCAATTTATGATGGATATAGTACTATAGATTCATTAGATCAGAGACTATGATGCATGTTTTCAAATTGGAGGTATTTATGAAAGTCAATTGATGTTGCTGCACATTTTTGGTCTCAATTATCTATTGAATTTGATGAAAGTATGGCTAAGCTGTCTCTAAGATGGACTCTTTCTCGTTGTTTAAATTGATATGACAAGTTTGTATTCAATTTATTAGTGCACATTTGTTGTACTTGCGTGATTGATTGATTGGTTCTTTCAAGTAAAGACTAAATCCTTTTAGTTAATCATAGTAATCAGAGAGATTCAATTGGATTATTCAAGTAGAGCTTAGTAGTCACAGTTTTGCATGTTTATACAAGTTGTAAACAAAATATATGCCAGATAATTTGAGTTTTCTCTAGAGAGTGGTTCTCATTTGATTTCATTTGACTCTACATACCCAATAAGGCACTGGTCTCTACATTTTATGATTTTAAATTCATTCATTTTTTCTATATCTTTTAAAATTGAGCATTTTAGAATCTAGACCAGAGTATTGTTACCATTTTCAAGTTGAATTATAATTGTTCACTCCCATCTACCATTGTGAACAAGTTGTTATAAGAAGATTGATTACAAGTTAAGTTTGCATTATTCAGAGAGGTACACCCACTGAGGTTTTGCAGCACCTAAAGAGTAGAAGGTTGAATTCTTTCAACCTTGTCTGTTACACTGAATCGTATCAAGAGATTGGCAACCTCTTGAGGCATCTTTCCTACGTTTTTGAGAGCTAACACTTTCCATGTCAAACAACATTGTCATCACTTGTCAATTGGTATTCAGCTTCACTAGGGGCACAATCATGTTTGTCCTTGGATTCTCATATGTAGGCATCATTCACATGCATTTTTCATTATCATCATAAAAATTCCTGAAAAAAAAGAAGACAAAAACATCATAAAAAGTCCTGAAAAAAGACAAAAACATCAAAAAAACCCTAAAAAAAAAAGACAAAAAAACATCGCAAAAAATTCTGAAGAAAGACCTAAAAACTAAAAAATGTCTTGAAGAAAACCACAAAAAAATGTCAAAATACTCGAAGAGCACAAACACAGAGTCATCTCTTGTCAAAGTCTATCATGACAATCAATTAGTCTTTGTCATTTGTCTGAACTACGTTGTCTTTGCATGTTTACTACGTAGGAAAGACTCATTTTTGAGTCCCCAAGACATTAGGTCAGTCCTTTTAGGTGTGTCAAAATAAAATAATTGTGCAATCTTTGGTCATCAAGAAAAATTCATTGGTCGTGTCGAACTACGAGGTCTTTGAGTGCATGACGTAGGTAAGGACATTTGTCGATGAGCCCCCGAGGCTGGACTAGGTCAGTCCATTAGGCTTCATGGCACTACACTGACACACACGTCAAAATGTCTTCAAGACAAAGTGAATCATTCCCAAATGGGTAAACTTCTAAAAAAAAATTAGGGGAATCATTTATTCAAACATGACAATCACATCAACATGTCAAAAAAATTGACATATGGTCAATACAAGTCAAACTCAGTCAAAACAAGTCAAATCATCATAACTTGTCAAACTATCAACTCTTGGTTATCTTTCAGATGTGTCCTTCTGGAGAATAGCCTTTGTCATTCATTCCTTATGATGTGTCCTTCCTAGGCATTTTTGAGGGATCCTTTTGACATCTAAGGATCACTCCTCTCAATATCAGTGTTCTTTAGATGTGTCCTTCTGAAGAACAAACTCTGTCATTTATGCCTTAGGATGTGTCCTTCCTAGGCATCATTATCATCCCTGTCACTAGCATTTTGAGGGATCCCTTTTAACATTTAGGGATCAATCCTCTCAATGTCAACATTATTCAGGATGTGTCCTTCCTGAATTCAGCAATTTTCGACAATTGTCATCTGGGTATCATCAAAACTTTAACACTCTAGCATATCATCATCATCAAACCTAACATCTTGACATCAAAACAATGGATATTCAGACACACTTTGCAAACATTTGGCACTTGTCTTTTGGCTTTTCATCATGTTATTAGTTTTTCAGCGAGATCCCAATAACAGGATTTAGAGAAGCAGCGACATATCATGATGATTGACATGCATGACTACTAGTTTCTTAGCGAGGTCCTGATTTTGGGATTTAGAAAAATGGTGACATATCATGATAAGGGCTCTATTTTTGTATTATGGAAATCATACTACTAGTTTCTCAAGGATGTCCTGGGAACATGATTTAGAGAAGCAACAATGTTTCATGATTTGTCCTTGTCTTTTTCTACGTGTGGTTGATTATGACAAAAAGACTGGGGCAATCACACTCTTACTTTGAGTCATGATCATCCTTGTCTGTGACTGCTTGTATTATGTGATGGTATGACCTTGTACACCTTGATCTATGTCATATCATGGTGTTTGTTGGCCATTACAACAATCTGCCCAATGATGATTAAGAGCAATAAATATTAAAGTCCTATGGTAAAGTTTTGAAGGATTTGGTCTAGGAACTAACATGCATTTCCATCTATCTTGTCATCTTCTCTCGCCCATCTCATATAGGAATTGAATCCATCTCATCATCCATATCTTTTGCATGAACATTTCTTTGTCTCTTCATATTCTAGTCTTCTCATTAATTTCGAGAGCACACCCGTGATCTTGGAACCTATTTGTCCTCTCGAGGGGGCATACCGTAACCCTCCTCATCATTCTTCCTCATCTTATCTTGCACTGGGGCATATTTTTGACTTATTTTCTTTGTCACAATGCGGCATACTACATTATGACAAAGAGGGTCAAAATGTAGCTGCTTAAAAATGACCTAGGCCTGCAAGCTCTATTTTTACCACTTTCATCCTAGCATAATTATGATATTTAATTATGTCTTTCGTCCACATTCAACTATTGATTAAATAATTCATAATTATTTAATTAATTCATGTCTTTTTATTTTTCATGATTATTAAATAAATAAATCTTATTTATTTATTAAATACGTCATTAATTGTCTAAGTCTTCCCTTAATTAAATAAATTTCTAAATTTATTTAATTACCTTTATACATTTATTTCTTCCTGATTATTAAATAAATCAATTTCATTTATTTATTTAATATGTCACTAATCCTCATAATTAAATGAATTTATTAATTTATTTAATTAATTAATCTTATCTTCTAAATTAAATAATTATCTTTAATTATTCAATTGTCAAAATTAATATTCCTCTCATTTTAAATAAATAAAATTATTTAAAATGTCATCACATTCTTAACTGACAGTCCATTTTGGTAAAGAATTTGAAAATCGATTATTTATTATTTCACAAAATCCATATTCTGAATTAATTTAATTCAAAATGGTAACTAATCTTCTAAAAATCAAGTAATTAGGCAGATTCTTGATTTTCCAAATCTAATCTTCAGTCCAACTCTTTTCTTGATTTTTCAAATCTCACAAATTAGGTAGTCTTTATCTTCTTCTTTTTCAAAAATATTTATGTTTAAATTAATTTCCTCATTTATTCTCCACCACCAATTTGATCTTCTTAGACGACATCTCGACCGCTTGGTTAATGACTTCTCCCTAACACTGATTAGGGACTATCATATTTAATTTGAGCCTCTAATTTTAGGTCTCCGTCAAAATTCAATCTCATCCTTCCATTCAAAATGGCATTTTCTATAAAATGCCATTTTCCTCTCATTTTTTGATTACACATTAGACACAGAGACATTACATGTTCATAAATTATATTATTATTCTAGCATATTTAGACATAGGAATTTCACTCATATTGTCATAGGCATTAGGTATTTAGACTTTGATCAAATCCTTCAAAGCTTGGTGTAGGACTTCGACATCTATTTCTAGATTGCTCACACGTTGAATCTGAGGGCAATACGTGAACTATCAAGCTAGAAGGTGTTACAAAAATGAATCATGGAGGTCTCAACGATTAGCTGGTATAATTGTTCTTTCATTTACTTCCTTTGTGTTTTGTAATTGCTTTGGGTTTCTTAGTCTTTGCTAACTCTAATCTAAACCTTAAATTAACCCTAAGTTACATGTTCAAAACTTTAGAATTCTACAAATATGGAGGATAGCTATCCTAAGGCTAGATATGCAGAGGTTGATTCACATTTTGCTAAGGGTAACTAATTGTGGATGATACTTGTCCGACAGGAGGTCCTGAGTGAGGGACTAGAGGCAACTGAGGTATTGGATTCATAATGGGAGTATTATTGGCAAGAGCCTGGTTGAGAGCTAGAACCTATCTAGAGTGAGAAATGGGTCCTAATGAGGGTAGAGGTCCAAACACATGTTGCCTTAAATTAGTGCTAACTTTCACAGCCTCTAGTTATGCATCAAGTAGATTAGCAGGAGGGTTATTACTCTACTTCATAAAGGTAGCTGTCAAACTATCAAGTCCCTCATAATAAACTTCTAAAGTAGTAGGCTCATCAACAACATAAGGGGACTATAGTCCAGTATAAGCATGATGAAACCTATTGTTGAAAGACCCTATAGGCTCATTGACCTCCCTCTTAACATTAGTGAATTGATGGTACAACTCATTGGAACTAATGGGAATTTGAAACTTCTAAAAAAATGCAGCCTCTAGCTTAGTCCAATGTTGGATAGACCTAGCAGGTAAATGATTATACCAATAGAATGCATCCTCCCCACGTGAATAAGGGAAAAGTATACATGCTACATCCTCATGGTTTATCCCTCTATCCTTAAGGCCAGTCTAAAAGATCTGGATGTGTTCCTCAGTAGTTCTGTTGGGATCATTAACATGGAATTTTGAATAAAAGTGTTCAGGGTTTTTGGGCATGAAATTGCAAATGTTAAAACTCAATGGAGATGGGTTGGTTGCTAGGAAATCCATTGGTAGAGGTGGGAGTGGTAATGGTTGGTTTATGACTCGCTAAGGCTGTGGAATGGGAATGTCCTCATACTCAGATGAACTTGGCAAAGATGGGGCTGATGGAGATGACAGAGGTGGATGAGATGATGATGATTCTCCCCTTTTGTTGGTCCTTCTAGACCTAATAGGGTCTGGTAGTTCCTAAAATTCCTCCTCTCCTAGAGCAGATCTGGTTCTTCTTCTGTACCTTTTAGAAGAGATGGTGTTCAAAAACTGATCCAACTTGCTTATTTAGACCCTCCTTCTAGTGCCAATCTGTTGATGATGTTTTCTGCACAACAACAACTCAGACAAGATATAATATAATCTCTATTGAAAGGTAAATATCTATCGGCAAGCCTCAAGAGATAACCCCAAGGTCTCTAATGTCAAGTCTTGACAATGCATAAACAACTCAGTGATAAATGTGAAAATGCTGGTAATCACAATGGGACCTTACTACAAGCAAAATACTGAATCTCAATTTACAAGATCTAATCAATATGATGATACTTCAATCCTAAATTTAACCCAATAATCAAAGAAATAACAAAAGATAAGGGTATCAGAAAGATTCCTAAACTTAATATTAAACCTAAGATTAACTATGCAAATGACAAAACACTTGAAATGGACCAATCCCTCAAAACTGATTTCTACTTGACCCAGATGAATCTGCAATCTTATAGAAACAGTGCAATCTTCTAAGGTGTTAAGATTTTCAAATCATGAACATTCATTCAAACAACCCTATTGCAATTGAAATGAATAAACCCTCACAATTGAACTAAGCACAATGAATATAAATTCTAGGCTAACTTTGCAAAGCAACTAACAATCAATTGGTTGCAAAAAGTATGGACCAGGGATTGCTACAACACTTCAAATATCAAACCATGAACATCATTGAATCAAATCTAATCTAAATAATGATTTCCCTCAAAGCAATTCTAAAGATAGAATAACAAGAACCATGCAAAATAAGAAAAACACAAGAATGGCACCAAATCACAATGTCATTACTTGCATCAAATTATCTACTCTAGCAACAATTCTAGCTTTCTATTACAATATTTGCTTGAGAACAACTACTTGCTAACACCTGCTCTATTTAATTTGCTCTAACTAGCTCTTTATTTGTCTATGTCTAAAATTTCTTAACCCTTACAAATGAGGCAAAATGACATATTTATAGAATCCCCAAAACATGTTGGCCAAGATAAGATTTTACAATAATAATAAGGCACAACAAGTCAGCTAAGAGAAATTCAAAATGAAATAAAATATGCATTAAATGCATGAACTTCATCTAGGTTGTCCTGGGATCTCCAATGTAGCTCAGACCAATGCATGGAAAAATAATAGGCAAGCACAAATCTCGATGTAGCCAATCATTAACTACCTTCCCTTTTGTCTTTATTTCGATCCAACATTTCATGAACCTTCAAAAGTACCCTATCCAAGTTGGCCACAGGTGGTAGAGGAAAAACCCTAAGTCATCTCTCAATTGATACAATTTATTCTCTTGATTGTTTTACCAACTTATCCCAATCCACCTTATATGTTAGATATTTGTCAATGACAGCAATGTAGGTGGCGGCATCATCTAACTGGTGCTCAGAAATGGAATCATCACTAATTGGGGCATAAACATGATGCCACCACTTCCTCAACTATTCCAAACTCAAATACTTGGGAGCAATCTTCCTTCTCCCTGTCATAATCTCAAGAAAGGCAATGGATCCATTGTAAACACTATCTAGGGTATCATCAATCTACCTCCTCTATTTGTAAATCTTTTTCAAAACCTTCTGCCTAATTTGCAATGCTTCAAACCACTCCCAAGGTTTAACAGTTCTGGAGGAAGGAAGAATTTTATCACTTACTATCTTATCCCTAGTGTATTCCATTATGGTCTTGGTTTTCTGCAGCAGAAGATCTGTATCCTTCTTATCCTGAGCTAAGACTTCTTTCAACCAGTGAACTACCCTTATAGCATCCTTCCCGATTGAAAAAATATCCTTAATGGCCTCATTACCTTTGGTTCAACCAATTTGCAGTGGCAAGAGTGGAAGCCTTCATCTTTTCCAGCTTGGTAATAGTCTCCTGAGGCAAAGGTTTTGTAGCAAAAGCAGAAGGGTTAATAGACTGCAATGGCTTCATCAAATCTTCCAAGCATTTCATCAGATTCTCATTTTCCTTCTTTAACTCCTTGGTCTTTATTTCCTTTCTCAACCTTCCCAAGATGACTGCACTAGAACCCTCATAATCTTCAATATTTTGTTCAACATAAGCAGGCCCCAAATTGAAATTCTGAACATTGTAATCCTTTGCAGCCACATCATCTCTATTTTTATCCGAAGCAGGGGTGGCAATGTGAACAACTCTGTTATGAGCTTCATCCCTTTCAATTCTTGAAATCACCCTAGCCTTCTTTTTACCTTTATCTTTTCCAATTTTGGCTAGTAGCTCATTCCAATTCGGTGGACTATCTTCCACAACAACTTGTTTTCTCCTTATTTCCTTGTCCAACTAGACAAGGACAGTGCATTCCAACTGCATTTCACTTTGTTTCTCCTCCTACTGATCTTTAGGCACATCGTCACTCAACCTCTATTTTTTAGGAGTTTCATCCTTGTTACCCTCCTTTTCTTCAACATGTTCTTCCTTATGCTCAAGTGATGGGATCTTTTCTTCCTCTTCTTCTTTTGGAGGTGACTTAACCTCTTCAGTTCCAATAGGTGACTTTGCATATGCAACCAAGGGAGATTGCATTACCTTTTCAATTCCAACTTTTGTTCTTTGAAGATCACCCTCATGAAATTCCTCCCCTTAAGTATCTAGATGTTCTTCAACCTTAGATTCACCTGGTTCATTTTGAGCTTCATGAGTGGAAGGAATATCATCATGCCACTTCTCATGGGAAATAAATGAAGGGAGATCTTCTTTAGGTACAATATCCTTGGGAGAAGGAGTCCTTGACCTCCTTGTATATACTCTTGCCTTCTCTAAAATTTCTACATTTATCACTAGTGGGGTAACTTCCTCTTCTCCCTTGGAGCTCACCTATTGTGACAATTTTATGATTCTTCTCCTTTTGGGCACTGGAACATCAACTTCAGGACCCTGCTTCTCTATTTCTTTCTGCTCAGACCTCCTAGTCTTTGACCTTTTCTTAGCAATAGGCTTTCTCTATTTTTCTACCTCTTGGACCTCTTCTTCTTGAACACCTTTGATCTTGATCTTGAATGGAGAATCCAACTTACCTTTTCCCTTAGGATCATGTTCAGTTGATTCCTCAGAAGTGGAGTGAGGATCTAGATCTCCCGTCAGCTCATAGGTGCACTATACACCTCTATTCTCCAACTACCACAATTTATGCTTTAGCCACATTCTAGTGAATTTGGTGACTGGTGTAACTAAGGGTAAATTTTAGGATTAGATTCAATGAATTGAAAGCACAATAATAAAAACCCAAAGAGATATGAAGCACAATGGAAGAAAATAATAACAAAACGATTATACCAGATTCACAAAGCTTCCATGAATCACCTCCATAGCACCTCCTAGCTTGCAGCATATGATTGATGCCCTCAGATCTAGTGTGTGAGAAATTTGAATTTGCCATTTTCCTATGCAAGTTTTGAAGGATTTAAGTATAAACTATGCCTATGATAAATGATAAATGATGAATGATAAATGACTATAATGCCTATAATAATGAAGTGGTCCCCAAATTATGAACAAAATTGTCATTTTATAGAAAACACAATTTTGAATGGACGGATGAGATCAACCTTTGACACAAACCTAAAATCAGAGGACGAGATTTCACTTGATAATCCCTCATCAGGGTTAGGGAAAAATCCTTAGACTAGTGGTTGAGATGTCATCTAAGAAAATCAGATCAGCGGTGGAGAAAAGATGAGATAATTAATTTCAAAAATAAAGATTTTCAAAATTGAGAAGATAAAGATAGCCTGCTTTGTGAGATTCATAAAAGATGGACTGAATTTTTTTTTTGATAAAATCAAGAACCTGCTTGCCTTATTTTATTTTTGGAAGAAAGCTGCCAATTTGAATTAAATCAACTCAAAATATGGATTTTGTGAGACAAATAAATAATATTTTTCATATTATTTACCAAAATAGATTGTCAGTTAAGATTGTGATGACATTTTAAATAATTTCATTTATTTAAAATGAGAGGAATATTAATTTTGTCAATTTAAATAATTAAAGATAATTATTTAATTTAGAAGATAAGATTAATTAATTAAATAAATTAATCAATTCATTTAATTATGACAGTTAGTGACATGTTAAATAAATAAATAAGATTTGTGTACTTAATAATCAAGAAGAAATAAATGACAAAGGGTAATTAAATAAATTAAGAAATTTATTTAATTAAGGGAAGACTTAGACAATTAATGACGTATTTAAAAAATAAATAAGATTTATTTATTTAATAATCATGGGGAATAAGAGGACATGAATTATTTAATTAATAGACGAATGTGGACCAAGGACATAATTGTCATAATTATGCTAGGACGAAAGTGGTAAAAATGAAGCTTGCAGGCCTAGGTCATTTTTAGGTGTCTACATTTGCCCCTCTTTGTCATAATGTACCATGTCACATTGTGACAAAGAAAATAAGTCAAAAATATGTCCCAATGCAAAATAAGATGAGGAAGAATGACGAGGGGGGTAGCGGTATGCCCCGTCAAGAGGATAGACAGGTTGCAAGAACATGGGTGTGCTCTCAAAATGGACGAGAAGACTAGAATATGAAGAGACAAAGAAATGATAGTGCAAAAGATGTGGATGATGATATGGATACAATGCCTATATGAGACGGGCGAGAGAAGATGACATGACAAAAGAAGATGCATGTTAGTTCCTAGACCAAATCCTTCAAAACATTGTGATAGGACTTTAATATTTATTGCTCTTAATCATCATTGGGTGGTAAAAATGACACAATTGGACAAAAAACACCATGATATGATGTAGACCAAGGCGTGTAAGGTCATCCACTTGAAAAAAAGACAGTCACAGACAAGGAATGTCCTAACTCATATTAAGGGCAGAGTTGCCCCAGTCTTTTTGTCAAGACAATCCACAAATAGTAGTCAAAGAAAATAAAATAGGCCAGGAGACGTCATCACACCTCTAAATCCTTCATAGGACATCCTCGAGGTAGCTAGTAACATGACCAAAAAGACAAGACAATAAAAAGATAAGACAAAAATAGAAAAATAATCAAAATATAAGACAAGATAGACCAGAAAAATTAACAGCCCTTTAATTTTGTTTGCCAATGTTTGTTTGCCAAAGATTGATTTCTTGTCGGTTTGACAGTTTTGACAGTTTAAGAGTTTTTCCAATTTGATTGTGTTGACAGTTTGATGAGGCCTATTGTTAGGAAGGACACATCCTAAAAAAGGAAAAGAACATTTTGACGAGGTCCAAATCCGAGAAGGACACATCTTGAAGAGGACCAAAGAGTGACAAGACTAACATTGTTTTGACTAATATGTTTTGGCAAGTTGACTGATGTTGACTGTATGATTGATTGGACTATGTTGTACGATTTTGACCAATTTTGATATTGAAGATTTGAATGACTGTCTGACTTATTTGACCGATGTGACGATTGTGACAAATGCCATGATTTTATTTAGGAAAAGCTAAAAGGATTGACCTAATGTCTCAAGAACTCATCGACTGATGGCCTTGCCTATGTAGCAAATGCACAGAGACAATGTAGTTCGACAATGACATGGGTTGACTGACATGACTGACTTTGACTCCATTTTTAGGATTTTGACATTGATTTGGATGTTTTTGTGTTTTTTTCAGGACGTTTTATGATTTTTTGGTCTTTCTTTAGGACATTTTATGATGTTTTTGGTCATTCTTCATGACATTTTATGATTTTTTTGTCTTTTTTCAGGACATTTTATGATGTTTTTTGTCTTTTTTCAAGACATTTTATGATTATTTTTTTAAAATTTTGATGTTTAAGAGGATCGTGAGAAATGTATATGACTGATGCCTACACATGAGAATCCAAGGACAAACATGATTGTGCCCCTAGTCAAGCTGAATACCAATTGATAGGTGATGACAACATTGTTTAACATGGGAAGGACACATCTCGTAACAACGTGAGCATGAAATTATGAAGGTCTATAGCTGGGCCAGGAACATAGTCAAGTAAAATTTTGGATAGTGTGCCTGTATGGATTAGACTCATTGCATTTGGAATGACTTGGTTAGAAATAGATGGGATGATGATTATCCTTAGACTGTTTGACAAGGGAAAGCCAAGATAGGTGACAGGCATGAAAGGATAGGGGGTGGCCTTGGTAAAACACAGGAGACATGAGACTAATGGAATTGTCTTATGATTTTCAAGGACTATGTCGTATAAGGACAATAAGACTATAATGGTCAATGGCATGATGTTTCGTGAATCATGTATGACTGAAGGATAGACATGTCAAGAGTTTTCCCAAAGCATGATTTATGTGTGTCAGTTTTATGTCAAGACCAAGGTAAGTGGGAAAAATGCATGGAAATGATAGGGCTTCGATGGAAATCAATGTCATAAGGCATGGGAAAATGAGACGACTTGCCCCCAAGTATAAAATTCCACAGACAATTTATTTTACACATGGCACCTGTTTGCTAGGTTTTCATCATGGTACTTATCCAGGGCGCCTGTTTGCCAGGTTTTCACCATTGGATGAAATTTTTTAATTTACTATTTTCTTGACTTTTTGAATTTTTTTTTTGGTGTCACCAAGATGCTTGTTTGCCAGGTTTTCATCAGGGTGACGATGTTTTACATTTTTTAATTTTTTTGTATTTCATATTTTGCAGATAGCCTGGATGCTTTAGATGACCACTAATTGTTCTAAATCCACTAATGGTGCCGATGTAAAGACTGGTGCCAATATATGCCAATAATGTCCTGTTTGAAGTAGTTGTCTTGTCAGGATTGTAGCGCTTGTATACAACTGATCGATGTCATTGTGGTCCTTTCTGATACTAGAGTTGGCCTTATCAGAATATGCACATTGCAATAGAGTGCCATGAGAGTCCTTGCTGTAAAGAGTTGCTGCCAAGATGTGACGGATTTGTGACATGGGATCATTGGACTTTAGATGAGATGTAGGGTTATGACGAATGATGGTAGATGTGGAAAGATTGTTTGGATGTTTGGTTGAATGACTTTTTATTTTCCAAACTTGGGATGGTGGATGATGGATTTTGGAGGGATGGTGTTTGGAACCAACACTTTTATATGCCTTGATTGCTGAACATTTTGAAGGAGGTGGACATGTGTTATATGTGGAATTCCTCTTGTCTTATGGCTCCACATTGTGATTGAATTTTGTATTTGACTTGGTGTCTTTGTTTGATCCATCTTTCTTTGGGATCCATTTTAATTTAATTTGTCCACTTGTCCTTTTGTTTGATTCAATGGCCTTTGACATTTGATTTTGATCTTTTAATTTGTATAACTTTTGTCTTTGTTAGTTCTAAAGGGAAGGTTTATTTATGATGGAATGATGGCTTATGGTGTGTGTGGAGGGGATGTTGGCAACAACCTTATGACAAGGATTTCTCATGGACTCTATTTTGACATTTGTATCTGACAAGGTTGCCCCCAGTGTCGAGGAGGTACCACTGACATTATTTGATTTACTAACTAAGGAATAGCCAAGATCTTGATGTATGTAATTTTCCTGAAGTTGTATTGGTTCTAGAATTCCTTGCTCATGTATGCCTAGTCCTTTGCCTTGATATTGCATGCTTTGACAGATTCTATTTGTGATGGGGTATTTGTTGTTTTGAAAGCAAGATGCTAACCCATCATTAGGTATGTGGATACTATCACTTGTAATATTTTCATCTGCAAGAAAGCCTGTTCTAACAAAGATAGATAACCCTAGTTGATAAAGTGTCTTAGTTTCCTTCTCATGTTGGACATATTCTTAACTGATATCTTTGGTTTGATTGTATGACATGTCAGGTTTAGATGATTCTGTCGATGCTTCCAAGGAAATGTTGAATCCATCATTATTTTTAGTGTCATAGAGTCCAATGATTTTAGCTATAACTTGATCATATCCAAGCATGTCCCTAGTGGAAGATTCTTGTTCTGGAGGAATATTGTCTATGTGTCCCATGTAGGCAAGTGTCTCATCCTGGGAAGTATCAATAGTCGAGGCCTTTCTAAGATTGCCAAGTGTTTGATTATGAATGGTGCAAAGGTCAAGGAGTGGATCATTTTGGACTTCTTGGTCAATGGTAGGGTCTTGGTCAAGGATGGGGTTGTCATGGATTTGGACTTCTTGGTCAATGATGGGGTCTTGGTCAAAGATGGGGTTGTCGTGGGTGATGTAATTAGAATTGAAGTCTTTGTCAAGGGTTGGAGTATTTTGGATGTCATGATTCTCTTGAAGGACTTCATGGATGGACTTTAAAACAGGGTCATGTGATGGACTACCTTGTTCTTGACATGAGGGTGACATTATAAGATCATGCTTTGGGCTTTCATTTTGACATGTATCCTCAAGTTTATTAAATAGGATTTGACTTTGAGTAATGATAGAATTTTCATGACTAGATGTGGCTTGTGAGGGGATGACTTGAAAAGGATTAATGAATGACGGACTAGGATAGGACGTGGGGACTTGGACTAGAGTAGTATGTGAAGGACTAGAATATGACATGGGTACTTGCATTGGACTAGTATGTGAAGGACAAAGGTATGACGTGGAGACTTGGACTAGATATGACATGGAGTCTTGGACTGGATTAGGATGTGACGGCATAGGATGTGACATGGGGACTTCGACTGGATATTCCCTGGAGTATTGGACTAGATTAGTGTAAGGTTGACTAAAATAGGACGTGGAGACTTGGACTGGATTGATATGGTATGATGTGGGGACTTGACATGAGTTGATAGATGGTTGATAGGGCATGTAGACGTTGACAGGATTGATAGGTGAAGGACTAGCATATGACGTGGAGACTTGGAATGGACTAGTGGATAGTTGGTTTCCCTTGTCAAAGATAGGATAAGGGTGAGTAATGGATGTTTGTTGTGGACTAATGTCATGAATGGTATTAAGTGAATTTTGGTAGTGAGGGTCGACAGACAGAGGACTAGGAATGATGGATTGTTGGTATGAAGGACATTGACTTTCAGCTTGGATAAATTCTCTCGTAAAGTCTGAGGCTTTTTGGTATTGACCTCTACAGAGTAATTCGTATTCAACTTTACTAGCAAGCCTATCAATATATTGGTGAAGGGAAGACAAGGTGGTGGATATCATGATGTTGTTAAATGCAAAGTGATAATGACGTTTGTCTAAGGGAAATGACTAATGCAAGATGATGATGTTGTCAAAGCCAAAGTGTCAAATGTGGACTAAGACGATAATGTTGATGAAGGACTAAAATGATTAATACAAAGCCTAGGTTCAAAATGAGGACGAAGATGAACAATGCAAAGTCTAAGGTTCAAAATGAGGACTAGGATTGTTTTTTGATGTCTTGTTGAAAAGTCTGAGTTATCTAAGGTCGATTGTTTGTGTCCAGATTTGTGAATGTTGTGTATAATGTTTGAGTAATCCAACAAGCACTTGACAAACACAATGTTTTGGGTGTAAGCAACCACACATAAGACAAGTACAATCCTAAAAGGCCAATAGGCCAAGGGTTTGTATACTTGATATAGCCCACCGATATACCCCGGATTGGTGATAAACACCTTTCCTTCTCGAAAGCCGATAGCTTAGAATTTTGGTGGCATTGGCTCCCCTCCACGACTCATTAACATTATTCAAGTACACCAAATTATTATTCTTTGGGTAATGACATCCCAAGAATTGTTATCTCTACTCAAGGGGATCAATAGTGAGTGTCTTCGGGCATGATACTGTACCCTGCACTATATCAAGCTATGGCCAATAGAATGGTTGGACACTAAGACAAGAGATGTTTAATACGGGAATTATGTTCATGGGGCATGATCCATGCAGCAAGAGTCCCCTGTCGGATCTATCTCATTGAAACCACATTCATGATTCTTGGGTTTTCCCCAAGAATCCACTTTCATATACCGGCTGGAAGTCCCTCGGGTTCAGGGTGCTACCAGTCTAAGTCATCTTGGGTTGAGTACCTTTTTCCACCAGAACAATCCCAAGTTATAGAGTCAGCAACCATTTCTCTTACACCCAAGATCGCTCGAATGTGCAAGGGGAGAGGATACTTTGATTACCAAATCGTGAGGGTGACACAAAAAATAAGGTGGGTCTGGTTTTCTGATCACCTAGTTTTCACAAGGTGAGAGCATAATCACCTACCACCTTCAAGCATAGTCAGACAAAATCAAGCACACATTCATTTTAATGCACCAAAAGAAGTGTGTACTAATCTAAAAAAAGACAAGCACAATGTTTAGTTTTCAGTCTCCGACACTTGAACCTGCAAGACCACAAGTTAGGAGTTTCTTTGATTTTTAGTCTTCGACAAACGTATGTTTATGCAAACCCGAAAGTTTTGATTTCTAATCTGTTATATATAACTGATATTTCTGCTACTATAGCTCCTTATGATCACCTACAAGATCAAAAAACAATATTATAATGCATCCAAAGAAAAAAAAAACAAGCTCATCAAAAAATTGCAATTTCAGATACATGTTTTTGACATAGCCGAATTATATTTTATTATTTGACAATTTTATTGATCCGAAAAATAAAAACTTAAAGAAGAGATCCCTCATAATTTTCTAAGAGCTTTCCAGAAATATAAAGAAGTCGAAAAAATTCCCTGTTTTGCACCCAGAAACATGAATTTGTGAAAACCATACAAAAAACAAAGATTGGATTTTTTTGCATTGTATTTGACCTCCAACTTAAATCTATAAAACATAGACCCCCATTAGAATTTAAAGATATTTCCAAAAGTGTAAAAATTTCTAAAAAATTCATTGATTTGTGTCCAAAAAAGAAATTTTATGAAAAAAACTAAAATCAAAATAAATCCCACAAAAATGATGATAAACCCTCAAATTTTTTACTGTAGCCTCTTGAGATGATGTACAAGATTTTGTAATAATCTTGTAGAAAAAATACTAGCTATGTAGAATATATGAAGAAATTGGTAAAACCTACGGTTTTGTCCAAAAACTGACAGATCTGCAACAAAAAGTCAATAAAACCTGCAAAAGGAAAGCTAGATCAAAGGATTCACATCGGGTTCACCAATGTAACAAAGGGTATATTTTTTAGATTATATTCAATGAATTGAAAGCACAATAATAAAACCCAAAGAGATATGAAGCACAGTGGAAGCAAATAATAACGAAACAATTATACTAGATTCGCGAAGCTTCCATGAATCACCTCCATAGCACCTCCTAGCTTACAATGTATGATTGATGCCCTCAGATCGAGTGTGTGAGAAATTTGACTATGCCATTGTCCTATGCAAGTTTTGAAGGATTTATGTATAAACTATGCCTATGATAAATAATAAATGATGAATGATAAATGACTATAATGCCTATAATCACGAAATGGTCCCCAAATTATGAACAAAATTGTCATTTTATAGAAAACACAATTTTGAATGGACGGATGAGATCAACCTTTGACACAAACCTAAAATCAAAGGATGAGATTTCACTTGATAATCCCTCATCAGGGTTAGTGCAAAATCCTTAGACGAGTGGTTGAGATGCCATCTAAGAAAATTAGATCAACGGTGGAGAAAAGATGAGATAATTAATTTCAAAAATAAAGATTTTCAAAATTGAGAAGATAAAGATAGCCTGCTTTGTGAGATTCATAAAAGATAGACTAAAAAGCAAATTTGATAAAATCAAGAACCTACTTGCTTTATTTGATTTTTGGAAGAAAGCTACCAATTTGAATTAAATCAACTCAAAATATGGATTTTGTGAGACAAATAAATAATATTTTTCATATTATTTACCAAAATAGATTGTCAGTTAAGATTGTGATGACATTTTAAATAATTTCATTTATTTAAAATGAGAGGAATATTAATTTTGTCAATTTAAATAATTAAAGATAATTATTTAATTTAGAAGATAAGATTAATTAATTAAATAAATTAATCGATTCATTTAATTATGACAGTTAGTGACATGTTAAATAAATAAATAAGATTTATTTACTTAATAATCAAGAAGAAATAAATGACGAAGGGTAATTAAATAAATTAAGAAATTTATTTAATTAAGGGAAGACTTAGACAATTAATGACGTATTTAACAAAAAAATAAGATTTATTTATTTAATAATCATGGGGAATAAGAGGACATGAATTAATTAAACAATTATGAATTATTTAATTAATAGACGAATGTGGACCAAGGACATAATTAAGTGTCATAATTATGCTAGGACGAAAGTGGTAAAAATGAAGCTTGTAGGCCTAGGTCATTTTTAGGTATCTACAACTGGATCCATCAGCTATTTTAATTATGTCTTCTCTTCTTCTAACCAATCCACATCACCAATTGGTCTATCTTTCACTGCCTCATAAGCATGATCCTGGATCAGGTTTCCATCATCTTCAAGCTAATCTGGGACTTCCCTCACATTGTATAATTAGATTGACTCAACTAGGAGCCGAGAGAACTTCTTCCTAACCTCAAATTCATCACAACAATTGGCCCAGTAGTCTTCCAAATCTACCTTATGGCTATACTCTCTACTGGCCCTCTTTTAGCCTTCTCTTGTGATAAAAATACCTAGATCTCTTCGAATGGAAAGACAAGCCAAGAGTACTCATCTCCTCCTTCGAAGCTTGGTCAGAAATAATGGAAGGACAAGCCTCTCCAGTACCAATCCTCAAGGGGAAGTCTCCACCAAAACCAGTCTTATGTTTGTCCCTCTTGACAATGGCATCAAAGTTGCATATCTGCCTAGTGACTTCCACAAGTATGATGTGATCAGTAGGGTACCTTGGAAGTCTGTAAGGGGCCCTTTGGCAACTATCAATCTAAATGTAGAAGAAAGTTGGGAATTGAATAAACCATGCCCCATATTTCTTGATGAGCTCCTTTGCTTGATCTGAAATTTTGACATGTTCTGCACCTTGAAGTAATCTAGTGATATGCATGGTGAATGCATCATTCACCCTCTGGTAGCTCGAGCTTCCTAGGTACAATTGAGGGTAAACCTCATAAATGACATCCTGCCCAAAGACTCCCCTTGTGCTCAATCCTTTGTATGGGTGGAATCTTGCAAGTGCATAAACCAAATATGAAGTCATTGTGAAGGTTTTCATTTGGAACTCATTGGACAACTGCTCATGAATTACTTGGCTAATGAC
This sequence comes from Sequoia sempervirens, assembly GCA_007258455.2. Lineage (NCBI taxonomy): Eukaryota > Viridiplantae > Streptophyta > Pinopsida > Cupressales > Cupressaceae > Sequoia > Sequoia sempervirens. Next base: position 175,273,205 of record VDFB02271358.1, read on the forward strand.
TCTTGCCCAATGGTAATCAGTCTTCTCCTCCTCCATCCTCACAATCACATGGCACATCCAATTCTCAAACATGCCAGCATTCTTCAATCCAACCACCCTGCTAAGAAGAGTGATGGCATCATAATATTCTTTCTTGAACTTTGCTCTGAATAGCTGCTTGGGAAATTTAGAATAGTGAGACTTAGGCCTCTCCAGCCAAGAATTGATAAGCTGTTGTGACTTCATAGTTTGTTCATCGCAGAACTCCTGAGCTGCTTTCATGCTAAATCCCACCACATGAGATTTTTCTGGCATATCAAAATTTTGGGCAATGGAAATAGGGTTGAGATTCTCCACAACTCTCCCTTGAGGACCAATTATTCTCTGTGTATCCTGATCATAGTGCCTAGAACACTCAAGGATAAGCTCATAACACTGGGCTATAGAAGGAAACTGGCTACATGTGATAAGCCTGACTATTTCATCCTCCTAACCACTAGGGGAGGATCCTTTGCTCCCATTCTACCTTTGAACTCCTAATAGTTCTAGAGGCCAACATTCGTATCTGTTACTTCTGACCAGATAGAAGTGATTTTACTCTCAAGAATTCTGCTCTTGATATCCATCTTAATCCTTTCTGCCTCAAATACTGAGGATCCCTCCACCACCTTGCTAGACTTAGCCTGTATTCAACAAAGAGCATAGTAAAAACCACAAGAAAGCCATGTTAATCCATCAAAACACTGTTAGAAGGAGCCTCATACAACCAAGGTGTTATTAAATCTCATATAAAATGATCTTGATAAACTTTGGGTTTCAGGACCATCTGCGGAATCTGAGCCAGAGAGAAATTTTAGGAAATTCTGGGCCAAACGGATTCTGACAGAATAGTCATGAAAAAACCTACTAACAATTAAATCTGATCATTATCAATCAATAAAACACATAGGAGATCATAAGATAGCATGAAATAGCCATAGAATGCCTCATAAACCATTAATAAATCCAACTATTCCATATTTCCTTACACTTCATCAGATTTCGGGGAAATCCGCCAGAGATGGATTTTTGCGAAGGCATAGACATTTTGAAAATCCAAAAAAAATGGGGAACCAAGGACCTCCAGAAAAATATGGAGCCAACAGAAATCTGTGAATAAGGTAAAATTTTGAAAACATACAGATTCCGAGAAATCAAAGGAGGTCAGGAAAATCTGCTAGAGATGGATTTCCGCGAAGGGGACGACACTTCATAAATTTCAAAAAATCTCGGCAACACAGAACTTCAAGAAAATTCGGGGTCAATGGAAATCTACGAAATATATGAAACTCTGAAAACGATAGCAGATTCTGAAAAAATAGAGGGAACCAGGAAAATCCGCTAGAGGTGAAAAATCTTGAACTAACTGTGAAACCCGAACTGCGATACAAAATTACGATCTTGCCCAGAACACGAGATCGATCATGAATTTGAAAGATTTAAGATTAGGGAATGTTTAACACTGGCTTTCTATGGATTCTCCTAGAACTTTTAAGCCAATTCGATAACATACTAAAGATAAATGGTGATGCCCTAAGTCAAAACCTACAGACCAACCATTAGCGCACAAGCAAGCTCATAAATTAAACATTTTGACTACTAATTCATGACTAAGGGACTATTCACAACTCTCAAGCAAGTTACATCAAAATGAAAATAGACAAAGGACCTTAAAGCTCGCTTGGGAGGTGATAAATAAAACAATGTTGTGCAACCCTAATCATGAAAATGCTCAAATAATCCAGAGAATTAAACCCAAACAAGCCCTTCAACATCAAAGCGCTATTCATAATCATCAATTAAAAGCAAGGCCAATGAATACATACCATTGTGAAGCAAAAATCGATCTTAGAAATGGTAAACATGAATCGAATGGCATCCACAGAGAACAGGGGCAAGAATGCCCAAGAAATTGCCACCAAATCGAATAATTCAAACTCAACACCTCAAATCCAACCAAGCACTTGCAAGAATGCACTCCCCAATTTAGATGATGACAAACAAAAGACCTCAAAAATCAAGTTAAGTACATCATTCAAATCTCGTACAAAGGCATTAATGCAACCGACAAGACCGTCAAAAAACCTGGGAATTCGACGACAGGGAAGAATCTAGAAAAATCCAGCCCTCATGGAATTCTGTGAAGACTGAAAATCTCTGAATCACAGTGCAAAGCCAGAGTCTAAGCAGGATTTGGGAAAATCCGACCAAGGTGGAAAGTCTCGAACTTCAGTGAAAACCCAAAATTCACCCAAAGCTTAAGATTTTCAATGAATAACTTAGGAAAATGACTTAGGAAATCAAGATAAACATTTAATCACATGCCAAAATAATACAAAACCTCAAATGAAAGGGCCAAGACACCAAAACAAAAGCAAAAGAAAGTCCCTGCTTTCAGCAGTGCATGTGTGCGAGAACTGCACAACAAAGCACAAAAAAAAAATCGTACACTTTGTCTATTTGTATCATCAATCTTATACATGTGTCATAAAAATGCTTTCTGATATTGGGGATGATGCAAAGTCTTGGGGACATTTAGGCATTCTTCTATGTTGACCCCATTTTTATTTTTATTTTGTCTTCATGTGATCTTCTTAACATTTTGAGAAATTTGGAGACTGATGATGGTTCATACATATACTATATTATATCTATCTATTTATATCTATGAATAGTTCTAACAATGAATTCTTAGATCCCCCTATATCTTAATTTCTTCATTTTTTCTTGTCTCTCTTTTTCTACTTCATGATGTTGTGGTTCTCATGTGTTGTCTCTCACATGTGTGACAACATACCATAGATACATATTGTAATGTGTTTCATACCACAACATCTCTTCCTCTCCTTTCTCTGCTTAGGATACCATGTGCTTCTTTGCATAGCACACATCATCCTAAGGTGATCTATCATGCTTCTATGATTTTTAATCAAGTGAATTCCTTGGCCAAAGAATCTGAAATGTTCTTTTAGAAAGGGATCCTATAGTGAAAGAGTCTGAAATTTTCCTATGTTCTTGATGGAATGTTCTTTTAGAAAGGGATCCTATAGTGAAAGAGTCTGAAATTTTTCCTTTTCAAAAAGGAGTACTCTCTAAAATGAAAGTGTCTAAAAATTTTTCTTCGAAAAAGGAGCACTCTTTCTATTGGATTCCTAGATAAAATATCTTTCAAAATGATTCCTTTATGAAAGAATCACTTTGAAAAAAAATTGTCTTTCGATTAGAGTGTCCCTTTGAAAGGGCCCCTTAGTGTCAAGAAGGGTTCCTAGCCAAAGGAACCTCTTTTCAAAAGACCTCTTCTCAAAATGAATTCATTGATGCCTTGCAATGTGTGTCTTCTATCTAATATTTGATGTCACTATGTCTTGGTGTCAAACATCTTATATCCTCACATCTAGCTTAGGGGTAACCTAACTAGACTTATATTTTCAATGGATTTTTTAGTAGCCACAAGCTTATCTATCTGATCAATGTGTGTCTTGTGTTTATACGATTAGGTTGTGTCTTATCATCCCATCTTATGTCATTTGAATGTGTTTCTATGATTGGCTTTTCTACCTTACGTGTTTTTTCTATAGTCCAACATGTTTGTGGTAAGATCACAAATTTCTTTGTAGGACCGAGAAATTGTGGAGATCTCTCTTTTGTGTCAAGGTACACTAGATCAGAGATCTACATCCTCAATGATTCTAGTATATTCTCTTCAACCTCTTTCTACTTTAGCTCACATACATATTGACACATATGCTCACTAAAATGGGGAAAAAATGTAATGGCATAAATTTTCACCATAGGAAAATTTCCTATTTATTTACCCTTACTTTAGAATTACAAGCCTGATGATGCAATAACCTCTCCCTTTCATCCTGATTCACCTATGTGTCTTTGTCATTTTTCATCGCACTTTCATTCTAACAAGATTCTTGCTTTTGGAATCTATAGATGCAATACAGTTATTGGTTGGTCATGAATGTAACATTCTCTTCAGAGTCTCGACTAACGAAAAATGACTTTGCCTCTATTTTACCCTTTCAAACTTCATTCTATTACTCTATCTATTCACTATTCCACTCTTGTAGTAACAGGAAAAGTATCCCTTCTACTTTTCCTTGCTTGTTTGGTCCCCCCTTGTGAATTAAGCTTAATGGTGCCTTGATTTAGTGTTGTAATGTGGTTGACACATTCAAATTAGTTCTTGGGCCCTTGTGAATTAATGAACATAAATGGTACCTTGCTTAAATGTTGTGAAGTGTTGTAATGGACTTTCACACTTTTCTAAGGTCTATTTAATTAAATTCACCTAATAAACCTCTTTTTTAACATTAATCTTGACTTATTTTTAAGTGGTGTAAAGTGTTGTAACAAACTTTCACACTTTTCTAGGTTTGTCATTAATAATTGGGCTTTAATATGCTTTAATTGGCCTTAATTTACATCCACAAGCCTTAATTTATGTATATTTTTCAAGGATAATCCTGACAAAATTATTTAAAACATCAAAATCCCAAAAACCCACCTCAAAAAGCTAAAGTGGGACTCATTCACCATTTTGAGTGAATGAGTCCCCTTAGGTGGGACCCATTCACCCAGAATGGCGAATGAGTCCCATTTAACCTAAAATCAAAATTAATTCAAATTTTTGCCAAGATTTTATTCTTCTAGATCTAATGTTGGCTGCTTGTGTTGTAACTTTGGGAATTCTAGCATAATTAAGTATAAATACAAGGTTCTTTAATTCATTTTCACCTAAGATTTTGTGAGAGCATTCATAATAGCAAGTTTGAGTTCACAAGATCATTCAAGTGTCTTCTATTGCAAGGTGTGACCCTTGGTCTTCCTTGTAGCACTAGTGCTTGGGTTTGTCACATGGTCTAACCACCTCCTATGGTTCTTAACTAAATCTTGTATCAGGTATTGATAGGTCGATCTTTTGGTGCAATGACAAGTCCAAAAATTAGTATTACAGTTGGTCATAGGTTCAAACCCCATGTTTGCATTGGGGGGGATTATTGCAAGGTGTGACTCTTGGTCTTCCTTGTAGCACCAGCACTTGGGTTTGTGACATGGCCTAACCACCTCCTGTGGTTCTTAACCGAAGCTTGTATCGAGCATTGACAGGTCAATATTTTGGTGAAACGATAATTCTAACATCTTCAAGGGTAGTATCAAACATTTTAGAGTAACATTTAAGCATCAATCATCATGTCAAATACTTCATGCATCATGTTTGTTATTGTGCTAGCAATTGTGATGTAGGGTTTTGTGATACAAGAAAGTGTTTCATTTGAGATCAACATCATTCAAGCAATAATCAAGATCTACATCCATTGCAGCCATTTCAAGCATATTTGCAACACTTTGTTGTAAGGGTTTGGTGAGTTATAACATCATATTTTTTTCATTCATAATTCTCCCTTCTTATTTGATTTCATTTCAAGGATTGATTTCCAAAATAGGGTTTGACCAAGGAAAACCCCTATCCACTACCCCAACTGTTGGAAGAATGAAGAAGAACATCTCATTATGTAGTTTTTGTGTTTTCATTGTTGTCACCATGTTATATGAGTTGTATCTTCATCACCATAAGTTCAAGCTTGATCTGATATTTTGAACTGGTATGATAGTTATTATCCTCTGGTATTTTGGTCCACAATACTTCACCAATGAATACCATAACTTGCAGTTTTGGGAGATGGTTCTTGGTTGCTAGAAGTTTTTAAATTTAGAATATCATGTGCACAGGTGCTCGTACAACAAGTTGGCATCACTCTGTTGTCGTATTCTATTAATAGGTTTATCCCTGGCCGACCTAATCAATAGTTGATATTATAATGAATTTAATTTTGTGTTGTAGATGTATTTGTGACCTACCTTAGGTCCATGTTGACATGTTGTAGTGTACTACACACTTGAATTGTTTTTGGAAAAGTATTGTACAAACTTGAAGCTGAAAGTTAATCTTTTTGGTGAATAAGGGTTGCATCTAATTAGGCTGACCTAATTGATGCTTGCAGATGAATTAGGTATATATTGGATAATTTTTGAGATTGAATAAGATGAATGCAAAGATGAATCAAGGTGAATATATATCTACTGGTATACAAGTTTATCAAAATAAGTGTGTAAACCTATTTTACTAAGCATCAAAGGAACTGAATCAACACTTGTTAGGTGTAACCTTATCAATTCATATTCTAGTTGTAAGCCATTTCTACTTTGAATATTTGTAGGTAGTGAGCCTCCCATGTTTTGTGTGCTTGTATGTTCTGCTAATTCTCTTGCTCATTCTTACAGTTATATGCATTGGATTATTTGCATGGTGTATGTTCAATAAGTTGAAGAAGATATTGATTTAGCCCCCCCTCTCAGTATCTTAGGTGTTCAAAAATTTGTATCAGAGCATAGTTCCTTCGAAGAAGCCTAATAGCTTGAGGAAGATCTTGAAGATTGAACAAATGGATGATAGAGAAGAACTCCAGATAGCTCTTGAAGATCTTGACGAGGCTGAAAATTAAAACAAATATTTGAAAGAAAATATTGATGAGGCAAATGAATGCATTAATAAATTGAAAGAAAATTTGAAAAAATTCAAAGAAATACATAGAGAAGTAAGTGAGAAATTAAAAGAAGCAAATGAAGAGATCACCAAATTGAAGGTGCAAGTGGAGGAAAAGAATAGAATTGAAGATTTTTTGAATACAATAGTGCAAAGCAAGACTAATGAATGCTCAAGTCTTGAACAAGAAGTGGTAAACGTGAGAGTGGGTCTACAAAAAGCAAGAATTTGTGAAGATAAGTTCAAAACAAGCTCCACCAAGCTCGATGAGTTGATTGTAGGAAATAAACCAACTAAAGACAAAGGTGGTTTGGGAATGGAAGTAGGTGAAATCTTTAAGGCTATGCAGACCCAAAACACAATGGGAAATAAAAAGACTCAAGTTAAAGGAAAACATACAAGAAATCCAAGAAGCTTTGCTAGAAGATCAACTATCAGATAGCCAAATGCTCAAAGGTACCCATCCTTCAATGGTGTTTTCTTTTCATGCAATAAATTTGGTCAAAAGGAAATAGAGTGTAGAAGTAGAACAAACTAGTATGCTAGATCCTTCTCGAAACAATGGTTTGCATGCAAGAAAGTGGGACACAGGGCTAATGAATGTAGAACTTAGATGATGAATTGGTTTAAAGGAGGTAGAACGAATCCATATTTTGTTGGCTACTACTATGCATGTAAGAAGTTTGGACCCAAAGATAATCAATGCAAATCAAGGGTTAATGGAGGTAAAAAAAAATTAGAAAAAATGTTGTTTGCTACAATTGCAACAAGCCTGGACACATTTCAAGAGTACGCAAAAGTAAAGGGAGAAAACAATATGATCTGGTAAAGAAGAATGAACTAGTGAAGACAATTGACAAGAATAAGGTTAAGCACGAAATAAAAAAGATATGGAAGAAGAAAGAAGAGTTAGTAACATCAATTGAGATTTTTCCCTCATTTTGTGTAGTCAATCCCTCTGGCAATTAGACCCAACATGGTCTTAGGGGGGAGCATTGATAGAAAATTATTCAACCCCCTAGATATCTGGTGTGTCAGACATTGGCACGAAGATGTGTTGTAAATAATGAATAAATAGAGCTTATGCAAAAGGAACCGGAAGAAATGTTGCAAGAATAATCATTTGTAGAGGAAATTAGGGGTTTTCAGTGCAATGAAGAAGGTTTTTATTGGCCTTTTGAATTCTACCACATTTAATGTGAATTAGGGAAGCTCATTGATCTATAAAGTTAATTTGTAAGATATTTTGATCACTTGTGCAATTAAAGGAAGTGAAGAGAGATTTGGAGCAATCTTGAGGTGATTTGAAGAGTGAGTAAAGAAAACCCTAGTTATGGTTCTCATGAAAGAAAAAGGTATTTTACTCTTCTATGTTGTTGTGGGTTTGTGTGAATCTTCTTTCTGAAATATTTATAGCTCAGTTTGTGAAAAGATGGAAACCCCTCTAGTTGTAAACATGTTAGAAAGACCTAGACCTTCCTAAAGGAAGTATTCTATGAAGGTATTTGAAGACAACCCTTTGGGTGCCTTCTCATCGATTCCTCACAGTGTCATGCCCACTGAAGATACTAGAATGTACATTTGTGTTAAGACCAAGGAGTATAATCACATAAAATTGACAGATATGTGGCACAATGAGCTCATTGGGGATGATTTATTAGAAAAAACTGAATATGCAAATATTGTTGTGAAGAAGTTGGATTGGTGGAATCAATTTCCCAATTTTAGTTCCACTATTGATGAAAAGTATGTTAAATCTATTGATAGTAAAATTCATGATAAGTTTTTGTGGATTGAAAAAATTCACCTAATAACCAAAGAAGTGATTAAGGTTGTTACCAGACTCTGTGATATCAAACCAGTACTAGTGCTAAAGTTAGTAAAGAATGAAGTGGTGATGAAACTCACCGAAGCAACATTTGACAGAAGAGCCCTTGCAACAAAACCTATTACCAATCCTACTATGAAGTATGTGTTGATGGTGTTTTCTGCACAACAACAACTCAGACAGAATATAATATCCTATCTCACTTAAAAGGTAAATCTCTATTAGCAAGCCTCAAGAGATAACCCCAAGGTCTCTAATGTCAGATCTTGACAATGCATAAACAACTCAGTGATAAAATGTGAAAATGCTGGTAATCACAATGGGACCTTACTACAAGCAAAATACTAAATCAATTTTATCAGATCTAGATCTAACCCAATAATCAAAGAAATAGAAAAAAGATAAGGTTTCAAAGAGATTTCTAAAATCTAATACTACTGCTAAGATTAAAAATGAAAATAACCAGCACTCAAAATGGACCAATCCCTCAAAACCGATCTCTACTTGACCCAGATAAATCTGCAATCTTACAAAAAATAGTGCAATCTTCTGAGGTGTTAATATTTTCAAATCATGAACATTCATTCAAACAACCCTATTACAATTGGAATGAACAAATCTTCATGATTGAACTAAGCACAACAAATATGAAGTCCAGGCTAACTTTGCAAAGCAACTAACAATCAATTGGTTAAAAGTATGGACTAAGGGATTGCTGCCACATTCAAGTATCAAATCAAAAACATTATTGAATCAAATCTAATCTAAATATTACCCTCCTCAAAGCAATTTTAAAGATAGAATAACAAGAACCATGCAATACAAAGAACACAAGTATGGCATCAAATCACAATATCATTACTTGCATCAAATTATCCACTGTAGCAACAATTCCAACTTTCTATTACAATGTTTTCTTAAGAGCAACTACTTGCTAACTTGTTCTACTTAATTCGCTTCTAACTATTTTGCTCTATTCTACTTCTATATTCTCACTTCTTAACCCTTACAAATGAGGGAAAATGCCAAATATATAGAACCTCCACAAAAACCCATCGGCCCAGCTAGGGTTTCGCAACATTAATTAGGCACCACCAGTCAGCCTAGAGAAAGTAAAAATGGAACAAAGGAATGCATTAAATGTCTGAACTGCACCCAAGTCAGCCTAGGATTTCTACTGTAGTTCAGACCAATGAAGGGCAAGATAATGGGGAAGCACAAATCTTGAAGTAGTTGGGCATTAACTGCCTTCCCCTTTGTCTTTATTCTGATCTGACCCTTCATGTACTTTTAAGAGCGCCCCATCCAAGTAGGCCACAAGTGGTAAATGCAAAACCCTAAGTCATCTTTCAATTGATGCAATCTCCTCCCTTGATTTATTTACTGACCTATCCCAATCCACCTTATACGTTAGGTATTTGTCAATGATAGCAATGTATGTGGCCACATCATCTAACTAATGCTTAGAGATAGAATCATCATTATTTGGTGCATAAACATCATGCCACCACTTCCTCAACTACTCTAGGCTCAAGTACTTGGGCGCGATCTTCCTTCTTCCTATCATAATTTCAAAGAAGGCAATGGATCCATTGTAAACACCGGCTAGGGTATCATCAATCTGCCTCCTTTGTTTATAAATCTTCTTCAACATTTTCTGCCTGATTTGTAATGCCTCATACCACTCCCATAGTTTGGCAGCTCTAGAAGAAGGAAGGATTATGTCACCTACCAACCTATCCCGAGTGTACTCCATGATGGTTCTAGTTTTCTGTAGCAAAAGATTCGTATCTTCCCTATCCTACGCCAACACTGCCTTCAACCAATCAGTTGCCATCATAGCATCCTTCCCAGTTGATAGAATCTCCTTAATATCTTCATCACCCTTTATTTCACCCATTTTATCCAATTCACAGTGGCAATATTGGAAGCTTTCATCTTTTCTAACTCGATGATGGTCTCTTAATGGACTACATTGGTTTCATTAAGTCTTCCAAGCATTTCCTGAGATTTTCATTTTCTTTCTTTAGCTCCTATTTGGTCTTCATTTCCTTCCTCAATCTACCCACAATAACTACACTAGATCCCTCATAATCTTCAATGTCCTACTCAACTGATGTAAGTCCTAGATTGAAAGTCTGAAAATTGTAATCCTTTCCAACCACATCATCTCTGTTTTTATCTAGAGTAGGGGTGGCAATGTGAGCAACTCTATCATGAGCTTCATCTATTTCAATCTTTAAGATCGCCCTAGCCTTCTTCTTACCTTTATCTTTTCCAATTTTGGCTAGTAGTGCATCCTAATTGAGTGGACTATCTTCCACAACAACTTGTTTTCTCTTTATCTCTTTGTCCAGCCAACTAGGGATAGTGGATTCCAATTGCACCTCACTTTGTTTCTCCTCCTGCTAATCCTTAGGTGCCTCTTCACTCAAATTCCATTTATCAGGAGTCTCATCCATCTTACTTTCCTTTTCTTCGTCATGCTCATCTTCATGTATAGGCGAGGGAACCTTCACTATTTCCTTTTTTCTTGGAGGGACATCTTCAGTTCTAATAGGGGAGTCCGCATATGAAACCATAGGGTATGGCATTATCTTTTCAATTTATGCCTCTACATTATGGAGATCACCTTCATGAAACTCCTCCCCTTTAGTATCTGGATGATCCTCAATATCCCCCAACTTACTAGGCTTGCCTTGAGCTCCATGAGCGAAAGGCACATCATCATGTTGTTCCTCATGAGAAACCATCAGATGGAGATCTGCCTTAGGCACGTTGTCCTTGGGAGGAGTCCTAGACCTCCTGGCATACACCTTGGCCTTCTCCTCCGAACTTTCAACATTTACCACAAGTGGGGAAACTTCTTCCTCCCCAGCCTTGGAGCTTTCCTTCTCTAACAATTTTATGATTCTCTTCCTCTTGGGCACCGACACATCAATTTTAGGATTCTGCCCTTCGATCCCCTTTTGCTTAGACTTCCTATTCCTTGTCCTCTTCTTAGCCTTTGGTTTTCTCTATTTTTCTGCATCCTGGGCTTTTGTTTCTTGAACTCCTTTAATCTTCATTTTGAAAGGAGAATCTAGCTTACCCTTGCCCTTAGGATCCCGCTCGATAGATTCTTCAGAGGTGGAGTGGGGATCTAAATCTCCCATTAACACATAGGTGCACTGTACACCATTATTTTCTAGCTCCCAAAGCTTATGCTTTAGCCACATCCTAGTAAATTTGATAACTGGATCCACTAGTTTTTTCAATTCTATCTTTTCCTCCTCTAACCAATCCACATCACCAATTGGTCTATCTTGTATGGCCTCATAAGCATGATCCTGGATCAAGTTTCCATCATCTTCCAATTGATTAGGAACTACCTTTACATTATATAATCAGACTGACTCAACTGGAAGCTGGGAGAATTTCTTCTTTCTAACCTCAAATTCATCACTGCAGTTGGCCCAGTAGTCCTCCAAATCTACCTTATGACTATACTCCTTGCTGGCCTTCTTTTGGGCTTCTCTTGTAATATCAAATCTGGACCTCTAAGAGTGGAAATACAAGCTGAGAGTACTCATTTCTTCTTCTGAAGCTTGGGAAAAACCAATGGAAGGACAAGCCTCTCTAGTACCAATCCTCAAGGGGAAGTCTCCACCAAAACCAGTCTTATGCTTGTCTCCCTTGACAATGGCATCAAAGTCACAAATATGCCTAGTCACTTCCAACAATATAATGTGATCAGTAGGGTATCTTGGAAGTCTATATGGAGCTCTTTGGCAGCCATCAATCTGAATGTAGGAGAAAGTTGGGAACTGAGTAAACCATGCCCCATATTTCTTGATGAGTTCCTGGCTTGATCCAAAATCTTGACATGCTCCACCTCCTGAAGCATTCTGGTGATATACATGGTAAATGCTTCATTTTCCCTCCTATATTTTGAACCTCCCAAGTGCAACTGAGGGTAAACTTTGTAGATAATATCATGTCCAAAAACTACCTTTGTATCCAATCCTTTGTAGGGATGGAATCTTGCAAGCGCGTAGACCAAATATGAAGTCATCGTGAAGGTCCTTGTTTGCAACACATTGGACAATTGTTGATGGAGTACTCCACTAATGACCCCCTCCCAATGGTAATTAATCTTTTCCTATTCCATCCTCACAATCACATGGCACATCCAATTCTCAAACGTTCCAACATTATTCAATCCAACCACCCTGCTGAGAAGAGTGATGGTGTCATAATATTCCTTCTTGAGCTTTATCCTGAATAGTTGCTTGGGTAATTTAGAATAGTGCGATTTTAGCTTCTCTAGCCAAGAATTGATAAATTGTTGCGACCTCACAGTTTACTCATTATAGAACTCTTGAGCTGCCCTCATGCTAAAACCCACCACATGAGACCTATCTGGCATATCAAAGGTTTAGGAAATGGAGATAGGGTTGAGATTTGCTACAATTCTCCCTTGAGGACCAATAATTCTTTGCGTGTCCTGATCATAGTGCCTAGCACACTCAAGGACTAGCTCATAACACTGCACCATAGAAGGGAAACCAACTACATGGGACAAGCCTGATTCCATCATCCTTCTGGCCACCAAAGGAGAATCCTTAGCCACCATTCTTTCTTTAAACTCTTCATAATCCCATGATCCGACATTTGTATCAGTCACCTCCGACCAAACTGAAGTGATTTTTCTCTCAGGGATCTTGCTCTTAATGTCCATTTTAATCCTTTTTTCATGAGATATTGAGGACCCAGCTGTTGCCTTACTAGATTCAGCCTGCACTCAACATGGAAATCATAATAAAACCACAGGAAAGGGAAGGTTCATTCATCAATACATTGTCAGAATGAATCTCATATAGCCAGAGTGTTATTAAATCTCAAATGAGATGACCACAACAAATTTTTGGTTTCAAGACCATCCACAGAATTTGAGCCAGAGAGGAATTTTAGGAAATTCTAGACCGATCAGATTCCAACGGAATAACTAGGAAACACCTACTTAACCATTAAACCTGATCATGATCAATCAAAAAATTATATGAGGAATCCAAATATGACATGAAATAATCATTAAATGTATCACAAATCATAAATAAATCCAATTATCTCGCATTCCCTCATATTTCATTAGATTTCGAGAAAATCCGTGAGGGATGGATTCCCGCGAAGAATGAGCCATAGAGGAATTTCAGGAAATTAGAGAGACGCCAGATTTCATAGAAATATGGGGTCGACAGAAATCCATGGATAAGGAAAAATTTTGAACCAACCAGTGCAAAAGGTTTTACTTCGGCCAAACAAATTTCATTTAGAATGAGGTCACATCGAGTGGGGCATGTCTTGCTGATCGACGGTGAGGATACACATGTCGATGAGAGACTTTCTCTTCAGGGTGAGGTTACAATGAATTCCTTGTCTCACCAACTTTCCAGGGGGGGGCAAGCAAACACTTTGGCCAGACTAAAGTTTTCCGGTATGAGGTCTGAGCGAAGTCGTGATGTCCTACTGACCGGCGATAGGTTTTGAATTTGGCCAGAGGTCTTACTGACCGTGTGATGTTTCACCGATATGAAGTCCCATTAGTATAACCTCTAGCCGACATGGGGTCTCCATGAAAGAAGATTCGAGCTCGCCAAGAAAGAAAGGCTGTGCCATAAAGTCTTGGCGACCGCCAGTAGTCTCACCGAAAGCGAACATGTCAGCAAGAGTTGTGAGCTCACCAAAAGGTCTCACTGAATGATGGATGTCTCAGCAAAGCAAATGAGTATCAGTATAACTAATCGAGCCTGCTATGATCTCTTGTCGACTAGGGCTTGTCTTGCCGATGGTGAAGAAGACTTTATCGGTGTGAGAAATGATACCATCACGGTGATCAAATATGAACTTAGGAACATTTCTCAGTGAAATACAGGGTGATCGATATGACATCTCCTTGACTTTGAAGGGTCACAACAAGGAAAATTCGGAAGGGATGGATTATCCGGGAGGGACGAAAAAAATCTCAGACTGCGATGCCGAGTCACAATTTAACCCAAACACTAAATCAGTCATGAGTTTCAAAATTTAACTCAGGACAAGCCAGGAATAGACCTTTCATAGATTTTATTTACATTCTAGGTCAATTTTAAGATGAAATAACTTGAAATGGCATTGTCCTAGGTTTTAAATCCTATTCATCCACCATTAGTGCACCAGCAAGCTCAGAATTCAATTGTTTCAATTGCTAAGTCGTCACTAGGCTTTACTAATTACTCTCAGGCAAGATTCATCAAAATGCAGATAGATAAATGAGCTAAAAACTCACCTAGGAGATGACAAATAATGCAATACTGAACAACCCTAGCATCAAATGATCAAATACGTAGGAATTCAAATCCCACAGGCTCTCATAACATCAACATGCCATTCATAATTCTCAATCAAAGGTAGAGCAATAAAAACATACGATTGTGACATGGGAATCAATCTCAAAAACAACAAATGCGAAGCCCAATGGCATCCACAAAGGACAAAGGCGAGAATGGACAAGAAATCACCACTAAATTGATCAATTCAAATCCAAAGGCCCCAAAAAAAAAGCCAATCAATCAAAAGAAAGCACTCCTCAGCTCAAACAATTAGCAAATAGTAAGCATCATGGCACAAAAGATCCCAGAAATCAAGTTAAATACATCCTTCAAAGCATGCATGAAGCCATTAATGCAATCGATAGGACAGTCAGAAAACCTGAGAAGCTGATGATAGGGCAGAATCTAGGGAAATCTAGCCCACACAGAAATACGTGAATACCAAAAATCCCCAAACAACAGGGTCCAGCCGGAGTCCAAGCAGGATTTGGGAAAATCTGACCAAGGCGGAAAATCCTGAATCTGAGTAAAAACCCAAAATTTACCCAAAACTTAGGGTTTTCAATGAATAACCTGGGGAAACACATAGGAAGTAAAAATAAACATTTAAGCACATTCCCAAATAAGAAAAAACCCCAAAATGAAAGGCCCAAGACACCAAAACCACAAAAAGTGAAAGAAGGTCCCTACCTTCAGTGGGGCGTGTGTGCAAAAATTGCACAACAGTATGCAGCCATAATGATTGATCACAAGATCTACTTCACAAATATGGAAAATTATGTGTCTACTATAGCTATATACACTGGATATGACATGATAGAAAATGGAGCAAAATATGATCTGTGTGAACTTCTCCAACAACAATTATTTGAAAATATGAAGATGACAAGGGAGAATAAATATGCATTTAAATTTGGTTCTCTAATTGTTTGTCTGCTATTGTACTTTCCTAGATGGCTTCTCAAAAGAGATGATGTGGTAATATGGGATACATCAAGACCTATTTCACATCAAAAAAATTATTATATGCACAACTTGGGTGACCTAAGTAATTAGGACAGTGCTCTAACAACATTCTTTGTTGTATGCAAAAGCAACATGAATGAACAAGAAAGGATCCCAAGGAAGATTGTTGAAAAGTACAAGGATGACATCATATTTCATGTCTCCTCAAATGAATGCATGATAGAGGCAGCTAAACCCTAGACTATCTGGATCCGACCATTGGGTTATGAAGTTGCAGAGGATGAAGCAGAAGGCTATGTACAAGTATAATTAAAAATCCCAAAAGATTCCAGTGAACCAAGAGTGGGCCCATATGAAGAAAAATCAATGGAATTTCACTTGAAGCATAGGATGCCTATGATAAGAAAGAATGTAGATAAAAATCTTAGAGATGCTAGCTTCACTAATGAATAAATTGCACAGGGAATAGCCAAGGGAGAGTAGATAACTGGAGAATCATTTGGGTTGAGGAGATCTAGTAGGACTACTCCAAAACCAACCACAACTCCTACATTAGTTAAGGTAGAGCCCATTGCTCCTAGCAAAGGCAAAGGCCCAGCTCCTTCTAGACCTTCTACAAGATCAAGAAAAAGGAAAGAGACTCCTCCAGTGGCACCATATAAGAGAGGCAAGAAAGAAAAAGATACAAGGGAGAGGAACCTAAGTATAATCAAAAAAGAAAGAAGAAGAGGAGGAAGACCCTGAAGCCAAGTTCATAAGAAAGAAGAAAGGGAACATTCCCTCTAGTGAAAGTGCTTCACAGGAAGCAAGTGTTGGCACTAAAATATATGTGTGTGTGTGTGTGTGTGATCCTCTAAAGAAGAAGTAGAATAGGCTTTTGGTATTCATGTGCACACCAAACCATATTTGAAGAAGGAAAAGATGTCAAAAGAGACATATTCAGACTAGGAAGAATAAAAATCCTCACCGGTAAGACCTAGTTCCCCTCTCAAATTAGAGGCATTGGTTAATAGCTTATTACATTTTGAAGATATGTTGCAGCCTACAATAGAAATCTATACTCAAGTAGGTAGAGAGGACAAGAAAACATTGATTTTAGCTATTATTCAATATGTTGTTACTTTGGAAGTCAGTTGGGACTATGTTAAGTCCAATGTACCTAAGAAATTGTGGGATGCCTTGATAAAAAGAAGATCAAAGGATGTTGAGTTGGAAGAAAAGATAAGAAATGGAGCATTTTGAGAAAATTGGGTCCTCTTTGACCTCAAATGATATGGAAACCTTGAATAAGGAATGCTCAAAGATGTTCCAGATAAATAAAAGGGTAAATACTCTGATGACAAAAGACAAAAGGAAAATAAAGAAAATAAAGAAAGAAACTGTAGAAGCCATCAAAGGTATGGCTGAGAAATATGGTATGTCTGGTGCACTCCCATTTGATTCCACACCAAAATTAGGAGAAGAGGATTCTACATAGGTAAAGGAAGATATTCTTCTAGAAATAGGTGTTACAAATGATCCTCTGGAGTCAGAGAAACAAAATGAGGAAGAAGCTGAAGCAGAGAAGCTTGATGTTGTCCTTTTGGAACTAGTTGAAGGAGAAAAAGATAAAGATGAAGGTGAAAAAGAAGAAGAAGAAGAAAAAGTAGAATAAGAAGAAAAAGTAAAATAAGGAGAAAGAGTAGTGGAAGAAGAAAGATATGGGGGAACTGCAAGCAAGAATGAAGAATAAAAAGGGCAAGTTATGGAATCACAAAGGTCCTCTAGAGAATCATCCTCTGGTGATTATGTTTTAAAAGGATTTTTATCCAAGCAAATAAGGTTCTAGCCAGTAATTCCTTTGAAACTTCTACAACTCCTCATGGTTCAAGGCAGTGTGAATTTGGACAAGATATCTCTTATTCATAAGTTGGTGTTAGGACATGCATTGCATGCATCTGGAAGAAAAGAAATTCTAGAAACACATCAAAAGGGGACAAAACTCATTGATGATTCCCTCAAAGCTTTGCAGGAGGCCAACCTTGGTACATCAATAGATACATCTCTCACTCTGGTAGAAAATCTAAAACTTTTATTGGACTCCTTCAAGGAGTATGCCTCCATACTCAGTGAGAAGACTAGGCAAGAAATTGAGGAGAAAATGGCAGAGAAAAGGCTTTTGAAACTTCATGATAAGTGTGCTCTGGCACACACTAATATGGAAAAGATCCGAGAAGTTGTGCAAGCTTGTGAGTCTAAAGTAGATACTATATTTCCTTCCTACATAAGGTGATTGGATGCCAAACAAAGTATCAAATATCTCATGGACTCCATTGAGTCCCAGTTGACAACTGTTTCCATTACATATAGTGCATCTAAAGATAGAGATAGGTTAACTTGGAATGTTATCACTGCTCATAGAGAAAAATTCTTTATTCTACAAAAGGAGAAGGAAGACATCATCCAAATATTTGGTTAGTTAGGTGACCTTGTGAGAATGGAATACACTCCACTGGCCAATGCAAAAAAACTAGAAAAGATCAATCTGACCCCATGCACTCCACATGATGTTGAAGAAAGCATGATGGAATTAGAATCTCTAAATAGAATGTTGATGTCTGCTAACAAGAGTTGGGAGAATGGAAAGGCAACATGGCAAGGTATTCTCAAGGAGCTTCAATGCTCCCCTTCCTTCAGGGAATGCTTTTTTCAGTTTTATACTCCTAAGGGGGAGTTCAATTTTTTTTCCTAGACCACCCTTGTATATGCATATATATCATATTTTTGGACCACCCTTTGTCCTTGATGTCAAAGGGGAAAAGAGTGTTATGACAAGAAAAGGGGAGAGTGTGTTGCTCATAAGAGGTATGTACATTCTTGTAGAACATGTTTCCATCAATGACAAAGGGGGAGATTGTTGGAAGAATGAAGAAGAACATCTCATTATGCAGTTTTTGTGTTGTCATTAATGTCACCATGTTATATCATATGCAACTGCATCACCATGAGTTCAAGCTTGATCTGGTATTATAAACCAGTATGACTATTATTATCCTATGGTATTCTGGTCCACAATCCTCTACTGATTAATATCATAACTTGTGGTTTTGGGAGATATTTCTTGGTTGCTAGAAGTTTTCAAATTCAAAATCTCATGTGCACAGGTGCTCATATGGCGAGTTGGCATCATTTTTTTGTCGTATTTTGTTATTAGGTCTATACCTAGCTGACCTAATCAATAGTTGATGTTATAATGAATTTAATTTTTTGTTGTGGATGTATTTGTGACCTACCTTAGGTCCATGCTGACATGTTGTAGCATACTACATGCTTGAATTGTTTTTGGAAAAGTTTTGTAGAAACTTGAAGCCGACAGTTAATATTTTTGGTGAATAAGGGTTGCATCTGATTAGTCTGACCTAATTAATGTGATAGGTGAATCAAATATATATTGAAAAAAAATTTAGATTGAATAAGAGGAATGTGAAGATGAATCAAGGTGAATATATATCTACTGGTATGCGAGTTTATCAGAAGAAGTGTGTAAAGCTAGTTTACTAAGAATCAAAGGGACTGAATTAGCACTTATTAGGTGTAACCTTATCATTTCATATTTTGGTTGTAAGGAATTTCTACATTGTATCTTTGTAGGTAGTGAGCCTCCCATTTTGGACAATGAGTCTTGGCAGTGAGCCACCCTTTGTAATATCTTATAACTGGTTATATCATATTTTGAGCTAATCCTCACTGTGGTTTTTCCCATTTTGGTTTTTCCACGTAAAAATATTGGTTTTCATGTGTTTTGTGCTTTTATGTTCCACTAATGCTCCTTCTCATTCTTACTATTATATGCATTGGATGATTTAGATGGTGTATGTTCAATAATTTTAAGAAGATATTGATTCACCCGCCCCCCCTCTCAATATCTTGGGTGTTCAACACCAACAAAAAATTTCCCTCTCCTTTGTGTGTGATTTGTAGGTCTAGGTTGCATATTTCCTAAGGAGCAAGATAGGAGAAAAGTTTTCAAGTCCTTCAAAGTCATCAAATTTGTCACAAGCCTTGAGAAACATTGGAGAAGACCTACAGGTTGCAAATTGTAGTTTCAGATCTGAAAACCAATTAGGAAGGAAAAATTAGATTGAGAGACACAAATCCATATTTTGAGCTCCTAAAAATGCATAAGTGGACTAATATTCCACAATTGGAAAATGAGTCCCACTGTAGTTATTTGGAAGATATTTTTATAGATTTGGATACCCTTTTGGTAGATTCCTGTTCCCGCATAGTTTACTAAACTAGACTAATTCGTCCAGCTCAGTGAATGAGTCCCAATCAACAATAAGAGTTGATTTTCCTGTGTTCCAGACCTCCATTCAACCACTTCTAGATTTCCAAGTGCACACCTTCCTTTATGTAGCTTTCTATACTGTTTCATTCACTTTTCTAGGTCAATGCATTGAATTAGGGTTTTATATTTTATCTTGTATTTCATTTTATTTTCCAAGTTCTTACTTGGTGGTGAAACCCTTATTAGTTTAAATTTAGCCCTTAAGACAACCCTATTACAAGATCTCTTTCACTTTTTGCATTAAGATCTTTAGGGTTACCCTTGAATGTAGTGTGCGTGAAAATTAGGTATGCTCTATGTCCTAAGTCATATGATAACATCCATCCCACATTTCATATACGACATTTTGGTGAACCTATATTTAGAACACTAAAATTTGTATTTGGAGTACATTATCATTCCAGACCTTGCTTGCATTAGCATTAAATTGGTTAATTTGCATTCTAGGGTTTCAAATTTTGCATTAGTGAAGGCTCATATGGCTTGCATTTGGAATTTCATTTCACTGAAAAATCACACAAAATTTACATTTACATTCAAAATACAAATCATTAAAAAATAAAATCATAAAAAGAAATTAAAATTTTCTAAAAATTTGGAAAAAATTTCTCATTGGGACTCGTTCGCCACCTTGGGTGAATCAATCCTAGTGCATATTTTGTATTGCATTTCTAGCATTCAAAGTTCATTTTCTAAGTTTTTTTTTGTTCTTATTTCTTTTCTATTTCAGTTTCTGGAATTTTTGTTATAAGCATTTCATTGTTCTTCGCTTACATTGCATTTTCATTCACCTTTCATTTAGTAGCCCTTGCATGAGTATTTGGTGTCCTATTTCTGATACTATATTGAGATGAAGTTTGAAACTCATGTCATCCTATGATAGCACAATAGTTGTGGATCTTAGGTTGTCTAGCCCTTTCACTCCTAGTATTGACACTATTACACTAGGTATGGATAATACCCTTAACAATTCCTTGCCTTCAAGTATTATGCAAGTTGAAACAAGGAATGATAGTGTTCGGCAAGAAAACATAAATGAAATTCATGAGGACCTAGAAAAATTACAACACCAAATGCAAAATGATAAAATTTCAACTACTGCCATCCCTACTATAGATAACATTCGATGCATGCTTGAAAGTGAAGATGGGCTTAACATTGTTAAAAAAATAGTTCACATCTTTGGAAAACACCTCACCCTGACAACTAGTTGTCCTTTACCTAGAAACAATGTCACAAGCCAAGGAGGAACTCAAATTCCTCCTACCACAACAATTGCCTCAATACCTACCTATACCAATCCTCAAGTCACAACAACAATGCAACAAACTTGTAATGTGATTCCTTCCATGGGTATTTCCACTAGCATTCCTAGTACCTTTGTGGCATCCCACGTCATATCTCCCACCGCTTTACCACCTATAAGCATTCCATTCACTTGTCCCTTGAACGCATACACCCCTTCAACTTTTTCACTTCCATCTCATAACACAAGCAATGACCCTCTCATAAATCAACTATTCCAAACCATTTAATCCCTTCAAAAAAAAATTTCCACCATCAACCAAAATCAAAATAGCCCACCTACATATTATATCAAAATAAATCCATTGTCCTTGGAGATATTGTGAACACCAATGCCACAAGGTGTAGAGGTACCTAGATTTGAGAAATATGGAGGAAAGGGAGATCCTTCTAACCATGTTAATGCTTATACTGCATTATGTAGTGACTTTGTCATTGATGATAAACTGTTGGCCAAACTTTTCCCTAGGTCCTTGAAAGATGTTGCCTTAGACTAGTTCTTCTCTTTACCAAACAACTCAATTAGTTCATTTAATGAGCTTGTTGATGCATTTGTAAACCATTTCCAAGTGCATAAAATTTCTAAGCTCACTTTGGCCAATTTGATGAGATGCAAGCAAAAAGAAGAAGAAAAGATAACTGAATTTATCTCACACTACCAATCGCTTTATTCCCAAATCAATGCCAAGGTCCTCGACCCTCACCTTCAAAAGATGTTCATAGAAAATTTACAAAGATCCAAGACAAGCTTACCATGATGAAATTTCCCTCCTTTATGCACTTATGTACCACCCTCCGTGATTATCAAAATTTAGTTGGTAGTCAAGATATAAATTCCACTTCTAACCGAACTGAGAAATCCAAACCCACAGACAAAAAATATTCCAAACCTTTTAGAAAATAGAACTATTGGTGTAAATAAATATTTTACTTATTACACGTTACTTAAGCTTACTTAGGGAATGCATATCATTATAGGTTGCACTTGTGACACCTAGATATTTGCATCTTGCATCTAGGTTTGTGCATACATTGAGAGATATGAGTTGGACACTTAGGGAAGTGTGTGTTGGAGAAATTCCACTCTTTATGGTGTGATCTAGTTATCACCATTTTATATCCACTTTTCATGGCATGATAATTCCACTTTAGGTGGGTGATCCACCTTTCATGGAATTATCTATTATTTATTTCTACCTACCATACACATTATTGGGACACTTGTCTCATTCATGGCCCTTCATTGTATCCTAGCTTGCCTTTATAAGCAAGCCTTGTACATACTTGTAATTGTCCATCTTCATAGTCTATCTTCATGCATATTGAGAATACAATCTTCATATTATCTCATATTGTCTCTCTATTTTATGCTATGTTTAGTCTCTTGATCCTATTGTTGATTTTCATAAGTTCTTACATGGTATCAGAGCGGTTGGAGGTCCTTTGCATAGCCATTCTTGGGAGATCTTAGGTTGTGTGAAGGTGGTCAAGAGGAAAAACTGAGGAGCAACGACATGTTGGTGCATCCTAGACCAGATCTAACCTCAAATTCAGATTATGAAGGTTTTTTTTAGTCAAGATAGCCTTTTGTTTCATTGAAATCCAACATTGAGAGCTCGAGATAAAAAAAAAATTGCCAATTTGTATATTTTTTCAATTTTATGAATTTTTCTATAGTTCTGAAAAATTATTTCTGCAAATACTTTTGGAAAATTATTTTCAAAACCTTTCCTGTTTTGTAATATTTTTCATCAAATATTTTTGAGATATTTTTTACAAAAATTAAA
>VDFB02271358.1:175296444-175439589 GCA_007258455.2 Sequoia sempervirens
CTTTCACAGATAAATTTATTTTTGAGTTCCTTTCACTAGCAGAGCACCACAGATTGTGAAACTTTTAGGTTCACTATAACACTTTGTTTCTGTAGATTTGAATTCCTTCACTATTAGAACCAAATTCAGAATGACAAAGAATATAAATTTATGAAAACTTAAGTGACTCTTAAAGCTAGATTCTGCAATCAGAATTTTCTCAAATTCTGCAATCTTGCACTTTGGGCTCTGCAAAACCTAGGAGAGTGATCCCACAATGTATTTATAACCTTCCTTCAAACAATTTCCATATAGATTGCACATTAAGCAAACGATGTATTCTCATTTTATGCTAAATAGATGAAATCCTTCAAGAAATTGACATTTCCTTGAGATAATTTAAACATCTACAACTGAGAATATCAAATACCACAACAATAGGTCAATTGGAAAGTGTATTTATGAAATTTGTTCTAAAATTGAAATACTAGAAGTGAGAAAAGTGTATGCAATAGTCAAGACTAGTGCCATATCCAAGAGTTAGGAGTCAGAACATAATGAATTGAACTACGAGGAAGATTTAATCATGAACATCCATAATATTTGCAATTTCCTTACAATTTATAGATTAACACCCAACCTCCTATGACTACTTATCAGATCCACATGACATAAGAATGAATTTATGACTTAACTAAAGCATTTAACCCAATGCATTAGATGAGAGCAACAATTAAATCATACATCATAGTGGAAGACACATGACAATTAATGAAGAAATCCTTGATCCAAATCCATTAATAACTCATACAAAGTATCAACATGGAGAGAAAACAGGCTTGAGAGATCAACATTTTTATCCAACTATGCTTAGAAGCCACATAATTAACCAAATTCATTAGATCCACTCAAAACTCTAAGACATGGACTATATGTGCATTTTTAGTGTTCATTAGCACAATTCTAATCTAGACTCCAACCAAAGACCCCTACCAAACAACCCTGAATTCATTTTATAACATCATAGAGCAAACTAGCTTCAGACTATTGGAAAATTAAATTTTAGTTTAATTTTCCCTTCATTTAAAAATAAATTTCAATTTCATTTACATCTCCAGACGGTTATATTTACATCACTATTTTCCTACCAAAAGCTCTGCACCTTGCTTACAAAGAAAATATTCCTCATGAAAAGCCTTCACGAGTGGAAAATAATTACCCTGCAAATAAAATAATCTGTCTGTTAAAATATTTCAGCTCCATTTACCTGTTGAACCGTAAACATTCATTTCCTAGCACAATATCATAATTCCCTCCATAATGAATATTTCATTCACCTATAAGGTAAAATAAAATATTGCCCGTGTTGCTAAGTTTTACAATTTATCTTCTTTTAAATGGTGGAGGTTTTTAAGTAATGAGGACATGGGAAATTCATTCACAGGGTAAAATATTACCCATGCCATTATTTTTTCACCACTTATATTTTACCTTGTAAAAATAAAATTCTTGATGCACACTATTTAATTCATAGAGCCATATTTAAAATACTAAAACATTCAATATCTTAGGGCCCACCACAAATTTTTCCCCCAGCCATCGATCACCTCCAATGTATTGGGTGTTGAATGAAAAGTAGGAGAACAAACCCACGATGGGTGATGAACACCATCGCCCACCCATAAGACATTGTTGGTTGAGCTTGGAAGTTGAAGAGAAGACTGACAAAGGGTGATAAACACTATCGATAACCTTCTATTCATCGCTGGTTCTCAGGGAAAATAGGAGCATTTACACGCGATGGGGGACAAGGAAAAAGACCTAATCTTTGTTTGTTTCACAACCTCATTCTAGCCATGGTGACACAAATAGGCATCGACCCATACATCATCAGCTGGATGCATCAGTACAATCTCCCTCCTTTCAGCCCTAATAAGCATGGCCCGTGGAAATAAAAATTCCTTCAAAACTTTAGATGCATTTCCCTTACAAATGCATGCCTTTGTTCCTCATTCATGTGGCATAGAAGTTACCTCAATTTGTGAACTATTTCTTTCAACAGAAGAAAAGGAGACTATTTCCACCAAACACAAAACATGTGTTGTTGTATCACTCAGATCCACCCTTTACAATTGTAATACATGTTCACTCTTTGCTGCAAGAACACACCCTCCTCCTTCCCTAGCGAGACCAAAGGGAAACAACACCACACAGACCAAGTGCATTTTTCCATAAAGTTTCTAAAGTAGTTTAAACAAATCCACCATTTTGATGCACACGTAACAATGTGGATTTGGTGGTAGTCCATGAATCCACATTCATTGTGATGTCTCCAATGCTCGAAGAAACTCCTTTACTTGGATTCCTTATCACTGGTGCACTGGATGCCCCAAGTCTTGTGCAAGAAAATATATTTTGCATGAAGGTTTCAAATACTTTTTCAATAGATCCATTTTGTGCTTAACCTCATTGTGTACAAAAACTTCCTTGCTCAAAATTCATTCAGGCCTAAAGGAAACTATGGGAACATAGGCATTTTTATAGCAGCTCCCTTGTTTATTCCATAGAGATTCCTCCATCCTATTCAGACTGCACCCTTCCTTTAACCATTTCCTATTGATTGGTGTGTGGCAGCCATACCTCCCTTAACTTGTAGAGCATTTCGATAGACTTTGACTATCCTCCATGTTTTGAACTCCCCTATTCTCCTTGGCAAGTGTTACATTGGTTTCTCCCACTAGGTGTGATGGTTGCCTTCAAAATTCTTATTTTGCACAGTAAACATTCCTTTTTTAAGTGCTACATCTCACATAAATAAGCTTAAACCATTTTAAATGTATCCTTTGTTCATTATATTAGCTTGATAAAGGATTTCCCTTTTTTAGTATATGTAGCCGCTCAAGCAACTTAATAAGATTAAATAGAATTGTCTCCTTATCCCATGGTAACCCAAGTAAAATACTACCTTCTTCTAATTGATAGAAGTGTTCCATTTTCAGATTTCTCTTGATAGCATATGCAAAGCCTTACTTTTCCTTTTTCTATCCAATTTTTCACTATTGTTGTCAAAGTATATTGAATCAATCACAAATTCCAACCAACATTCCATATTTTCAAAATCTCAAAAAGATGTTTCCAAGCCTTTGTATCATATGTTTTGCCTCTTCAATGTCTGACAACTATTTGTCTAATAAATTTAACTACAGCCTCAAGTTTCACATTTGGTATTCCTTTTGGATTCAATAAATCTACTCTCTGCATAATCAATCTAGTCCCTTAAGTACCCTATGTTCTCTTTATCAAAAGCTTTTTGAGAACTTGCATCCATGAACTTCCACTACTATTTAAATGTGATATTTCTCAGTATTCACCAATATCCTTTCCAATCCATGATAACAACCTCACATGAAATTGAATAATAGATGAGAAAATCCCTCATGAAATGTGGTTCATTACAACATTAGTGATTGTGTCCTCTTTATCACACTAAAACACTTACAATCTTGAACTTTGTAGGGTATGTTGGGTCCCCATGTGGGCTTGACTAAAAAAAAATCATTTTCAAACAAATTTTATGCTAAAATTGTTTGGAAACAACCTTCAAAATGCTTATGAAGTTGAAAAATGAACTGGGTTACCAATAAAACTCGTTTTTCAACATTTTGAACAGTGAGCCAATCTAGCTAGATGGGCTCTAGAATTGCCCTTGAAAATCAGTCAAATGATCTCTTGGAGTAGTGAAAACTTGCAAGCATGCAAAAGTTTGACCTAAGAATGGAGTGCAAAAGCTGGTTCAGAAAAAGATATCCTGAGGTGAAAGTTATTAATCAACAAAGTTGCTCACTCAGGCATTTCTGTAATTTCACCTGTTCAGAACCAATCAGGGCTCTCAAAGTCGCCACTTTGAAAAAATACCAAATCAACTTCTGGTGGAATACCACTGGAACATAAGCTCATTTGGGGACATTGAACATGTGTGCAAGAGGGCTTTGCTTCATTCCATATTTACCACCAGATATTAAGGGTCAAACTTGACCACTTTGAAACATTGTTAGAAATGCGGGTGTAAAACTAAACAAATTGCATTTGCTTTTGGCCTCATAAAAATAGCAAATCAGCTCTTGAAACTCTGAAACTTCAAATGGGAGCACATTTTGGTATGGAGAATGGAAAGCAACAATCATTTTTTTTAATATCATTTGGTTACAAAATGCAAGCTCGAACAGGAAGCCACTTTGCAAAACTGAAGGTTTGCAAATAGCAGAGAAGTGTCAAAACCCTCTAGCTTATCTTTCCAAAACCCTGATAAAACTTATCATGGGAAGTCAAAAGTTGACATTCCTGCTCACATATATCACATGAGTGGGTTTCCAAATGGATTTTTCATGAAAATCAATAGGCTCCAAATTATGAACCTCCAAAGTAGCTCATCTAGGAATATTTCTCAAGTGCACTTTTGAAAGTGCAGAGGAAAATTTTCAATATAGGCATCTCAAATTTGAAAATTTTGAGAGTTCAATTAGATCAAGATGCATAATGGTTTCGATTTCCCTATGATAGGATCGGTCACTCTTCCTTTACAAATAGGACCAAAAATATTAGACACCTCATTCTCCATCATCCTGCAGTTTAAACAATTTCATGTGAAGGTAGGCCACCCATGGCTTCACTCCATGAAAGTTGTCTCTTTGGTTGTACATAAATGCTTAAATTTTCCCTTTGACAATGAAATTTTCACTGTCCACCACTGTGGCTTTAACGCATTGTCCACCAAAGGAAACTTTTCCTTGTATTTCTTTTAGCCAAGCCTATTGAGCCTCTAAAACTATGAGAAGACTTCTTTTTCTTGTCCTATCAAAAGTTCAAAGGCAAGAAGATAGCATAATTATCCCTATGAAACATGTCCCCACCCACCATCGAGCCTACTATCCTTGACAAAACCATGCTTGAACCTAAATAAATTCCAATCAACCAAGACCAACCTAAGGTCGCACCTTCACCTATTTCCTATAAATGACCAAGAGATAATGAAAGCAACCCCATCACACTTCCTAGAATAAAACAAGTTCACAAATTTAAAGAGAAAGTGTTCAAACAACCTCTTGTGGTTCCCTCCATTCCCCCCCTTATGGAAGAAAAGCAACCTATGGTTGATCAACCCACTCCTACACAAATGCAACTAGAAAAAAAAACTAAAAGAAACAGAGGTGCTAGAGAGCATAGGCATAGACGTTGTGGCCTTGCTCATAAGTTGCATGAAGAATTAAACAAATAAAATCAAAATCCAAACTTGTCTGAGGCAATGCATGATCAGCCTTCACGTTCACCAAAAAAAAAACAATCCAATACAACAACCACAATAAGAGTTTAACTCTTCCATGGACATTATCATTTGACGTCCTATTGCTATTAACTTGGACGATGATGAGGAAGTTGCTAAAATTGATGACGAGGTGCATAATGAATTGAATACATTGTTTTCCTCTTCCATGATCTTAGATGACAAATCTCCTACAAAGAGTGTTGAACCTATTACTTCTCCTAGTTCAGAAATTACTCTTTTCCCTTTGGCTAGTTGCCCACCTTTGGTATACAATGAACATTACTGGGAGGCAAATAACCTACTTTAGGTTGACTCACATGTGCCTTACTAGTCTTTTGCATCATTTATTTTTCCTTTGTGTGATTGCATGTGTGTAATGTGATCCGTTGTGTCATTCTATTTGATGTTCTCTCTCTCTTTGTGATATTCCTCTATTTGTACCTTTATTCTTCTCTATGTCGTAAATCTCTTACTTTTTTCGCCTTTATCTTTTGCATCTGTCTTGTGTTTTTCTTTTGGCGATGACACAAGGAATCGAGACATTCATGTCTCTTTCATGTTGACCCAAAATATTTTCCTTTACTTTTATTTTTCATTTGTCTTGTGTTTTCCTTTTGGGGATGATGCAAGGCATCAAGACATTCATGTCTCTTTCATGTTGACCCAAAATATTTTATTTTCATTTATTTTTCATTTGTCTTGTGTTTTCCTTTTGGGATGATGCAAGACATCAAGACATTCATGTCTCTTTCATGTTGACCCAAAATATTTTCCTTTACTTTTCTTTTTCATTGTATTTGTTTTTCCTTTTGGGGATGACGCAAGGCATTGAGACATTCATGTCCCTTCCATGTTGACCCAAAAGGATTTTTTTTTTCTCTCTCTTTGTGTCATTCTTCTAGTTCTATGTGTATTTGGGGAATGATGAAATTTTCAACCTCTCTAAATCCATAAGAACATACTTACCCCAAATCCATAAATCCCTTGTGTGTTTGGTGTTTTCATTTTAGGGGCAACCCCTCTCTTTTCTTTTCTTTTGCATGATGTAGCTTTACTTGGAAACATATGAATTGGCATAGGTATTTCCAAGTTATCTCCCATGTCTTCTTTCTTTGCATTTATCATTTTATACTTTGAAGTAATTAATCACAACATGGTGTTTAGCAATTTCTTTAAAGTGGGGGCATACATTGGCATTATTCTTTTGCATTTTGTCTTTTCATGGTTCATGGTGTAGTCTTCTTAATTTATATGATGTGTTTCTCACTTTATGGATGACATTGGGTGTAATGTCTCTCAAGAGCATGATATATCTTAGCATATTACATTCTTGTTAGTGGCTTGATGTGACACATTGCATCCCACTAAGTTGCAAATTTTCTATTATTTGATTGGTCCTCTCTTAGAGACATTAGGCACAATGTTCCCTAAGTTAAAGACCTCATATGAACTAAACAAGACTCCATTGAACATTTCCTATTTTTCATTTTGCATTTGTAGTTATATGGCCACTTTTCATAACACATCTTGCATGCCTATATAGCCATCTTGTTGGTACATGAGCTCCAAGCATACAAAGTTTTGCTTGTCTCATGAAGCTCAAAAATAATTTTTGCATGGAACCTCATCAAAGTTATTAGGAGGTATAACTTTGGTATGGCTTGAGCGGGAAGCCCATCCGAGGAATGACTTTCCCCATAGCCACTCACGTGTGTGTGTGAGTGCATACCAGCCATGAGTGTATGTTTCTCACCTTCTTGGACTTCTCACCCATCAGATAGCCAGGAGTTCCATTTCCTCAGAGTGAGTATGCATTTTTTGGACAAACAACCTAGATCTAATCCACATCGTGATGGAAAAATGGTCAAATCTTGATCTAACTTTTATATTTTACCTTTTCTCTTTTTCATCTTTGATAGTGCATACTTATGCTTTTTTTTTTCTCTTTATATCATTTTCATGTGTATTCTTTTGTGCCTATGTTGGTTTTCCATGGGATCTTGATCTTGAGGGCCTGATCACCCCTCTTGATCTTTGTCGTCCTGTCTTACCAGCATTGGCACACTTGGACCACTCTTGATTTGAGTTTGTATACTTTAGTGTGCATTTGAAGCAAGTTCATCCTCTAACTAAAGTGGGGGCTAAATGTAGTAATGGAAAAAATATCCCTTCTACTTTTTCTTGCTTGTTTGGGCCCTCCTTTTGAATTAAGCTTAATGGTTCCTTGATTTAGTCTTGTAATGTGGTTGACACATTCACATTAGGTCTTGGGCCCTTGTGAATTAATGAACATAAATGATACCTTTCTTAAGTGTTGTGAAGTGTTGTAATACACTTTAACACTTTTCTAAGGTTTTATTAATTAAATTCACCTAATAAACCTCTTTTTTAACATTAATCTTGCCTTATTTTAAAGTGTTATAAAGTGTTGTAACACACTTTCACACTTTTATAGGCTTGTCATTAATAATTGGGCTTTATTATACTTTAATTTTCCTTAATTTACATCCACAAGCCTTAATTTATGTATATTTTCAAGGATAATCCTAACAAAATCATTTAAAACATCAAAATCTTGAAAACCCACCTCAAAAAGATAAGGTGGGACTCATTCGCCATTCTAGATGAATGAGTCCCCTTAGGTGGGATCCATTCACCCAGAATGGTGAATGAGTCCCATTAACCTAAAATCAAAATTAATTCAAATTTCTGGTGGGATTTTATTCTCCTAGATCTGATGTCGGCTTATTGTGTTGTGATTTTGAGAAATCTTGCATAATTAAGTAGAAATACAAGGTTTTTTTTATTCATTTTCACCTAAGACTTATAATAGCAAGTTTGAGTTCACAAGAGCATTCAAGTATCTTCAACAATAGATTATCAAGCATTTTAGAGCAGCATTTAAGCATCACTCATCATGTCAAAGACTTCATGCATCATGTTTATTATTGTGCTAACAATTGTGATGTAGGGTTTTGTGATTCAAGCAAGTGTTTCATTCAAGATCAACATCATTCAAGCAAGAATCAAGATCTACATCCATTGCAGACATTTCAAGCGTATTTGTAGCACTTTATTGGAAGGGTTTGATGAGTTGTAACATTGTATTTTGTTCATTCATCATTCTCCCTTCTTATTTGATTTCATTTCAAGGATTGATTTCCAAAACATGGTTTGACCAAAGTAGACCCCTATCCACTAACCCAAGAACATTTTTTCCTCTCCTTTGTGTGTGATTTGTAGGTCTAGGTTGTAGATTTCCTAAGGAGCAACATAGGAGATGTAGCATAGAAAATTGTACACTCTTGAAGAAAGAGATAATTTCACACTTAATTTGGACCTATTTTAGGCACCTGTGCATTAATTACTCCTTAAAATCACCATTTATAGGCCCCTAGGACCCATTATTTTTGATCTTGAGGGTCATCCCAGTCAAAAATCATATAAAATCACTTAAATCCTAACAAAAAGCACTTAAATCATTTAAATCCCAAAAACCCACCTCAAAATACCTTAGGTGGGACTCATTCGCAACCTTGGGTGAATGAGTCCCCTTAGGTGGGACCCATTCACCAAGGGTGGCGAATGAGTCCCATTTGGGGCATTTTTCAAATTTAAGCAGGAAATTCACCAATTCAATTCAAATTTCCAATGGATGTTAGCATTTGAGGTCTAAATAACAGTCAATTAGGTGATAATTCTTATAAATACAAGTTTCCAAATCATTTTCATCATCTCTAAGTAATCCAAGCATACATCTTAGCAATCAAGCAAGCATTTTTCAAGAGAAAATTCAAGAATCAAGTTCACAAGCGTATTCAAAAGTCTATTTACAGCAAAGTTGAAGCTTTGGAGTAGCAATTCAAGTGTTTTTACAAGTCTTCAAGCTCACTATTTTTCAAGATCTATCATTTTCAAGAGTTGATCATGGATGCCTATGGTGAATCATGAAGAATTCTAGGTTGGGGAGATGCAACTAGCCATCAAACAAAGCCTAAGGACTTGTTTTATAAGTGATTCCATATTCCATTGTCACTCTACTTTCAGCCTAAGGAAGGTTTTCATATCATTAAGGTTCATTTGAGGTGACATAGGATCTCGTAAAGTGAGTCTTTCATCATTCAAGTTTCATTTATGCATCTTGTTCTTACATGCTAGAATAGGGTTGCATCATGTTTTAGTTTTCCTAGTCTTAGACATACTTAAGGCTAGGGTTTTCATGCACTTTTCATTATCTCTCTCAAGGTTTAATTACCAAAATAGGGGTTTGACTAAGGAAAACCCCCCATTAGAAAATCCAATTATATTCTATTTTGAAGGTGTTTTTCGCAGATTTGGATCTGGAATTCAATCTGGGAAGAAAGTGTAGGTGTTGGAGTGCAGATCAGTGATTTCAATTTCCAAAAAAGTGTAGTAGAACTAAGTCACCATTTGTGGTGAATGAGTCCCACTAAAGGTGTTTTCTAGATTAATTTTCATATCCCAGTACCTTTTTTCCTGAAACAGCTTCTTAGACAGAAACCTTGCAACAAGACTAAGTCGCCCAACTTGGCATATGAGTCCCAATTAGTCAAGAAGTCAACACTTCTAGATTTTTTAGAATTGTGTTTAGTCATCTTGAGATTTTCAGGTGCATACCATTCACTGTTGAATTCTTATATTCTTTTTTATTGCATTTTCAAAGCATTTTATAGGTCATTTAGGTCTTCTCACATATCACAGTGTGTTTTCAAACACATTGCATTTTCCAAGTTTCTACTTGGTGGTGAACCCCTTTTTATCTATTTTTAGCCTCTAGAACAACCTCCTTTGATAGATTTCAATCTCTTTTGCATTGGGATCTCAAGGATTTTTTCTCAAGTGAAGCATTAAGGTTTTTTGTATCTCTCTCCTTTTAGGTCTAAAACCTTAGAAGTGTTAGAGAGTTCCCTATACAAAAATCTACATTTCATTTTGGTGAACCTGCATCTAGAACATCATATTTCTGATTTGGATTTCAGTTACATCCTAGGAATAGCTTGTGGGTATGTGTAGGATCATGATGGACCAAAATGTGGCATTATGATGGGTATGTGGTTGACAATTTTTTTTTACCTAAATTGATGAAATAAAAAGGGTTTTTAAAGGATATTCTCAGCTTTCCACCAATATAAATTATGCTTTAATTTGAATTTAATAAGTAATTATTATTCATTTTCTATTCAAATTACAAATAAAGTCCTAATTGATAGACTGACTGAAAAATATCTATAGCTTTCAAACGGTATCACATTTTTTTAATCCAAAACATGTGTCAAATTCTATGCTTCACATAATATAGGATTATAAAAAGAAAAATTGAATTTCATGAATTTTTGACCAAGTTAAGGTGGTTAGACATATGAGTTTTTTATATTTTTAAAAATTTGTAAAAAAAATTCATAATTAATTGTTTACTTGGAAAAAAAATACAAAAAATATGTATCACATAAGGACATCAGTCCTCTACTTATATCTAAAACATTATAAAAATATATTATCATCTTATTGTAGTTAGGGTGGTCAGACAGACACCTACTTCTTATTTTTTCCCTAAAATTTAAGTACTATTGCATTGAAATTCCAAATTTTCACCAAATAGATTTTTTTTTTAATTAAAACCTAGTAATTTAGAAACTACATTCAATTTGCTATATATTCTATTCTTACATATTTTTGAAATAATATAGATAACTTATTCAAATTTTTACGTCAGGTTGCCTAACTCTATTTTTTTCTTATTTTTTGGCCACTTAAGGGCCTATTTTTTCCATGATGATCCTTCACATACCCTTGTGTTACATCTTGCATTATTTAGTTTGCATTCTAGGGTCTCAAAATTTTCATTAGTGAAAAATTCATTTACCTTGCATTATTGCACTTAATTTCATTGAAAAATAATAAAATTTTGCATATGCATCTTAGGTTTGCATTATACAGCATAGAAAACGTAAAAATTAATCAAAAAAATTTAAAAGAACTTGACAAAAATCTCTACTAGGACTCATTCACCATTCTGGGCAAATTAGTCCTAGTACAAATTCTGCATTGTCGTTTTCAGAGTTCAATTTTTAGTTTTTTCAGTTAATTTTTTATTTTAGTTCAGTCTATTTCTATTACATTGAAAATTCATTAGAAATAACATCATTTAATTCATGGCAATTATGGATGGCATTATATTTTTGCAATTTTCATTTTCAGCATTAGTTCCTAGTTCACTTAGATCAAATTCATCATAAAATGAAAACAAAAAAAAAAAAACATCAAAAGAAACAATCCAAAAGATGCTTAAATTTAGACAAAACATATCATCCAAGCCCTTTAGTAGTGATGAATTAGACATGTTAGATGAATCCCTTGAGGAATTCCTCTCACTAAGGTCATCTACTAAGGCTTGTTATGAAAAACCTAAATTGACCAAGTCTTCAGTCATGATGACTCTGATATGTTAGATGAAGCCCTTGAAGGCTTCATTTCGCAAAGGACATCCACTAAGGCTTGTTGTGTGAAACCTAGAACAAAAGATGTCAATGTGATTCAACATCAACATATCCTTTACCCACCTTCGCATAAGCCTCAACCTCCAAATAAACGCGAATTTACCCTTTACCCACCTAAGAATGATGTCTTGTAGCAACCAAGTCATAATATTGTTGCTCATACATACAACACTATAAATAATCTACAACCACAACAATTGACTCTGACACCCTTACATTTACCTAATCCCATATTGCCTAGTGCTCCTCTATTAACTTTGCATACTAAGGAGTATGATCTTGTTAAACAACTTAACAATACTCCTACAAAGATATCCATTTAGGATCTAATTCAAAATTCCCAAAACTACCACACTATGCTTCAAATAGCATTGCAACAAGTAGTGGTTCCTTCTGGTATGAATGAAAATGATGTGGCATCTCTAATACAAGGAATGAATATAGTTAATGTAGACATTAAATTTCATCAACATGAGCTCCCTCCATTAGAATCAAGGAAGCAAAATTAAGCCTTTATGATAATAGCCTAATTCAATATAATAAGCATCAAAAGGACCATTATTGATAATGGTGTTGGCTCTTTTAATTTCCAACTAGATCTTCAAGGGAGCCTATGGATTTTCCAATTCCAATAATCAACAACCTAAAGGGGTTGGCCAATGAATGAGAGAAAGAAAATTAACTTTCCTCCTATACTTTGGGCTCTGCAAAACCCGGGAGGGTGATCCCACAATGTATTTATATCATTGTTTTATAAAGATACCACCTACATTGCATATTCAGCAGATACATTCTAAAATTCATTACTTAGCAAGTAATAATTTGCAAGAATTAGGAAAATTCTTTACAACCTTTACCACTTGGAGCAGAGAATGGACAATTCAAATGAACATTATAACAACAATTGAAAATATGAGTATGATTTTGTTTAAATGAGTTGTTCTTTGACAAGATCTGGTCAATCAAATATATTTGAATTAATTTGACATATAGAAAAGTTCCTTATCTCAAGTAATGGGGTCAAACTCACAATAAACTCTAACGCAAGAATAATGGCATCCAACACTCATAGACTATTATGCATTTTCATTTCAAATTCACAACTCAGACATCTCAAACAGAAAATACTTAATGATCCTAAGACTTAATATTCATGAACCAGTGATTACATCAAAGAATTTGATCAACTACTTGAATTGAAGCAACAATGTAAACACAAATCCAACCATGACAATTAGAGACCAATGAAACAATCCTTAATTATTCCATTACTAATTCATGTAAATATGTATATAGGAGACAATATGCTTGAAACTTTCCATTATCAATTTCAAATGTTGTAATTGTTGCAAAACATTTAAGCTAATTGTAAACAAAGACTCAACACCTAAGACTCAACAAAATTCTATAGCCTTGTATGCTTGATACATTTCATGAACAATTTTCTTCTGATAATCTAACCTGAGATCAACCAAAATTGACAAAAGACCCCTACACAATAGTCTTGAATTCCTTTTTGTAAGATTAAGGGAGAAAAACAAGCTTCGGGCTATTGGTTGAACCCATTACATTTCATTTTGTATTTCATGATATTTCATTTCATTTCAACCCCTACCCAATTATATTTGCACTGAAGAAAGTGGGGGGAAATACAAAGAAACAAAATATGCAACAACATGTTGAGCTTGTATCTTTGTTGTTGATGACTCCACATCCACTTGGCCAAAAACATGAGACATGAAAGCACGAGAAAATTTAAAGAAAAGAAAGAGAATTGGTTGGATGACCACATGCACTTTTCTGAATGGGAGGATATAGACTTTAAAAAAATTGTTTCAAAGGCTAGACCTATATTATACTTGACCATGCTCTATATCCATCCCGCCACCCTTGTAGCTCACTCTACATACTTCTCCAACAAATTCATGTATTCATCCTCTGTGGGCCAATTAATACCCAATATTTTTTGCACCTTAACATCATATGCATTATATCTAGCATCAATTATTACCCTGGATTCTTTTACAAAAGTGTTCATGTCTATCTAAATCCTAATGAAATTATCAATTAAACCATTCAGTATAGACAAATCTAACTTATCATGAATGTTTACCATCTATGGACACATAGTTGTTTGATGTTTGAAAAGTTCCCTCCATGATGCATAATCTTTGAGTGCTCCATCTTCATTAAGGATTTTTGGCACAACCTAATCTTCCATATTTTTGAAGTCTTTTATCTTTCCTTGCAGCTATCCACCAATCCTTTCATGAAAACTTGTAAACTCACCAATTATTCTAATTCCTTTTATTATTTCTGAAAGATTTATTGGAGCTTTTGGGTCTTCCCTTGCATTTGTTAGAATCTCCCTTAAACTATTTAACCTACTAATCCATTTATTCCAACTATTTTTGAAAACCTCATGAACATGTTGGAACTTCTCAAATTCCTCATGTATACCTTTGTAAGTTAACCATGTGGCTTCTTCTTTAAGGGTTGCTTTGGACCCTCTGTAACTTATAATATCTTCAGCAATGTCCTTGGTAATCGTGTTCATGTTTTCTTGAAGCTTGTTCTTCTTAGAATTGGTTGCTTGGAGCTCTTTCTTCAATGCATCAATCCTCAACTTCAAAGTATCTTTTTCTTGTTGTGAATTTGTAGAATGTGGAGATATAGGTAGGGCCTTCTAACTTGCCTTGGCCAAAGTGGTTCTCACCTTATTTTCCTCTTCAACCAATTTGTTATGTTTCTCCAACAAATTCATGTACATGGACTGTGTAATCTCTCTGTATCAACATTCAATCTAGCTAAATGCATTGTTAACGTTGCAGCCTATGTGGCTGTCATCTCTAAGGCTCTTGCTATGATCAATTCTCTTGAAATTCCAGTCATTTTTCTACTAAGTCAACATCATCTTGAATTTGGTGTCAATCACCAAATGGATAGTAAATGCAAACTAGGGTTGAACCCCAAACCAAAGGTCTTCTCATCAAATGTTTCCTCTAATACCATAGCAAATGGGTCACTCTTAATTGAATCAAGAGCAATTATAGAAGATAAGTACCATCCAAGCATTACTAGCATACCATTATCCTTAACAAGTCTTCTAGCCTCCATGGGATTCATTTGCTCGATTTCTTGGACTATTTATTCCTCAACTTGTTTCTTGACCTTTTCATGTTGTGAGGGATCAACTCCCTCTTGTGCTTTTAGTATCATGTCATTGATTTCTTCAGCCTTTAGCTCAACTATGAATTCTCTAAACTCCCTATTTTTGACAAAAGAATCATCTTCAAGAAACTTTGTGCAAGCTAAAACCCTTGCATCATTATCCTAGTCCTCATCATACTCCCAGGGTACTAGCCTATTATCTGGAACAAATGGTTCCATTGCATCTCCCACATATGGATATGAAAACTCTTGCTCTATCCCTTGATCAATAGGAATTGATTCAGTTGATGGCTATTGCATTTCCCCTTCAGCACTCTATTTTTACTCAACATTCTCAAGAAGTGGCTCCATAATAGATACATCTTCAATGTCAATTGGTTGCTGCCAAATTTTTGGTGTCATAGGTTCCTTTGATTTCCCAACATTTTTCAATAGATTTTATTTCAAATTACTTTGAGCCATCTGTTCCACTTGTTGAACTTTCTCAAGAAATGTACCATCACTGAAATCACTAAGTAGTATCTCCATTTTCTTAAACTTATCAGTGATGTGTTTGTAAGGGCTTTCATAGTAAGAATTCTTGGTATAAGCCCTATGCTCTATCTCAATCATCTTCATCCAAACTTTCTCCCTATCTAGTACAACATCAAATGTAGGTAGGTTTCTTATCACATCCTCCTAATAAAATGTATGGGGTCCATATCCTAATATTCCCCTCTTAATCTTCTCTCTATCAATGAATCCCTCTGGATCACATTTCTTGATCAGGGTTGTTTCCATTCTCAAATTGTTTACCATTATGCCAAAGACATCATATGCTTCTTTTGTAGTAACAACAAAATGATCAAAAGAGAAATTTGTTGCAATCATGGAGGCATTTTTGGATTCCCTAAAGTTCTCTACATCATTATTATCCATTTTCCACATCATCTCCATAAATACCATCCTATCAAAGAAAAATATAGGCATGAGGTGTGGTGCCACAATGGTCCCATAACATTTGATGACTGTGCAATTGTCATAAAAATACCAATCTCCCCAATTGCACTCATAATTGGGGTCATCTCCACACTTCCTTGGCCTTAACACCTCCTTTATTGTTTTATAATTTTTTTCAATTGGTCTCAATCCCATCTATACCAAAATGGTGTGCTTTATAGCATTGTAAAATCCAACGTAATCAGAAGTTGGGCAGTGTAAATCCTAGACATGTGTCCACATTTGGATAGGAAGTTCATGGTTTTGTTCATCCCCTTGTTTCAATTTCAAAACTTGACTAAAAAATCTTCTTCCTTCCCATTGAAACATATGCATCAGTAGTGAATAATGTCTGACTATTAGTGGGGTTTTCCTTTCTGCAACCTCACTAAATCATAGTGTAATTGCTCAGCAACTCGGTGATAATAGTCAAACCATTTGTGCTTATTTTTATGTTGAATATCCATGATCATAATTAGCAGAGGTGACACTATTCTTCCATCACATTTCACTCCCAGCACTTGACAGAACATAAAATATGTGCACTTTAATTAATCTACAAATTCCTCACATTCAAATGGTTCAACTTCCTTAAGTCCAAATACTACACCCCTTTCACATCTATGTTTTGGGAGCTCACCTCTTATAATACCAACTCTATGTTGAGTATAATCTTGTTCCATTTTTTCTATACTAATCTTCTCATTTGCATCAAGGTTCATTCCAGACACTTGTATAACTTTACTCCTTTTAATTTCCAAAATACTTTTACCATCTGTGTCTGTTATCTCCCCGTTGACCTCATCATATGTATTTGCAAGTTGCATCATCAAATATACTACAACTTGTAGATAGATATAATGAGGTTAATAGGGTGATAATAGACACAAACGGTAAAAGGATTTTTGAAATTGAAAGGAGTAAAGTTATACAAGTGTTTGGAATGAACCCTGATGCAAATGAGAAGATTAGTATGGAAAAATTGCAACAAGATTATGCTCAACATAGAGTTGGGATTAGAAGAGGTGAGCTCCAAAAACATAGACATGAAAGGGGCATATTGTTTGCACTTAAGGAATTTGAACCATTTGACTATGAGGAATTTGTAGATTACTTCAGGTACACATATTTTATGTTGTGTCAAGTGTTGGGAGTGAAATGTGATGGAAGAATAGTGTCACCTCTACTAATTATGATCTTGGATATTCAACATAAAAATAAGTGCAAATGGTTTGACTATGCTCACCGGGATGCTGAGCAATTACACTATGATTTAGTGAGGTTGAAGGAAAGTAAAATCCCACTAACAGTCAAACATTATTCACTATTGATGCATATGTTTCTATGGGAAGGAAGAAGAGTTTTTAGTCAAGTTTTAAAATTGATAAAAGTGGATGAACATAACCATGAGTTGTCTATCCAAATGCGGACACATGCCAAGGAATTACACTTCCCAACTTTTGATTATGTTGGATTTTGCAATGCTATAAATCACACCATTCTAGTATAGATCGGATTGAGATCAACTGATAGAATTTATAAAATAATCAAGGAGGTGTTAAGGCCAAGGAAGTGTGGAGATGACCCCAATTATGAGTGCAATTGGGGAGATTGGTATTTTTATGACAACTGCACAGTGATCAAATATTATGGGACCACTGTGGAACAACACATCATATATAGATTTGTCTTTGATAGGATGGAATTTATGGAGAGGATGTGGCAAATGGATAATAGTGATGCAGAGAACTTTAGGGAATCTAGAAAAGCCTCCATTATTGCAACAAATTTCTCTTCTAATCATTTTGTTGTTACTACAAAAGAAGCATATGATATCTTTGGCATAATGGTAAACAACTTGAGAATGGAAAAAACCCCCATTAGGAAATGTGATCCAGAGGGATTCATTGATAGAGAGAATATTAAGA
The DNA here is from genome assembly GCA_007258455.2 of Sequoia sempervirens. Taxonomy (NCBI): domain Eukaryota; kingdom Viridiplantae; phylum Streptophyta; class Pinopsida; order Cupressales; family Cupressaceae; genus Sequoia; species Sequoia sempervirens. Next base: position 175,314,342 of record VDFB02271358.1, read on the forward strand.
AGGGGATATCAGGATATGGACCCCATACCTTTTATCAGAAGGAGGATGTGATAAGAAACTTGCATACATTTGATGTTGTCCTAGATAGGGAGAAATTTTGGATGAAGAATATTAAGATAGAGCATAGGACTTCTACCAAGAATTCTTACTATTAAATCCTTTAAAAAAAAATCACTGATAAGTTTAAGAAGACAAAGATACTACTTAGTGATTTCAATTATGGTACATTTCTTGAGAAAGTTCAACAAGTAGAATAGATGGCTCAAAGTGCTTTGCAAGAGCATCTATTGAAAACTGTTGGGAAATCATAAGAACCTATGGCACCAAAAATTTAGTAGCAACCAATTGACATTGAATATGTATCTATTATGGAGCCACTTCCTAAAAATGTTGAGGAAAAACAGAGTGTTGAAGGGGAAATGCAACAACCATCAGCTGAATCAATTCCTATTGATCAAGGGATTATGCAATATTTTTCATATCTAGATGTGGGAGATTTAATGGAACCATTTGTTCTAGATGACAGGCTAGTTCCCTAGGAGTTGATGAGGACTAGGATAATTATGCAAGGGTTTTAGTTTGCACAAAGTTTTTTGAAGATGATTCTTTTGTCAAAAATAGGGAGTTTAGAGAATTCATAGCTGAGTTAAGGGCTGAAGAAATAAATTACATGATACTAAAAGAACAAGAGGGATGTGATCCATCACAACATGAAGAGGTTAGGAAACAAGTTGAGGAACAGATAATCCAATAAATTGAGCAAATGAATCCCATAGATGCTAGAAGACTTGTTAAGGATAGTGGGATGCTAGTAATGCCTAGATGGGACTTATCTTCTATAATTTATCTTGATGCAATTAAGAGTGACTGGAATGCTATGGTATCATAGGAAACATTTGATGAGAAGACCTTTGGTTTGGGGTTCAGCCCCAGTTTGCATGCACTAGCCATTTGGTCACTCACACCAAATTCAGGATGATGCAAACTTAGTAGAACAATGACTATCCTTTCAAGATAATTGATCATAGAAAGAGCCTCATACATGATAGCCACACAGGCTACAAATTTCACAATGCATTTAGCTAGATTCAGTGTTGATACATTCGAGATTACACAGTCTAGGTACATGAATTTATTGGAGAAACATAACAAATTGGTTGAAGAGTAAAATAAGGTGAGAGCCACTTTGGCCAAGGCAAGCTAGAAGGCCTTACCTACATATCCAAAGTCTATAAATTCACAACAAGACAAAGATAGTTTGAAGTTGAGGATTGATGCATTAAAGAAAGATCTCCAAGTAGCCAAGTCTGAGAATAACAAGCTTCAAGAAAACATGAAAAAGATTACCAAGGATATGGTTGAAGATATTCTAAGTTACAGATGGTCCAAAGCGGCCCTTAAAGAAGAAGCCATATGGTTAACTTACAAAGGTATACATGAGACATTTGAGAAGTTCCAACATGTTCATGAGGTTTCCAAGAGCACTTGGAATAAATGGAGCAACAGGTTAAATAGTTTAAGGGAGATTCTGACAAATCCAAGGGAAGACCCAGATGCTCCAGTAAATCTTCCATACATTGTAAAAGGAATTGAAATAATTGGTGAGGTTATAGGTTTTCATGAAAGGATTGGTGGACACCTGCAAGGCAAGATAAAATCCTTCAGAAATATGGAAGATCAGGGTGTGCCAAAAATCCTTAATGAAGATGGAGCACTCAAAGATTATGCATCATGGAGGGCTCTTTTCAAACATCAAACAACTATGTGTCCATAGATGGTATACATTGATGATAAGTTAGATTTGCATATACTTAATGGTTTAATTGATAATTTCATTAGGATTCAGAAAGACATGGAAACTTTTGTAAAAGAAGCCAGGGTAATAATTGATGCTAGATATAATGCATATGTTGCTAAGGTGTAGAAACTATTGGTTATTAATTGTTATGTAGAGGATTAATACAAGAATTGGTTGGAGAAGTATGTAGAGTGATCTACAAGGGTGGCGAGATGGATATAGAGCATGGTCAAGTATAATACAGGTCTAGCCTTCAAAAAAAAAAATTAAAGTCTATATCCTCCCAATAAAACAATTGCACATGGTCATCTAGCCAATTCTCTTTCTTTGCTTTAAGTTTTCTTGTCCTTTCATGTCTCATATTTTTGTCCAAGTGGAGCTGACATGGAGTCATCAACATCAACAATATGAGCTTAACATGTTGCATATTTTGTTTCTTTGTATTTCCCCCCACTTTCTTCAGTACAAATATAACTTCTTGGGGGTTGAAATGAAATTAAATATCATGAAATACAAAATGAAATGTAATGGGACCAACCAATAGCCTGAAGCTTGTTTTTCTCCCTTAATCTTATAAAAGGGAATTCAAGGATATTGTGTAGGGGGATTTTGTCAATTTTGGTTGATCTCAAGTTAGATTATCCGACGCAAATTGTGCATGAAATGTATCAAGCATACAAGGCTATAGAATTTTTTTTAGTCTTAGGTGTTGATTCTTTGTTTACAATTAGCTTAAATTTTTTGCAATAATTACAACATTTGAAATCGATAATGTAAATTTTCAAGCAGATTTTCTCCTATATACATATTTACATGAATTAGCAATGAAATAATTAAGGATCATTTCATTGGTCTCCAATTGTCATGGTTGGATGTGTGTTTACATTTTTTCTTCAATTCAAGTAGTTGATTAAATGCTTTGATGTAATCACTGGTTCTTGAATATTAAGTTTTAGGATCATTAAGTATTTTCTGTTTGAGACGTTTGAGTTTTGAATTTGCAATGAAAATGCATAATAGTCTATGAGTGTTGGATGTCATTATTGTTGATTTACAATTTATTGTGAATTTTACCTCATTACCTGAGATAAGGAATTGTTCTATATGTCAAATAAATTCAAATATATCTAATTGGCCAGATCTTGTCAAAGAAAAACTCATTTAAACAAAATCATACTCATATTTTAAATTGTTGTTATAATTGTCATTTGAATTGTCCATTCTTTACTCCAAGTGGTAAAGGTTGTAAATAATTTGCCTAATTCTTGCAAATTATTACTTGTTGAGTCATGAATTCGAGAATGTATAGTTGAATATGCAATCTAGGTTGTAGCTTTATAAAAGAATGATATAAATACATTGTGCAATCACCCTCCTAGGTTTTGCAGAGCCCAAAGTGTAGGAGGAAAGCTAATTTTCTTTCTCTCGTTCATTGGCCAACCCCTTTAGGTTGTTGATTATTGGAATTGGAAAATCCATAGGCTCCCTTGAAGATCCGGTTGGAAATTAGAAGAACCAACAAAATGACGACTCTATTGGGGACTAAGTTTAATAAATATTTATTCTCCAAAATGCCTTATCAAAAGTTCACTATAGTATATGGTGATATTTACCTGTAGAGTCAATTTATTTGATATTTGTGCCAAATATTGCCTGATTCTTTACTAAATTGTCCTACCAAAGCTTATTTTAATGTTTCTCACTATTTGTGATTACACTTAAGGTTCATATAAAAGCATTTTGTATTTGACTCAATCTATCTAAGTTTCCAAGGATCTTGTGAAATTTATAAAAATTGTAACACAATTACTACAATTCTATCCCAAGAAATTTGGGTGGCAACTCTAAAGTCTCTCCACCAGTGCATGTCAGTATTCAAAGATATTAAGGAAGTGAAAAAAAAAAGAAGAAGAAGAAGAAGAAGAAATTGAAAAGGTTGAAAAAGGTGAAGAATCTTCAAGCACAAATGTGAGGAACTCATGGGCACATGAAGAAACATCCCAATCAAAAGTTGGAAGGAGAATTACCCAGGAACACTCGAGGAAAATGGGTAAAAACAAAGGAGATAGGAACAAGTAAGTCTACTCCCCACCCCACCCCTGAACGTGATATTCATTCTACTTCTAGTTCAGAATGTGAGAAATTTGTTAGACTTTAGTGATAACACTTCTATTGGGAGCAGAGAAGTTATAATGAAGTATGTTGTAAATGTGCAACCCTTAGATCAAGCCTTAATAGCCATGGAAAGGAGGGAAAGACATAGAATACATAGGGATAATATAAATGCTAGGAATGCTAGAGCTAAAGGAAATTTGACCCCAGCCTCTCATGCATATACCCCCATTCCTCTAGATCTATTAACTGGATTTGATGGATGTCCTCGTAACACTTTTCCTAATCAAGCTGAAGTTATAGTAGCATCTGATGGTGATTCTACTTTACCAGAGGAAGAAGAAGTTTTCAATGGTATGCAATGGCTTAGACAAAGGGCCTTAAGGTGTGATGAGAGTAGAAAGAAAAGGGATAAAAAGAAATAGAAAAGGGTAATAGAAGCCATGATGAAGAGGGATGCATTGCAAAGAAAGGTTGAGCAAATGGAAGAACTGGATAGGTTAGCATCTAAATCTAACCAAACAACTAGTCCTATTGTTGAGGAAATTATAGCTAGGGACCCTGTAGTTCCCACAACTAATAATGCTTATGTAGATTCATGGGTTGATGTTGCTATAAATGCTTCCATCTCAGTTAATTCCCCCTAACAATACAAAGTTGTTCCACAAAATATTGATAAGGGAAAATAACCTATGGGGGAAGGAAAGATAAACGGAGTAAAGATAAATGAGGGAGCTCTCCCTAAGAAGGATACATCATAGAGTGACTGTATCTAATTGACTGATAAACTAATGAAAGAAAATGAAGAGCTAGAGGAAAGGGTGAAATATTGGGAATTACTGGTTGTCAATACTGAGATGAAAAGGAAACTCGGCTACTTAGAATCAACTATAAAATTTGTTGTCCTTGAAATTTCAATTCCTCAATCCCACACATCATTCTCAAGCCTTCATATAAATGAAACACTATCATCCAATGAAATCCCTTCTAGTTCATCCTCACAGCTCGAGAACAAGGCCAAGATAGTCCAGTTTAATGACCAACATGATGCCCAACCAAGGAGGTCTGAAAATAATAATGATAGAAGAAGGAATCATAATCACTGAAATGAGGAAGAGGAACCTATTGGAAGGAGATTGTTGCACACTTATAGGTATAGGAAATTATGTTTTGAGAATATCCTAGTATATCCAAATCTAGTGCTAGATAATGCTAGGAAACATGTACCTAAGTTTACTAGAAATAATGATCTCAGTGGTGAGGACCATCTAAAAGATTTTCAAATCTTTGTAGAAGATTTTAAACTATGGGATGATGATGTAGCCATGAAATATTTTATGCAATCCCTGACTGAAGATACAAGAGATTTGTACATAAGCTTACCTGATGCAAGCATTGATTCTAAGGATACTTTCTAAAGAATCTTCAGAGAACAATATGGAGACCAAACTAATCCTCAGCTTAGATTGAACGATTTCAATAATATCACAAAGGGTCACAATGAGATGGCCACTAAGTTCAATGTAAGATTTCAAAAATATATGTATAAAGTTCCTAGTTATTTGAGGCCTAATAAAAGTGCATGTCTAGTGGTGTATTGCAATGCATATGATTCCAAAATGTGCTACTTACTCAGGGATAAGAACCCACAAAACCTAAGAGAAGCTTACAAGATGGTGGTTAATATAAAAAATAATAGGAGAGCATCAGGTAAGGTTGGGAGAAGGGATGAATCCAAAGCTCTGAGGAATCCCAAATTTTAGAATGAAAAGGAAGGTACAGCTCCTGATGAGAAATTAGATTAGGTTCTTAGTTTGTTGCATAAGGCAGAAAAGAATGAGAAACCATAGTTTCAGAGGAATGAGAGGCCCCCAAGACTGTAGGATTATCGTTCTCATACAAATTGGAATAATGGAAATCCAATTCAAAATAATCAGAAAAACACTCAAGTCCCACTTGACCAGTTGTATAAAAATTCCACTAATGTTGTTGAAGACTTGCCATGGTGTGGAGTGTGTCAAATGCCTCACTCATTAGAGGAATGTGTTGTTGTAAGGTACATCGAAGATACTCAAGATGATCAAGGAGAGTTTGATTCTCCTCATAACCATGATGAGATGGAAAATTTATTCATGGCTATGTTATATCTTGATTGCGATGACTATTCTTCTAGTGATGATGTTGACACAAATGATGTGGATATGCAAAGGCAGGAAGCAAATGTACATCATCAGCAAGTCTTTTACAATGAAGAAAGAGAGAATGATTGCATTGCTTATGCCCTTGAATCAGATAATTTTTCCTTGAGAAGACCCTCAAATGAGGAAATTTAAAAATACACAATTGCATTGGTTGCTGAGGCGAGGAGCAATCTTCACTTGAGAAATAGGATTGTGAGTGGTAATCAAGGTAACCTTGGTAGCATGATCATCAAGACAATGCAAAAAATGCAGGGACTAAGATAGAAAGTAAGAAAGAAAAGATCAAACATAAGGAAGGTAAGGAGATAATACTTTGGGCCAAGAAAGGAAATAAAGTTAAGGCTAGTGATGAAGTTGCTCCTCGGGATGTGAAAGCTAAATATTTGTTATGAAATAAATTGCACAATAAAAAGAATATGATATGAAATATGTTGAAATTACTTGATAATAACTGAGAATAACAAGCCACTTTGAGGCGGAAAACCTCAAAATATCTCTAATGAGAACACTCTTCACAACTTGATGATGAAATAAGACTCACAACCTCCTATATATACCTATTTATGCCTAGGATATCACCTAGGCTGACTTAGACACACCTATATAGGTCTTAGGTTGACCTAAACAATTAAATAATAATATACTCATGATAATATGACTTAATAGAGAGTTAAGATATCCACAAGCTGACTATTCATAACCCGATGTACACTAATATTAAGGGCGTAGTATGCCCCCTTCTTCAAAGAAGCATTTTCCTCAATGTTAATCAAGTTTGGATTGTTTTGAATGAACTCCTCATCCTCCCATGTGGCATCTTCAACTGGTAAATTCTTCCATTGGATGAGATACTCAGGGAGAGTTATATTCCTCAGCTTCTTTGTGTGTTTTGGATGAATGCACTATGGTTCCAAAATGATTCTTCCTTCTTCATCGAGCTCTGGTAGTGTTTTTTGAGTTGGAATATTATTCCCAATTACCTTCTTCAAACAAGAAACATGAAAAAAATGGATGTATCTTTGTTGTTGGTGGCAAATCTAGCTTGTAGGCAACACTGCCGATCTTTTGCATGATCTGGTATGGACCGTAATACCTTGGAGACAACTTATTATTCTTTTTTTGTTCCTTTAGTGAGATTTTCTTATAAGGCTTCAATCTCAAGAAGACCCAATCCCCAACTTCAAAACTTCTTTCACTACGATGTTGGTATGCCTGTTGTTTCATTAATTTTTTTTCCATGGCTAAATTCTCCTTGAGTCCTGAAAGTACTTGTTCTTGATGAAGCCAGAGGTCTTCTATTGCCTGAACTCTAGGTGACACTTTTATTGATGATGTGATGGAAGGAGGATGATATCCATAAAGTGCCAAAAATGGAGACATTTTTTATGAGCTATGAAAAGAAGTGTTATACCACCATTCTGCAAATGGCAGCCAATCTACCCATTAAGACTATTTCTTTGAAATGAAACAACGTAGATATCCTTCCAAACACTTATTAACAACCTCAGTTTTCCCATCTGATTGAGGGTGGTATGAAGAGCTATGAGCCAATTGAGTACCCAAACATGAGAATAAATCTTTCTGAAAGTGACTAGTGAAGATAGCATCACGATCACTAACAATAACCTTAGGTGTACCATGTAGCTTTTTGGATATTCTCCAAAAAATATTTTTCCACTGCACTTGATGTAAAAGGATGTGATAATGCAATGAAATGTGCATATTTAGTGAGATGATCAACTACTATCATGATGAAATTATGACCTTTATATTTGGGAATCCCTGTGATGAATTCCATGGACACCTCTTCCCAACGCTGGCTAGGAATAGATAAGGGTTGCAAGAGACCTAGTGTCTTAATTGTCTCCCCTTTATTCCTTTGACAAACCAAACATTTAGCCACAAATTTTTGAACATCACATTTTAGCCCTTCCCAAAAAAAATCTTGCTTGACTCGATGATATGTCTTCAAAAATCTTGAATGACCACCAATTGGAGACTCATGCAACTCTATGAGAATCTTGTGTTTAAGACAAGAATTCTTGTAGAGATACAAACACTCTTTATACCAAAGAGTATCTCCCTTCCATCAAAACTTATCTAAACTACTGCGATCACTTTTTAATTATTCGATGAGATTACTTGTCACAACATCATTTTTTCACTCTGCTTTGGCTTCCTCCACCCAATTTGCTTGTAATATTGAAAGGGCACACAATAAGGCTTCATCTTTCTCATCCTTCCTTGAAAGTGCATCTACTACAATATTTTCTTTCCCTTTCTTATATACAATCTCAAAGTCATATCCTAACATCTTAGTGACCCATTTTTGTTTCTCTTTAGAAGATAGTCTTTGTTACAAAAAATATTTTAGGCTATCATGATCTATCTTAACCTTGAAGTGTCTTCCCAATAGATAAGACCTCCATTGTTTATTTGCATGAAGGATTGCTAGCATTTCCTTCTCATAAATAGGTTTTAGTTGATTCTTACCCTTTAATTGACGACTCTCAAAAGCAATTGGTCAACCTTCTTGCATGAGCACTACTCCTATCCCATTTCTAGAAGCATCAAATTCCACAATGAGTTCCTTGGTGAAGTCAGGAGTTTCAAGCACTAGAATTGTACACATAGCCTCTTTCAATCTCTCAAATGTTGTATTAGCAGACTCCTTGCATTGAAAAGAATCATTTTTCAATAGAGTGGTGAGAGGTGCTGCTATACGACCATAATTCTTCACAAATCCTTTATAGTACCCTGTCAATCCCAAGAAACCCCTCATTTTCTTAATGGTTTTTGGAATAGGCCATTCCATGATAGCCTTAATTTTGTTAGGGTCCACCTTTACTCCTTCATGTGAAACTATGTGTACCAAATACTCCATCTCCTTAAAATCGAAAGCACACTTGGATGGCTTAGCATAGAGTTTATGATCTTCAAGTATTTGTAATGCTTGATCCACATGTTCCAAATTTTATTCCTAAGTCTTGCTATAAATCAATATATCATCAAAGAATACTAACACAAACTTTCTCAAGAACTTCTTAAAAATGGAATTCATCAAACTTTGGAATGTAGATGGTGCATTGGTAAGACCAAATGGCATCACCAAAAATTCATAATGACCCTCATGAGTCTGAAATATTTTCTTACAAATATCTTCCTCCTTAATCCAAATTTGGTGATAACCAGATCTAAGATCTAACTTGGTAAAATACATAGCTCCATTCAATTCATCTAGAAAAGCATCAATGATTGGAATAGGAAACTTATCTTTAATGGTGTACATGTTGAGCACTCTATAATCTAGAAACATGTGCCAATTATCATCCTTCTTACACACCATCACCATAGGTGAGGAGTAAGCACTTTGGCTATGACTGATAATTCCTTCCTCTAGCATCTCAAAAAAAAATTCTATCTCACTTTTTTGTATGTGTGGATACCTGTAAGGACTGATGTTTAGTGGTTGGCTCCTTGGAACTAACTGTATGGCATGATCATGATCCCTCTTAGGAGGAAGTCCTTTAGGTATATCTCCAAGAACAATTGAGTTATGATCAATTATAGCTTTCAAATCCGGATGAGTAGGAGCATTAGATTGAGAGACTTCTAATGAACATAGTTGGGCCAAAAATCCATCCACTCCTTTCATAAGAAACTTTTGCATTTGATGAGAGCTTACCATTTGTGGGGATTTTTCCTTCAACCCCCTTAGCTCTACTACCCTTCCTTCTAATTGAAATCTCATGAATAGTTCTTGGAAGTTTATCTCAATCGTTCCCAATGTAGTAAGCCATTGTACTCCCAAAACAATATATGTTGCACCCATGGATATCGCATACATTGGGGTATCAAGTTGATAATATCCCATGGATAATTTAATGCTATGAAACTTCCCTGAACAACTAACTATACCACCATCTACAATCAAAAATTGAAACTATGGAGTTGTATATATGAAAAAATTTAGACGAGTAGCTAACTTTTTGTTGATGAAATTATGAGTACTACTTGAGTCGATCAACACTGTTACCTTCTACTTCTTTAAGAACCCAACCACCTTGAGAGTTTGTGGAGCACTAAAACTAGAGAGTGCATGACAAGAAATGATTGGTTGAGAATCATGTGATTCCTCATTTGACTCCCTTTCATCGTGTAGTATGGGTTCCTCCTCTTCTTCCTCACTTGGACCTTCAATATAGAACAATTTATTTTCATTGCATTTATGTCCTTGACTATATTTGCTATAACAATTAAAACACTACCCTTTTTCTCTTTTCTCATCAATTTTTTGTGGATTCAACCTAGTAGGTTGTGTTGAATATCCTTTCTCTCTTGTCACATTAGCCCCTTGCTTCTTAGGAATCAAATACTTCTCCTCTACCCTGCGTGCTAAGATAAAAGACTCATTTATGGAGCTAGGGCTAAACATGCATACCTCATGTTGAATGTGATCCTTGAGACCCACCAAGAATAAATCATTCAAGTTTTCCTTTGTAATTATATCCACTCTCAAGGATAGATTTTGGAACTGCTGAATATAATCCTTAATTGATCTTGTTTGTTGAAGTTTAGCTAGCTGGCTGAAGAAGTTGTCTGTCACATTCTTGCTATATTGTGCTTGGATTTCCTCCATAAAAATTGACCATGATACAATGATCCCATTTTTCCTTTGATGAGTGCAAAGCCAATTATTCCAAATGAATTAATCTGGTTCTAGATATAGGGAAGCCATTGTGACCTTTTGTCCATTTGGGATTTAGTGTACTTCAAAAAAATTCTCCATTTGGTTTATCCATGTTCGAGGATCCTTGCCATCAAACTTGCGCATATCCACCTTTGAAAATAAATTCCTAGATCCCATAGGAGTACTAAAGTTGGTGTCAATGTTAGCTAACCTAGAATTTTCACCTTGGTCGCTTGAGAACTCCTTTCTTGGTTCAGCCTTATAGGTGATTAACATGTTTTGTATGTCCGATATACCTCCTCTTAGGTCACATATATGCATCTTAATTGAGTAAATTTCTTCCTTGACCTTACTAATTTCCTCATTAGGAGTAATATCCTCTATTGTTACCCCATCCTTATCAGGTGTCTTCCCCGGAGTGACAACATTCTTTTTTCCCCTTGTTGCAAGCCCCATCATGATGGGAACCACTAATTTTGAAATAAATAACATAAATTAAACTTAAATTATCTAAAAATTTTACTGTAACTTACTAGGGCCAAAATAACTCTCACCTAGAAAAATCTCCAAGAAATAAGTAGATTTGCAGTGTGGAGAGTGATATTTGTGAAAAATTTAATTTTTCAATAACTTGATTATTTCTATTCAAATTCCTTCAAATTTTTTTACTATAATCTCCTTTAGTGTTTCTTCAAAAACCCAATAAAAATTATGATCCAATTCGACAACATGTGTGAGATATGGAGATTCCAAAAATAATTGTGTAGAAACCCTAATTCTACAATAATTCGCTTAATTTTGCTCCAATTTTTCTGAAATATGGACTGTTGCTTCTTTAATATGTTCTTCAAAAACCCTTTAAAAATCAGAAAAAAAATTACCCAAATCTAAAAGATATGCTCTTCCCAAAATTGCCTCCAAAATTGAGAAAAAACCTTGCCTCTACGGTGCCAAGATCATGCTATGATACCACTTGTTATGAAATAACTTGCACAATAGAAGAATATGATATTAAATATGCTTAAATTACTTGATAAAAACTGATAATAACAAGCCACTTTGAGGGGGAAAACCTCCAAATATCTCTAATGAGAACACTCTTCACAACTTGATGATGAAATAATACTCACAACCTCCTATATATACCTATTTATTCCTAGGATATCACCTAGGACGACTTAGACACACCTATATAAGTCTTAGGCCGACCTAAACAACTAAATAACAATATACTAATGATAATATGACTTAATAGAGAGTTAAGATAGCCACAAGCCGACTATTCATAACCCGATGTACACTAATATTAAGGGCATAGCAAGATCTTAAGGTCATTGCTAAAAAGATTGATAGAAAAGATGACAAGGTAATTCCTAAGGAATTAATACTCCTTGAGTTACCAAATTATTCTCCTATCGATATGTTTCAAGTATTTTCTCAAGTCAAATTCATAGTTCCATTCTTAGAAATGATGAGAATTGATGAACATAACAACAAGATAGTAGCTCTCATCAACAACATTACCATGGGTGATAAGGACAAAGCAATTGCTGAATCACCTGAATCAAGCAGAAGTCAAGAAAATAATGTTGAAGTAGAAGTAGTGATTAATGAAAATATTGAGATATATTTGGGAACTATTATCACTGCAAACCCAAATCTAGTCAATCCATTTTTTTCTAAGCTTGATTTTTGATGGGAAGCTACATAGGAATCGTATGATAGAATTAGGTGCCTCAAACAATGTCATGCCGGTAAAAATTACGGAAGAAATGGGTTTCAAAGTTGATAGTACCTATGGGAATTTCTATTCCATGGACTCTAGAGAGGTCCCTATTATAGTGGTAATTAACAAAGTCCCATACAAATTAGCAACATTTCTTGAAAAGGAGTTGTTTATGAGTATCACAGTAGTGTACATTCCACCAAATTATGGAAAGTTATTGTCAAGATAATGGAGTGCTTCCAGGGGAGGAGGCGTATAATGTGATCTGTCATGTGCCACATTTTCAATTGATCAGAAGGATGTTAATATTTCTAGAGAGCCAAGGGTTCTCCACATGATCACGTATGTAGAGGATCCAGAAGAACCAACAATAATCAATTTTTTTAGACACTGGTTTGGATACCTTTCAGGTTGAAGAACTGAACCAAGAAGAGGAATTCAAGCCTACACCGATTAACAAGGAGGTCTTGAGTGCACCACAAGAAGATACTCTTTGGACAATGTTTTTTTATGTAGCTTTCTCCAAAGAAGGCATTGGTGCAGGGGTTATTCTCATCTCCCCACAAGATAAAAAAATTCAAGTACTCCTTGTTACAATTTTCTTGTACAAATAATGTGGCTGAATATGAAGCCCTGCTACTTGGACTAAAATTGGCTTCAAAACATGGCATTAAGATGTTAAAAGTGTCTAGATATTTTGAATTAGTAGTTTCCCAAGTAAGGAATAAATTTGTTGCTAAAGATAGAAGGCTTAAACAATATAGGAATGGAGTGTGGGATACTATTGAGGCCTTTGATGCTTTTAACATAGATTGGGTAGAAAGAGGATTAAATGCCATAGCAGATTTGTTAGCTAATATTGTTGTCAGGTTAGATGATATTACCTTTTATGGAATCTTGAAGATAGAGGTGCAAACTCAGCCTATAGTCCCTAACAATATTTGTAGTTGGAAAGTGTTTGATGATGATAATGGCATTTTGAGATTCTTGCATTGTATTGATGAGTATGAAAGCCAAAAAATTGATTTTGGCTCATTAGTGGTGGAGGTTGATGGAAAAGAAACATTGTTTGGGAATGAGGTGATCCAGTTGAAAAACAACAAGATTCCCAAAGGACTGGTTGCATTAGAGAGAGTATTTTACATCCATGATAAATGGGTCAGCCCTTAATGTGTGTAGTTTGAAACTCTTAGATAGATTGCATGTGGACAAATAACAGATCAAGCTCGACTTTTTATCAATTAGAGGATTTGATATTATCACAAAGCAACTGCTTGATGTGATTACCTTACCTATTATAGTAAAACAGGATACATTGCAAACTCCTATTCACATCATGCCTTATGATCTTTCATACAATCTTCTTTTGGGAAGACCATGGATTCATGAGATGCATGTGGTGCCTTTGACTCTTCATCGTATAATGAAACATGTTTATAACAACAAAGTATACCAAGTTGAAATAGACCCCAAGCCTAAAATTTTCTTACAAGTCAAAAAAGGAACAACAAGTCCTCTAAATACATTGATTCCGACATCTAACATAGAACCTATAGAGGTTGACAAACAAGAACAAGAAAAAGTATCTAAATTTCTAGTGATGATTGGGGTCCATTGGAATTCACACCTTCATTTATGGGAGAGTATATAATCACAAGAAAAGAGGATGAAAAATAAGAACAACCTACGATTATGATAATTCATAATTTAGAAGAACCTTCACAAGCATCTACCTCATCCACTTTGGAAGAAAATATAAATTACACAACTAATTTTGATGAGATAGATTATCAACAACCGCCAAAACCAAAAGAAATGGAAAGACTTAATGGGAGAGGCTATGAACTTATGAAACAATTGGGATACATTGGTAAAGGATGTGGAAAGAAAGAACAAGGAATTCAAGTCCCTATTGAACCTAACACACAAGAGACAAAGATTTCTTTAGTATATTGTTTTTCTAAGACAACAAAATCAAATCAATGCCCATTGCTAAACATCAACACTATCACATGTAAACCAAGAACTAATCTCACTATGAAGCATCATGAATTACTTGATATGGATTTACCACCATCATGGGACTACTTTGAAAGTGATCAAGCCTTGAAAAAAATGTTAGGAGTTTATGATAAGGCATCTTCTATTCCTCCAAATAAAAAAGTTACCTGTGTTATGATCAATACCAAGCAAAAAGATGCAAAAGATGAAAATGAGGAGAAAGACATAAGTATGGAGCAATATGATCCTGAATTTCCATAGTCTCATACACTTCCCTTAAGAAATACAATTGATATACCAATGGTCATAAATGATAATGAGAAAGTCATTAAGATAGGGAAGTGCCTTGATGATGAAGAACAAGAGGATATTACAAATTTTCTCCATAACTTTCCCAAAAAATTTGCTTGGAAATATTTACATATGCTAGGAATTAATCTGAAGATAATAACACACAACATTGTCCTTGCTAAAAATCCTAGGCCTGTTCGAAAAAATATATGAAAGATGAATCCTAAGATAGCCTTCCTTGTTAAAGGAGAACTTGAAAAACTCCTTGATGTTGGCTTCATTCGACCTATTGATTATTCTCCTTGGATCTCAAACATTGTCACAGTTGCAAACCTAACAATCAAATTAGGATGTGTACAGATTTTTGTGACCTGAATAAAGCCTCTTTAAAAGATGATTTTCCCCTTCCTAATATCAATATGATAGCGAATTCAACTATAGGACATGCCTTATTTCCATTCATAGATGGATTTTCTAGATTTAATCAAATCTTCATCAACCCACAAGATCAATATAACACAACACTCACACAAGTTTGGGGTACATTTTTTTAGGTTATGATGCCTTTTGGATTAAAGAATATAGGCACAACCTATCAACGTGAAATGACATTGATATTTCATGATTATATAAATAAAATTTTAGAAGATTATGTTGATGACATTCTAGCCAAATCATTAACAAAACAAGACAATGTGAGTGTCCTTCAGAAGATCTTTGAATGGATGCACAAATACAACATGAGACTAAATCCAAAAAAGTGTGTCTTTGGCATAGATAGTGGAAAACTTTTAGGGTTTATCATATCTCACAGAGGCATTGAGCTGGACACAAAGAAAATTGATGCTATAATCAACATGCCACCTCCCAGAAATAATTCTCAAATGCACATGTTACAAGGAAGAATTCAAGCCATTAATCATTTTGTTTCATCTTTAGCCGACCAAACATTACCATTCACACATCTCATCAAAAAGGATGTGCACTTTGATTGGAATGAGGATTGTAAATAGGCTTTTGAGATTTTGAAGGAATATCTTGCAACTCTACCCATTCTACAATCCACTATGCCAAACAAAAAATTTATACTTTATATAGCCACATTAGCCCATGATCTCGTAGCATTTTTGGCTCAACAAGAAGAAAACAATAAAGAGCATCTTGTTTATTACATTAGCCAAACTCTAATTGATTATTAAAAAAAATACACACCAATTGAAAAGCAATGTTTAGCCCTTGTATTCGCTACTAGTAAGTTGCGACATTATTTATTGAATTCTAAAATACAAGTGATCAAAAAATTTGATCCTCTCAAACATCTATTCAACAAAACATACTTATCGAGATGCCTAGCTAAGTGGGTGATGTTATTGACTGAGTTTGAACTTAATTTTATTTCACAAAAAGAAATCAAAGGTCAAGCATTGACAAACCAGTTGGTTAACGCTCCTCATTTAGCATTACCTAGTGATAACTCTTTTCTTAATGACAATGTGTTGAAAATAGAAGCTCATACATGGGAATTATATTTTGATGGATCTAAGTGTAGAACAGGCTCTCGTGCTAGGGTTATATTAATTTTTCCCATTGGAAATTATATTCCCTTTTCATATCGATTAAATTTATTATGTACAAATAACACAACTGAGTATGAGGCATTATTTGTTGGATTACATGTCTCTTTAATCATGGGTGTCAATGATATTAAGATCTTTGGTGATTCACAATTGGTAATCAAACAGATAAACAAAGCATACCAAGCAAAACATGAAAAATTATCAAAATATAAGGATCTCACAATGACCTTGTTGGAAAAGTTTGAATCATTCACCAATGATAACATCCCATGAAAAGATAATAGGCATGCGAATGTAATGGCGAGTACAGTTTCTCTTATATCAACCCAAGATCCTTCAAAGGACTTCACGTTTATTGTCCACCAAATCATGAAACCTTCGATCGATGCCAAATCAGAAGAGGTGTTGGAAACAACAAAGGGAGACTCGAGTGAATGGCATGATACAATATATAACTATTTAAAACATGGAACCATTCTTGAGCCAACAATAATGAACACCTGCATTCACTTATGAAATCTAGCAACAAAATATATCATCCTTGCAAATGTCTTATATAAACAATCCTTTAATGGAATTTTACTTAGGTGACTTAAGGACTATGAAATCACTATAGCACTTGAACAGGCCCATGCAGGTGCCTATGGAGGTCATATTGGAGGATGATCTTTAGTGCAAATACTTATTTGTATGGGGTATTACTGGTGACACATAGAAAAGGATTACTTTGTGTATGTTAAGAGATGTCACAAATGTCAAGAGCACATCAATTTTATTCATGCTATTTCTTCTAAGCTTTGGACCCAAATCTCATGTAGAGCATGGTGGGATTCAAAGGTTTTTGAAGGTACAAAGCATTGATTTTGAATAATCACCTAAAAACTCACAAATTCATTTCAATGAAACATGGTTTCCAAGGCTACAAATACACCAAAAGGAGGTTTAAAGACACCAAACTCTAAATGAACCTCCAATACACCTTTTAAATCACAATATTGATAGGATTAAGCCAAAAAAAACTCCCTTAGAACACTATTTCTTCCATTCTTCCATCACTCACACCAAATAGGCCTAATTGCTTGTAATAATCCCAAAAGACAAAACTGAGCATAACCTTTAATCCAAGTGAGAACACAAGAAACCCAAGATAGTTTCAAATACCCTTTTTGGCCCTCTAAAATATATCATGAATCCAACTATGGTTGTTTTGAAAAGTAACCTCCAAAATTTGACTGTCTTGTTGTCCTAAAGGCCTAATTTTGCTAGTTTGCATGAGGGCTTATTGGATCTCTATACTTATGACCTCCAAACTCTTCACCAAGGGAGAATACACATCAAATATGGTATGCACATGCTTATTAAACCATTTCCCACTCTGTTCCAAAGTCTTTTCTTCAAACTCTAAAATTTAGCCATGCATTGATTATCAAAACTCATGAAAAGTCCATTGGGGAAACAACAAATTCATGTAACATGCCTTCCCCTACACCTAAAAACATAATAAAACTGAAAAAAAACCTAAAATAACCCATTCCACCAATTTACAAAGGTTTCCATCGGTGGAATGGTTGTTTATTCCCTTTTTAGACTCTCAAACCCTTAAAATGAGGGTTTCAGGATAGTTTATAGAAAAATGACTTAAACAAGCTTAACTCTCAATCAAATTTCCTCAAATAAAGTTTATTTGAGAGCTAATACAATACTCTACCAAAAAAAAAAATATTATGGTCTGGTAATGTTGTACAGGCCGTACAATGCTTACAAAAATAGGGAAAACGTTGAAATATGCAGGAAAACAGAGTATTTATTCAAAAATTCTCCAAGATACAAATTTCTCCACCCTTTCTCGCCTTCACAAGGCTCTTTAAACATATTACATCAGTTATTTTACCTACCCCTTTAGTTTCCAATGAAAAAAACCCTTCTCTTTACAAAGTGACTCTTCATATTCCATTTCTTGCACTTTTGTAATTTTGCATTTTTGACAAGAATTGCAAGATTTTGCATTATTTGACAACTTGACCCCACACTTTACTTAGAAACCTATTCAAATGACTTAATTACATTATACATGGTCCAAATATGACCACATTACAAACAAGACACAACCAAGGTTCAAAATTTACAAAGATGTCTTATGGAGGCATGAAATTCACATGGTGCCTTGCACCATACTCCCGGAAATTTTTTTTCCTCAAGTCCTCTTCAAGACAATGCTGCACAAATGATTCAAGCTTGAAAATATCATTCTTCAACCTCCAAGTAATCTTTGCACTCATCAACAACTAAAAAATTTGCATTTTTCCTTTTCCTTTAACCGATTCTTCATTATTGAATGTTGTCTTTCATTTGATGACTTGTTCTTCCTCTAAAAATTGTCTTGAACCTACCTTTTTACCTATAATTCAACCTTCTCGTACCATTCTAGCAACATGTTTTTTAATCCCTTCTTGCATTTCCAAAATCAACTCATCCTTGACCTTCAAAGAAGCAAAATTGAACACCAACTCAATATCATTTCCCTCTAAAATCAAATTATGTTTCATACCTGCTATTTCAACATCTCCATGGTTTGAAATGGTTGTATCCTTCATGTGCTCTTCCTCATACATATAACCGTCTCTCTCACTACTTCAGTGCATCACACACTCTAAAACAATCTCTCACCAGATATTGCCCTCTCCCTAATAAAGATCCTAGAATATGCTTCCTCTACCCACTCTCTCTCTTAGTGGAGGAACTCTACATCTTCTCCCTAGCTTCATCTCTATTGGACGATAGTGATCATAGACCTCTTCCATGTCTGTAGCAAACACACCTTCTCATAACTCTTTCTCTCTTGCAACTTTAAGATGGACCACAAGCAGTTGCAACCAACACACTTCACAATCCATCAAATCAACCAGATCTAATACCAATTAATGTATAGCATGGTGGGATTCAAAGGTTTTAAAAGACACAAAATACTGATTTTTATAAATCACATAAACACTCACAAATTCACTTCAATGAAACATGGTTTCCAAGGCTACAAATACACCAAAAGGATGTTTCAAGACACCAAAATCTCAATGAACCTTTGATACACCTTGGACATCATAATATTGATAGGATTAAGACAAAAAATCTCCCTTAGAACACTATTTCTTCCATTCTTCCATCACTCGCACCAAATAGGCCTAATTGCTTATAATAATCCCAAAAGATAAAACTAGTCATAACCTTTAAACCAGGTGAGAACTCAAGAAACCAAAAACAGTTTCAAATACCCTTTTTGTCCCTCTAAAACATATCAAGAAACCAACTATGGTTTTTTTGAAAAGTAACCTCCAAAATTTGGTTGTCTTGTTGTCTTGAAGGCCTACTTTTGCTAGTTTGCATGAGGGTTTATAGGATATCTATACTTCTGACCTCCAACCTCTTCACCAAAAGCATCAAATATGGTCTATACATGCTTATTAAACAATTTCCCACTCTATTCCAAAGTCTTTTCTTCAAACCCTAACTTCTAGCCATGCATTCATTCTCAAAAATCATGAAAAGTCCACTAGGGTAGCAACAAATTCATGCAACATGCCTTCCCCTACACCTGCAAACACAATCAAGTTGAAAAACAACCTAAACTAACCCATTCCACTGATTTACAAAGGTTTCCATCAGTGGATGGCTGTTTACTCCCTTTTTAGACTCTCAAACCCTTAAAATGAGGGTTTGAGGACAATTTATAGAAAAATGACTTAAGCAAGCTTAAATCTCAATGAAATTCCTCAAATCAAGTTTATTTGAGAGATAATAAACTACTCTATCAAAACCAATAAATATTATGGCTTCGTGATGTTGTATAGGTTGTACAATGCTTGCAAAAATATGGAAAATGTTGAAATCTATAGGAAAATAGAGTATTTATTCAAAAATTCTTCAAGATACAACTTTCTCCACCCTTTCTCAACTTCACAAGGCTCTTAAAACATATTACATCAGTTATTTTACATTACCCTTGAGTTTCCAACAACCAAAACCCTTCCCTTTACAAAGTGACTCTTCATATTCCCTTTAAAAAGTCAACATTTCTAGATTTTTAGAATTGTGTTTAGTCATCCCAAGATTCCCAAGTGCATACCATTCACTGTTGCATTCTTCTATTATATTTTACTTGTATTTTCAAAGCATTTTATAGGTCATTCAGGTCTTCTTGCATATCACAGTATGTTTTCAAACATATTGGATTTTCCAAGTTTCTACTTGATGGTGAACCCCTTTTTATCTATTTTTAGCGTCTAGGAGAACCTTCTTTGATAGATTCCAATCTATTTTGCATTGGGATCTCAAGGATTTATTCTTGTTGTTTGAATCAAGGTATTGGATGTTGTGGTTGTTTTGTTGATATGTGGTTGTCATTGATGTCAACACTATTAGCATTGTCGCATTAGAAGTTGTATATGACAAGGATATTGAGAAAATTGTAATAAGAAGTGCTATTGGTTGTCAGTGGAGAAGTGAAGATCAGTCTGTCGGTGTGATCCGTACATTGGTGATTAGTTGTTGTGGACTAAAGGGTTTCTTGTTGTGTGTGTCTATTTTATCCATGCCAAGTTTTAGAGATCCGTGTGAAGATTTGATCAAGTTATGAAGATTTGTATTTTGATAGTTTTTTTGTTACTTCAATTTGTGTTCCTGAATAAAGATCATGTGATTTTTGTAATTTTAGTTGCTTTGGATCCTTCTTTGGTGTTTCATGGTGTTTGTGTATGTCTCTAGTTTTTTCTCTATTTGTGTTGCATGATCGCACTAATCATTGTGCTCGTGATATGAGATTTTCTCTTGTCTGTTCATGTTTTTCATGTTCATGGCCAACTAGGTGTTGAAGCGTGTTGTGGATCTTTGAGGAGAAATTAATTGAAGTGTTTTTGTGTTGGAGTAGTTGATTTGGGTCTTCACTATGTTGTGGCTAACCTTGGTTGATTCGAATTGAAAATTTACTTTTAAATTTGAGCCGACATTATGTATATGTTTTATATTTTCTTTGTGGCTGACTTGGAGTGATGTAATTCCATGTTGCGGATATATAAGAGTGATTGTTTGATCATTTGGAAGTGTTCAAGCATGAAATTTTCAAGTCTTGCATGTGAATATTGTTTAGATCATTTGAAAGAAAAAGAAGAGTGTGAAGAATAGTGAAGAAGGGTGAAGAAGTGTTAATGTGCTTAACTGGAACTGTAATCAGGCACTAGTAGATGCTATTTTCTTAGTTCAAATCTAGATGGTTGTTGTTACCAATTTTCACTCTAGCTCAATTTGCAGAGCTGATTAGTTTGGATTTATTTTAAAGTGAAAAGATCAGTTAGTTTCTGCATTGCTTAAATTATTGTTTGTATTAGATTTATGAAGTTTCAGTTATGCAAATGTTTTCAGTAAACAAAATTTCAAAAGTTTTCTCAATGCTTTACAACACAAATGAAGTGCAAGGTAGAATATACAAATGATTAAGCATAACAATTTCTTTCATTTATTTCATAATGCTTATTCACATTACAGTATTTTCTTTGTTTGCGAATACAAATGATTTTACAAATTTGCATCTTGATGCATTTCTTTTTAGAATGGAAATGAAAGGAGAAATTAAAGGATCCATACAAGCCGTGGAGATAGCTAAAATCATTCATTGCAAGAAATGAATTATACAACTGATGGTTAAAAAAGAAGGAAGAAAATAACATAAGACATATCCATCATTGCCTGTGTCTCGATCTTCAGTTGATTTTCTTGTAGCTTTCTATGTTTTGCTTCCAATTCTGAGTGTACCTGCAGAAGATTGGGAAAGTCCTGTTAGAGCTCCAGATATGAGTTACACTACATGCTCTACCAACAGAGATAATTCATTCCTTGAAATGCATGGAATCAGTGAAAAATGAGAAGTGCAATAATAAGAGCCTAAAAATGAAATGTCACATCATAGAAACTTCTAAAATTCATTATTTTATGCTAACATTGTTCGTTTCCTGTGCTTGTATAGGAAAAGTCATGTAGCTGATCATTTCATGAAGACATAGTAGCATGTGGTGTAAAACGAGCTCCCACAAGGGTTGAGACCCAACATGCTATCCCTTAAGAATTTTTAAAAGGGATTGAGAAGGAAACAGATCCAAAGTGCTCAAGGAAAGACATTCATCAAATGAGTGCATCGTGAAGTGCCAAAAGGATTCAAACTGTTGACAACTTTGGACAGTCAATTCTTGAAGTGCAATGAATGGAAAATCAAGAGTGATCAAATGTCTAAATGCAATTTCATAATGTGATAGTGAATAGGCATACATAATGCCTTGTTTCAAAACAACAACTATAGCTGAAGAAAATGGAAAAGCTCTAGAACATCATGATCAATTGCTTCTATTTCAAAATCCACTATGTGATGATAGCTTCACATCATCATACCAATGTTTGAAGAACAAAAGGTTTATCTAGTAATTGCAATCAAGGGAATGTGAGCAACATCACAGTGGCATTAAAGTAACTTACAGGGAATCACTGGAACCATAATGTCTAAATGCATCAATGTATTTGAAAGAAAAAAAATACATGGAGTAGCCATACATAATTTCTCATTACCAAAGTCATTTACTGATTATTGGTGATATGGTGTTTTAACAATAGGATGTTTGTGACATGTATGCTAGGTGTTGCATTTTGAACTGACTGGAAAAAGATTTAAAAGAACATTTATCCATAGTTTTGAACAAAATAAAGAGCCATCATATTCCATCAGTAGTCATTCAGTATATAGGTGTGTGGAATGAAAGAAAAAGCTTGCAAAGTTATCTATCAGAGCATTGTACATTTTGACTTGGCTATTTTCTTTGTTCTATTTGAGTGTTCCTACAAGAAGTGAAAGATAAAACAAGTATTATTTTCTTGATTTTTACTACAGTAAAGGAGATAATGAAAGAATGAATGTGCCATCTTCTACACTTTTTTTAAGCTCAAATGAAGATATTATTTCAACTCTGAAGGTTTCAAGTGGAGAAATAAAGAATACCCATCTTGGGATTTCATGTTCAAATACAAATGCCATCAATATGTATAGTTTCAAGCTTTTAAAAGCTTTTCAAAATGAATGAAATAACAAGTATTGGAGATAGAAATGAATGTCTGAAATACCATAAAATAAAATATTCTTCAATCTGAATGCTCTTATAAGTTGACATTTACAATTTACGGGTTGAGCCCAGAAATAGCAAAATTTAAAACACTTCAAAAAAATGTGATAGAGGTTACACAGAATCTCAAAAACCCATCTGGGTTTTCTTCATGAGAAGCATAACATTTTTTTTCTTTCATATAAAGAATGAAAGTACAATGGGTTTGTAAGAATACCCAAATCAAAAGAAGAATGGCCACGGCCTAGAGTGTCTAGTTGGCTCTCAAAGGGTTACAAATTTCTGCATAAAACTCAAAACCATTTGGGGTTTTCGAATGTGAGAAAATATAAGGAGGAACAATTGAGGTTCGAGCCTCTTTACAACACAAAAATGGTATTTCAAAGTAAGTAATCCACCTCCTATACAATGCCCTACATTTTTTTTATGTTTATATTTTGCTTACAAAAAAGAAAATATTTTACAAGCTTTTATTTAAGAGGTAAATGCAAGGAAAATGAAAGAGGAACAAAAGCTTACCATCATCTGTAAAAGAGCCTCATAAGCCCACAACTGAGCCATTATAGAGCTTCATATAATGCCTCAAACAAGTCTCTCATGACAGCTGAATAGGAGAGATGAAAAGGAGATAAACAAAGCAAACACAAACAAAACATCAGGGGATATATCATGTCATGGCCTTGAGGCCAAAAGATTTCCAAAAATGGAGAAGAGAATCCACGAAATGGCTTGAGGATAAATTACTCTTGCATGTTGATGTAGATTCGACCCACAGAAAGGTCAATGGGCCAAGATTCCACATTGTTTCTGCTCAAAAAATCCTAGCTCTCCATAGTGGCAGTGGCTCTTGCAGAGAGCATTTTTTTCAAAATGCAATGAGAAAATGAAATGAGGCCGATTTTTTTGGGGTTATTGTTTTGATCCCTCAACCCTAATTCAAACTTAGGGAATTGTTACCTGGTTTACACCCTCAGGCTCAATTAGGCAAGCATCTATGTTGCAGGTGTCATTAGGGTCAAATGGGATCTCTTCATCGAAGGTTTTTCATGCTAGGTTCACTCTTGAAAAAATTTTGCCCACATTTTTACCATGTTGTATCTGTTGTTCCCTTAGTTTTTGCATTCTCTATATCCTGGTTCCTATCGGCATAGGTCCGTGAATGTTTCCCTGACTCAGGTTACATTTTCTACATCGGATGAGTCTATGTTGCCTATCGGCAGGACTCATCCAATGTCACGGCAATCAAAAGGCTTCTGCATACTTCATTCGGCAAGATGCTTCATTTGTTTTGGCGACCATGAGGTTTCTATCGGCATATTTTTTTCACCATCGGGGTTGTGTCTTAATGATTTTATCATCTCTCTCCAACTAGGTATATGGTGATTCATTGGCGGAGCCTTATTCTATCGGCATAGGGTCTCAGCAAAGTCTTCTTGTTTCACCGACTAGAGGAGCAGAATATATCATATAGGCAAGAATTTAAGTTTTCACGGGGATGTCATGGCGACTTTTCTTTGTCTTACTGATAGTGTGCAAGGTGGCCGTATATCATATCGGCATGAGTTCATTTTTGTCTCGTTGATCGGTGGTGGAAGGATTTACTCATCGGCGTAATTCGAGAAGATCGTCGTAAGATCTCAGCGACTAGCCTTCGGTCTCGCCGATGGAAGACATGAAGGCTCCTGGTCAGTGTAACAACTTCCTTGTCTCGGCGACTCTCAATGTATGAGGCCTTTTGACATAGTAGATATAGTCTATGAGAGGTCTCTCTGATGGGCGAAAGCTACAGTGACATACTTGTAACAGATAGACTCATCGGTGGGGGATGCATTAGGTCTCAGCGACCCGTGAGAAGGCAAGGTCTTTCAGAATAATGAGGTGCATTCTGTATAGTGTCTTGCCAATAGTAGGATGTCATAGTGATGGAAAACAGATGGGCTTGCGGCAGGATAAAGCATGGGTCTCGGCGACTAAAGGTTTTCTATTCGACGAAGGTTATTTTCCTCGACAAAGGGTCTCGGCGAACACCTCAAGTTTTGTTGAAGTCACAAGGAGCCTGACACAAAAGATGGAGGCCTCGATATCTGGTTTTTAGCGGGAGTCTCACCGATTATGAGTGACTTTGCAGAGATCATCGAATATCGACATAGAGTCTCGCCGAAGTGGAGATGTCTTGCCGATAGCAAATGGATGGCCGGCGGATGATGTTGGTTTCGGTGTAGGTCTTAGCAAAGTAGGAGAATTTTTCCAGGAGATAGCGAGTTTTCCATAGGATAAAGCCATCGGCATGAGGTCTTGCCAACTTCATAAGATCTCACTGAAGGCCATAGGAAGCTCAGGCCAGTGGAGAGGAATGAACTCAAGGTAAACAAATGGAGTTCGACATAGTGTCTCGGTAAACAAAGACGGTCTTGTCGACTGCAAGGAGGCCCCACCAAAACATGAAGGACTAGCCAATTGATGATGTCTCCTAGAGGTCATACCGACTACAGAGGAGCCTTCGGTGTAGCACAAGGAGGCTCAAGAAGACTTCTTCCCGACTGGTGGGCATCTTTCCAAATAATGAAACCTTTAATTCAAAGAAAGAGGTGCTCGGTATGAAGTCCAGCCGGTAGACCAATGTCTTGCCAAAACAAAAGGTGCCCGCCATGAATATCACCAAACACAGAGGTCTTCAGCATAACATAATGAGCTCGGGGCAACCTCTCTCCGACCGGAATGAGTCAGGCCGAAAGAAAAGAAGTTGGCCAAGGGTTCATACCTTAGTGTATGTCTTGCCAAGATACATTTCCATTCAAAGGACTTTTTACTGGCTATAGGGTTGTGTGGTTTTCACTTGGCCAATCAAAAAGATCTAAGGGTAAACTGTGGCAGCCCAAAGAGCGTAGACAGGATGAAGGGCGACGTGTATCTGTTGCAGGATCAAAGCATTCATGGTGCAGCCGAAGTAGCTCAACTGGGCATGATGGATCAAATAAATGTGGTAGTTGAAGGAATATCTGAAGAGGATTTCTTCAAAAATGTTTCACACCGACACCAATAATAGGGACACGTAGGATCTTTAGCATTAATTTGATAAAATATCAAGGAAATTCTATCCCGAATCAGGATATTTTTTGTAAAGCCCTAAGGGGCTGAGGTATTAGTTTGTTATAAGGCATTTTCGCCTTTTTTTGTAGAGAGTTCTGATTGCACATTCTGAAGAGTTAGTGATTTTCAATCAATCCTTTCTCAGTCAATCTATGTTTTATGTAACTCAACTGGAATCTGGAATACAACATAGAGTTTACCTTGGAATTTTGTCTTCATATTTGTATGATTCTCATTTCTGTATCTTTCTTTTTGAGCTTGCAAGTTTCTAACTGTGTTTTCCATAATATTGTATTCATATCTTAGAGTTGTGAAAATCAATCTTTCCTTCCTGAGATGTGTATGTAGACCAAACCTATTAGAAAGACAAGCATTAAATCTGAAAGATGTTGTTCTGAGAATAGCAATTGGTCTTTCAAGTGTATGTTCTTTTTGTGTTCATTTCATGATTTCTTATCATTCGGTGTATCATCCTAGTGTGGTGTTTTAATTTATGCAGCTTCTTCCTCTTTTCTCTCAAAGAATCAATAGTTTAGGTCATACCCAAAGGAAGTCAGCCTTCTCCAGAGGTTCATTTCAGCGATAGGTGACCCACAGCCTTGGAATCATCCCATGTTGCTCTAGAATGCTTAGTTTCTTATAAACTTTGCATAGGGTGCAATTCTAGGTGACAACAGTTTCTAGCACGCCCGGTGGGATAGAAATTTGTTTAGCTACTGGTTTGGTATGCAACCAGTGAATTATCAGGCTTTCTAGAAGCCCTTTGGCCTACTTGGTGACTCCACAAAGAGGAAGAACTCCAGAAGATACATGCCTTCTATAGTATATGGAAAGAGTTCGAACAAGAAGCAGCTCAGGACCTTTTGAATACTTGCAGCTGTCACCACCAAGAAGATGAGACAGAGTTGAGGAAAGGCAAAGAACAACAATCATCTATTCCAGAAGAACTCAGTCCACTCCTCCACCTGTAAGATCTCATTTTGTTGCACCAACAAATCCGCTTCAGATACCTCCAATGGCCACCCCAAGGAATCAACCCTTTGTTTCTTTCAATGGAGGGAGACCTTTGAGCTTGGCACAACATAATGATATTCCAATGGCAGCCTTGAAGAGTCTACCAATTTTCACAGGAGAAGATCAAACTACTCCCATTGAACATTTAAGAGATGTGGCTTTGTTATGCGGAGTCCATCACATAACTGAAGAAGATGTTGTAGTAAGATTGCTAGTTGCTTCACTAAAAAGAAGAGTTATATAGTGGTACAGGAGCCTGCCAGTCAGTTCAATTGCAACAAGGGATGACTTTGGAGAAAAATTACACAAGCAATTCCAAGACAGATCTGACAACTTGTCTCTTTTGGAGCAACTGACTACCATTAAGAGGGCTCCACAAGAGTAGATGAACGACTTCAATTTTAGATTTCAAAGGACTTGGGATAGAATCCCTGCAATGGTGAGGCCACCTCCAGAGTATGCATTCTTATACTTTTTGAGAGCTTTGAACAGTGATATAGTTGTCATGATATAGTCAATGGGAGGAGTATCTCTGCCAGATGCCTTTGAAATAGCTATTAGAGCTGAAAATAGCTTAATACAACCTGGTAAGCTTGCTCTCAGGCCACCAATGCCAATATTCCCACAAATTCATGCAAATATTCCTTTGCAAATACCTCCTTTCACACCTCTGCCAGCTGCACCAATGCTACCAGCTATTGTTGCAACCATTGACAAGCAAGAAAGTGTTGCTTCAAGCTCATCAAATGAATTACAAGAGATCAAAAGTCTTTTACAAAATTTTGGTAACAAGTTGGTAAACTTGGAAAAGCAACAGACCTATTCCAGGCCTTATCAACAGCAAAATCAGGCCTCAAGTCTGCCTTTTCAAGGTCAGCAGTAGCAATTCCAAGGGAGTAGACAACAGTATCAGGGCAATTATCAGGGCCCAAGACAAAGTGTGAACACAAGGCCTTTTTAGGCCTATGCTCCAACACCTGTTAGTGTAGGTAGGGACTTGGTTCCCACTCAAAACAATTTAGCAGTTGATTATGAGTGGTGTTATCCTTGTAACCAGCCTCATAATCAAGCCACTTGTTCAAATGGACTCATCAATCAGGCACTTATGGTGTAGAATACTTCGAGTTCGTAGTAGAGTGCATGCAACGATGCATCCTCACAACAATAGGATCAATTCAACAATGATACAACCCTGCTTAACTAGCAAGGTCAAGAGTTATGTGGACTGAATGATGATAGTTCTCTAGTTGCAGCCAACACCAGAGAAAAGAAGAGACCATTTGAGCTTGGTCAAGTAGCAGACAAAGGAAAGGTGGCAGCTATGGAACCATCTACCTCTCGAGTGACTAGTGGTTGGCAAAGAGATCAGCAACTCCCAGATAAGGAGTAGTCACACTTACAAGTTGACCATATTGGCGTAAAGGTACACAATAAAAATCCAATTGCACCTTTTAACATTCTTGATAGCATGAGAAAGACAAATTTAGCCATGTCTATGTGGGATTCTTTAGTCATCCCTGATCAAAAGGATATGTTACAATCAGCCCTATCAAGTTTGAAAATATCTGATGAGTCTGAGCCCTCAATAGGTCAGGTTAGAGTCGTGTTAACAAATGATTCTCAGGGAAATGGTTAGCAGCCTTGCATAGTGAATGAAAAAATAGTTAAACCACCTCCTTTCTATGTGTCAGTGATCATTGGTGATAAATTAGTCCATAAGTGTATGGTAGATAGTGGAGCTAGCAGCTCCGTCATGCCAAAATAGATTGCAGATAAACTTGGACTAAAATACCAACCTTTGGAGAAGGGAGTGATCCAATTGGATGGAACTTCGGTTAACACATTGGGTATTATCAAGGACTTAAACCTCACTCTCCATGCTTGTCTAAACTTTTTAGTCCCTCAAGACATATGCATCATAGACCTTCCACCTTTCTTTTCCTTGTGTTTATCTAGAGACTTTACAGCCAAGATAGGTGAGTATGTATTAGCTGATTGGTTACACATGTTATTTAGAACAAGATATGGGACTAAAGTTACCATCAAGTATGAAAGGTTGGCCAAAGACCACATTGAGCCATATAACCCAAGCCCCATAAATGCTGCTCCTTCTACTGCAAATGCAAATTGTTTTGTTTCTACTGACAATGAACTAGTTTGTGCTCAAGAACTCCAATCAAAAGTTGTTCCTGACATGTTGCTACATGAATGGGTAGTTGAGAATGTATCAGACAGCCCTGTAGACCTCATTCAAGATGCTGGTATGGGCAACTATGTCATTCTTGAGCCTAATATAGAAATTCCAAACTTAGAGAAAGATGTAGATCAGTTATTGAAACCACTTAATGGACTTTGGGAGATGTTCTTTGATGGTTCTAGAAGTAAAAATGGAGCAGGATGAGGTGCAATGCTTGTGTCTCCTCAAGGTGATAAATACTACTCTGCATTCTGTTTTGATTTTGCATGCGCCAATAACACCGCTGATTATGAAGGCCTTGTTCAAGGTCTAGAATGGGCAAGAAAGAGAGGAATAACCAACTTGAAATTACATGGAGATAGCGAATTAATTATTAATCAAGTAAGGGGCTTGAATGTTGCTAAAAATGACATATTAAAGTCCTATAGAAACAGAGTGTGGAACATGCTCGAAGATTTTGATGCCTTTAATTTAGTGTCCATCCCAAGAAATCAGAACAAGCATGTTGACAAGCTCATAGCCATTGGAGCACAGTTTGATATTCCAAATGACATCAGAAAGGAGAAGGTGCAGCAGTATGTGAAGGTTGTGGTTAGACCCTCAATTCCTAACAACAACATTCACTGGCAAGTCTTTGACAGTGATGAGCAGATCCTTTCCTTCTTGCTCGAAGAAGATCAGTTCTCCATGCTGAATCGGGAAAAACTCAAGCAGTTGTATGGTGATCAAGTCATACAGTTGAAGACAAACAAATTTCCCAAAGGCCTGGTTACCTTAGAGTCAATTTTCAGTACTAATGATCAGCTAAAAAAGGGAAAGGTCAGCTTGCAAATTAGACAAGAACACTACAAAGAGTTGGAGATCTTCAAAGGTAAGCTCCTTAAGATAGGAAAAATCTATTCACCTAAAGATAAGCAAGCTTTTGTTGCTTTGTGCCAAGAATTTCATGATGTCTTTGCTTGGGAGTATTCATATTTGAAAGGATTTGATCCCCATATTGCTCAGCATACAATTGAATTAGAACCTGACGCCAAGCCAGTAAGACAGAAACAAAGGCATTTGAATCCTAAACTTGAGCCTCTAATGATTAAGGAGTTGACTAAACTAGTTAAGGGGGGTATTGTTTTCCCTATCAAGCACACTTCATGGGTTTCTAATCTCGTACCAGTTAGGAAGAAAAGTGGTGAGATAAGGCTCTGTGTAGACTTCAGGGATCTTAAAAGATCCTCTCTAAAGTACCACTAACGACTGCTCTCCATGGAACAAATCTTATAGGAGGTTGCTGGTTCTGAAAGGTTTTCATTGCTAGATGGTTTCTTGGGATATAATCAGGTGTTGGTTAAAGAGGAAGATCAGTTTAAGACTACTTTTACAACTAAATGGGGCACCATGGCATACAAAAGGATGCCTTTCAGTTTGACAAATGTTGGTGCCACATTTCAGAGGGCCATGGACATGGTGTTTCAAACCATGATCAACAAAATCATACTGATTTACCTAGATGACATAACAGTGTATTCTAAGAATGTTGATGAGCATCTATTGCATCTTAGGCAAGTGTTTGAAAAATGCAGAGAATTCGGTATCTCTCTCAATCCAAGGAAGAGTATCTTTGTTGTCCACGAAGGGAAATTATTAGGACACATAGTGTCAAAGCAAGGAATTACTATTGACCCTGAAAGAGTTAGAGCCATACTTGAGTTGCCACTACCTAATCATAAGAAGGGCCTACAGAGCTTTCTGGGCTAGATCAACTTTCTAAGAAGATTCATCCCTGAGGTTGCAAATCTGTTACAGCCTTTAACATCTATGTTAAAGAAAAATGCAATCTTCAGTTGGACAAAGGATGCCAAGAATAGTTTTGAAAAGGTCAAGGAGACCTTAGCAGCAACTCCCACACTGGTAAATCCTAATTTTTCCAAATAATTTTATCTATATGCTTATGGTAGCACAAGTAACATTTCTACAATATTGGTTCAAAAAAATGAAGAGGATTTAGAGCTACCAATAGCTTTCTTCAACCAAGGCTTAGTCGACTATGAACAAAAATACTCCTTTGTGGAGAGGCACATTCTTGCTATGATCAGAAGCCTTAAGAAATTCGACCCTTTGGTCTCTCATAATAGAATTCATATCATGGTGGCACACTCAAGTGTGAAATAATTCTTATTGAATAAGGATCTTAAAGAAAAAAGAGCAGGATGTATTACCAAGGTCATGGAGTATGACATAG
This sequence comes from Sequoia sempervirens, assembly GCA_007258455.2. NCBI lineage: Eukaryota > Viridiplantae > Streptophyta > Pinopsida > Cupressales > Cupressaceae > Sequoia > Sequoia sempervirens. Next base: position 175,346,426 of record VDFB02271358.1, read on the forward strand.
ACATCAAGATCACCAAACTAGTGAGAGGTAGAGGCCTTTGTGAGCAGCTTGCTTCAGGGGTGAGTAGTGAAAGTGAACTAGAAAAGGATGATGTCCTTGCCAATACAGATGAACCTTAGAACATCCAAGACGATGTGCCCATAGGGATAACTAATTGGGTCCAAGATATGAACAAATTTCTACAAATTGGTCAATGCCCATTAGGTCTCAATAGAGCTAAAAGAAGATACTTTAGACTGCAATCCATACCATATGTACTGATGGGAAATGTTCTCTTTAAAAAAAAATCTAAATGGTGTCATGTTAAGATGCATTCACAGTGACCAAATTGAAAAGGTGCTTCATGAGTTTCATGATGGAGCTGCAGGAGGTCACTTTGCTCCCAGAATCACTTCCTAGAAAATTATGAGAGCTGGTTACTATTGGCCCTGCTTGTTCAAGGATGTGTATTCCTGGTCAAGAAAGTGCATCAAGTGCACCCTATTTTTAGGAAAGGAAAAGTTGCCAGCTATGCCCCTGCATCTGATTCAAGTAGATTGGCCCTTCATGAGATGGGGCATTGATTTCATCGGTCCAATAAACCCACCTTCTAGTGTTGTTCACAAGTGGGTACTTATAGCCATAGACTACTTTACAAGGTGGATAGAAGAAATAGCCTTGAAAGAAGCGAGGGAGTCTTCAGTCTTGAGCTTCTATGAAGATATAGTCACCAGGTTTGGGGTACCTGACTCCATCATATCTGATAATGCCCTTGCATTCACAGGTCTAAGAGTAACTGAATGGGCCATTAGGAATGGTATTCATTTGAACACATCTTTGAATTATTACCCCTAGGATAATGGCCTAGCTGAGAGCACAAATAAAAACCTCATCAGAATTATTAAAAGGACCATAGAGGACAACCAAAGGACCTGGCACGTCAGTTTAAAGAATGCACTTTGGGCGGACAGAGTGACCCCTAAGAGGTATGTTGGTGATTCGCCATATATGTTGGTCTATGGTAAGGAGGCAAGATTGCCCCGGTCTGTGGAGCTTTCGGCTCTAGACATTGATCATTAGTTGGAAATGCTTGAAGGACATAACCCAATGTCTGTCAGATATGTAGAGCTTATGGAGCTCCAGGAATCAAGGGATAGAGAAATGAAGGCTTTGGAGTATCATCAGCTCCAGACAAAGAAGACATTTGACAAAAGGGCAACAACAAAGGTTTTCAGGGTGGGAGACCTTGTGCTGAAGTGGGACGTTCTCAAAAGCAGACTTGGCCATCACACTAAATTTGATAACATGTGGACAGGTCCATTCATCATCAGAGATTGCAAAGAACACAATGCATATCAACTAGCTACAACAGAAGGTGAAGTGCTTCCTATCCCAGTCAATTTGATACACCTTAAGCCCTATTTTTAAATCTGACACAGTCTATCTATTGTACATAATAGTGTAGGTTTTATGTTTTCCATAAGTGCTATTTTAGCACAGTATATATCTTCTCTTTTCGTTTCCCCTGTCTTGCCATTTTGGCCACCTGTTGTGTCCTATAAATCTTATGAGGTTAGGGCCATGTGCAAGCTGATGTTTTAATTGTCCTCTGAGTTTTCTAATGACTCCATGCCCAATGGATAGGCCTAGGCTACCCGTCTTCATGTTTAGTAGGAAAACATCTGACAAAAATCTCCAAAAATGTTACTTGGTTTACACCCTCAGGCTCAATCAGGCAAGCATCTATGTTGCAGGTGTCATAAGGGTCAAATGGGATCTCTTCATCGAAGTTTTTTCATGCTAGGTTCCCTCTTGAAAATTTTCTGCCCACATTTTTACCATGTTGTATCGGTTGTTCCCTTATTTTTTGCATTCTTTGTATCCTAGTTCCTATCGACATAGGTTCGTGAATGTTTCCCCCACTTACGTTACGTTTTCTGCTCTAGATGAGTTTGTGTTTCCTATCGGTAGGACTCATCCAACGTCATGGCAATCAAAAGGCTTCTACAAACTTCATTTGGCGGGATGCTTCATTTGTTTTGGTGACCGTGGGGTTTCTATCGGCATATGTTTTTCACTGTCGGGGTTGTGTCTTACTGATTTTATCATCTCTCCACGACTAGATATATGGTGATTCATCGGCGGAGCCTTATTCTATCGGCATAGGGTCTCAGCGAAGTCTTCTTGTTTCACCGACTAGAGGAGCAGAATATATCATATCAGGAGGAATATAACTTTTCACGGGGATGTCATGGCAACTTTTCTTTGTCTTACCAACAGTGTGCAAGGTGGCCATATATCATATCAGCATGAGTTCATTTTTGTCTCATCGACTGATGGCAGAAGGATTTACTCATCGGTGTAATTCAAGGTGATCGCCGTAACATCTCGGCGACTAGCCTTCGATCTCACCGATGGAAGACATGAAGGCTCCTGGTCAGCGTAACAACTTCCTTGTCTCAGTGACTCTCAATGTATGAGGCCTTTCGGCATAGCAGATATATTCTATGAGAGGTCTCTCCGATGGGCAAAAGCTATAGTGACATACTTGTAACAGATAGACTCATCAGTGGGGGATGCATTAGGTCTCAGCGACCCATGAGCAGGCAAGGTCTTTCAGAATAACAGGGTGCATTTTGTATAGTGTCTTGCCAATAGTAGGATGTCATAGCAATGGAAAACGGATGGGCTTGTCAGTAGGATAAAGAATGGGTCTCGGCGACTAAAATTTTTCTATTTGGCGGAGGTTATTTTCTTCGATAAAGGGTCTCAGCGAACACCTCAAGTTTCACCAAAGTCACAAGGAGCCCGTCACAAAAGATGGAGGCCTCGATATCTGGTTTTCGGTGGGAGTCTCGCCGATTATGAGTGACTTCGCCAAGATCATCGAATATTGACATAGAGTCTCACCGAACTGGAGATGTCTCGCCGATAGCAAATGGATGGCTAGCGGACAATGTTGGTTTTGGCATAGGTCTCAGCAAAGCAGAAGAAGCTGGCCAGGAGATAGCGAGTTCGCCATAGGATAAAGCCATCGGCATGAGGTCTTGTCAACTTGGTAAGATCTCATCGAAGGCCATAGGAAGCTTGAGGCCAGTGGAGAGGAATGAACTTGGGGTAAACAAATGGAGTTCGACATAGTGTCTCAGTGAACAGAGACCGTCTTGCCGACAGCAAGGAGGCCCCACCAAAACATGAAGGACTAGCCAACTGATGATGTCGCCCAGAGGTCATACCGACTATGGAGGAGCCTTCGGCGTAGCACAAGGAGGCTCAGGAAGACTTCTTCCTGACTGGTGGGAGTCTTGCCGAATGATGAAACCTTCAATCCAAAGAAAGAGGCACTCAGTATGAAGTCCGGCCGGTAGACCAATGTCTTGCCGAAACAAAAGGTGCCCGCCATGAATATCACCAAACACAAAGGTCTTTGGCATAACATAATGAGCTCGGGGAAACCTCTTTTTGACCAGAATGAGTCAGCCAAAAGAAAAGAAGTTGGCCGAGGGTTCATACCTCAGCGTATGTCTTGCTGAGATGCATTTCCATTCAAAGGACTTTTGACCGGCTGCAGGGCTGCGTGGTTTTCACTCGGCCAATCAGAAAGATCTAATGGTAAACCATGGCAATCCAAAGAGCATCAATAGGATGAAGGGTAACGTGTATCTGTTGGAGGATCAGAGCATTCATGGTGTGGTCGAAGTAGCTCAACTGGGCACGATGGATCAAATAAATGTGGTAGCTGAAGGAATATCTTAAGAGGACTTCTTCAAGAATGTTTCACACCAACACCAACAACAGGGACACACAGGATCTTCAGCATTAATTTGATAAAATATCAAGGAAATCCTATCCTGAATCAGGATATTTTATGTAAATCCCTAAGGGGCTGAGGTATTAGTTTGTATATAAGGCATTTTTGTCTTTTTTTGTGGAGAGTTCTGATTACACTCTGAAGAGTTAGTGATTTTCAATCAATCCTTTCTCAGTCAATGTATGTTTTCTGTAACTCAGCTGGAATCTTGAATACAACACAGAGTTTACCTTGGAATTTTGTCTTCATATTAGTATGATTCTCATTTTTGTATCTTTCTTTTTGAGCTTGCAAGTTTCTAACTGTGTTTTCCATAATACTGTATTCATATCTTAGAGTTGTGAAAATCAATCTTTCCTTCCTGAGATGCATATGTAGACCAAACCTGTTAGAAAGGCAAGCATTAAATCTGAAAGATGTTGTTCTGAGAATAGCAATTGGTCTTTCAAGTGTATGTTATTTTTGTGTTCATTTCATGATTTCTTATCATTCGGTGTATCATCCTAGTGTGGTCCTTTAATTTATGCACCTTCTTCCTCTTTTCTCTCAAAGAATCAATAGTTTAGATGATACCCAAAGGAAGTCGGCCTTCTCTGGAGGTTTATTTCAGCGTTAGGTGACCCACAGCCTTGGAATGATCCCATGTTGCTCTAGAATGCCCAGTTTCTTATAAACTTTGCACAAGGTGCAATTCTAGGTGACAACAGGAATATTTTCATTATTTTAAAAATATCAAACTTTTATGTCAAATGTATGGTAGTCGAATTCTTCATTGCTTAGGTCGACCATTTGCTAGGGTTTATTCAATATCATTTGCCTAAGTTTTTAGGTTAGTCATTTAAATATTTTGAAAAATCATAAAAACCTTAAGGTTTTTAATTATTTTTCAAATTCCTTGCCTTAAAAAGTAAAAGCATTAATAGGATATGGTTAGGGTTTGTTTTTATTGATTTTATAGAAATCAATTTTAAACTCAAAAAGATAAATATTGTCTAATAATTTTATGATTTTTTGGGGAAAAAATCAAATGTAATAGAGATATCAAAGATTGTCTTGTTTGGAAATATTTTTCCCAAAAATATTGAGTTGCGAAATCAAGATAGGGATAAGCCTTGATTTGTAAAAAGAGCTGCAAATATTGTAAAAGCAAAAGATACAGCAATGTTTTTATACATTGCTTTTATTTTTGCTATTTTTAGCAGTACTCTGAAAGTAGATTTTCCTCTTGGGTGAAGTCAAAAAAAGAAAGATAAATTGAGGTTGTTTCTTCCATTTTTGGAGTGGATTGATCATGATTTTGAAGCTTCAGTGGATAGAAATCTTAGAGAGATAAAGTTTCTACTTTTCTCCTTCAGTTTGGAGCAATTTATTGGATCTTTTTTCTATCTTTTCTTCTAAGCTCAAAAATTGAGTTTTGGATATATACAAGAGAAAAGTTAGAGTTTTAAAGGTTTAGAATTTTTGCTTCTTTCTCTTACACACATTCTGAGAGCTTGAAAGCATTTTGTACTCAATTTTTAGCCAAAACACTCTTTCAGTTTCCATAAAGTAGTAGAGTTCTTCTTCTCATCTCTTGTCTCATTTTTATAATAGCAATTTGATGTCTTTGTGATTCGAATTTGAATCCTTATATGTCTTGTTGTGAATTTGTGTTGAAAATTGCATAGTTTCATGTTGTATGTTGTATCTAGTTACAAATCTTCATACAAATTATTGATGAAAGTATGTGCCAATGAGATTGTGAGGGCTATTGTGATAGAGAGATTGTTGTGAGTGATAGTGTCTAAATTTCATAAGTTCTAGTGAATCATCTATTATATTTAAGTTTTAATTTCAGTTATCTTTCTCCCCTTTACTTTAGAAAGTCATTTAGAATAGAAAATTCATTCAAAGAACCAACTCACTCTGGAGATTCCTTCTTCACATAGATCACCCACATCTAAAGAAGGATTTCAGACATTGAAAATTGATTTCAGGAAGAGCTTTAATTTCTAAACTTGTTGTTTGGTGTATGTAACAGTTTTATTTTAGCCTTTCAGAGGTTTCTTATATACCTGGAAACTTTGTCTCTATTTTTGCATTTAGACTTAGTGCAGCCTACACATGAGAAAAATATAGACAAGATCAAATTTTGTGCCATTTGAGTACTGATAGTTATCCCCACCACAAAGGAGAGGTAGAACAAAAAATAGATTGTTTGAGACACCTGTGAGGTCAAAATCAATGCCTTCAATTTTTAGCTATATCGTTCTATCACCAAGAAATCATGTTCCTATAGCACAAGTACTGCCAATGGCAAGACAACACCTGTTTGCACCTTTTAACGGGGGTAGCCCTTTGAATATTTCCCAACATGATAATATCCCAATTTCAGCCCTTAAAAGTCTTTTGTACTTTACTAGAGAAGATCACACAATGCCAGTTGACCACATTCAATACATGGCCACCTTATGCTCAGTTCACAACATCACTCAGAGAACATAGCACTGAGGCTCTAGGCTACATCGCTAAAAGGGAAAGCTTTGTAGTGGTTCAGATGCCTTCAACCAAATACCATCATGACGTGGGATGCATTAGGTGATGGCTTACACTGGTAGTTCAAAGATAATTTAGATCACCTGTCTCTATTGGAATAGTTGGGCATGATTAAGAGAGCACTGCATGAACATATGGCAGGTTTCAATTACTGATTTCAAAGGACTTGGGACCAAATTCCTTTAACGGTAAAACCAACACCTCAACATGCATTTTTTTTCCTAAAGGCTTTGAATGGAAATATTTTAGTAATGATCTAGTCTATGGGTATGTTCACACTCCCCAATGCTTATGACATAGCTATTAGAGTGGAAAATTCTCATTCAAGATGGAGAAATAGCCCCTAGGCCTCCTATGCCCCTATTCCCTGAAGTACACCTACCTATTTTGGTTTCTTTACCCCCTTTAGCTATTGTCCCACCTATTCTAGCAATAGGATATCACGTTGCAATGCATGAACTTCCTATTCCAGCCCAATCCCAAAAGCTTCAAGAGATAAAAAAATATATACTTAAGACCTTTGGAAATGATCTCGTGAGCATAAAAAAACAAGTTGGCCAAGAGCATAAGCCTTATCAAGATCCTTATTAGAATAATAAAAAAAATAGACCAGCCTTTCAAAATGACTACCAAGGCTAAAAAAGGAATTTTAATCCTAGACCTACTATTCCAGCCCAGTCCCAAAAGCTTCAAGAGATTAAAAAAATATACTTAAGACCTTTGGAAATGATCTCGTGAGCATAAAAAAACAAGTTGGCCAAGAGAATAAGCCTTATCAAGATCCTTATTAGAATAATCAAAAAAATAGACCAGCCTTTCAAAATGACTACCAAGGCCAAAAAAGGAATTTTAATCCTAGACCTTTCCATCCCTTTAACCTAAATGCTACTAGTTCGTCAAAAGAAATTGTACCACAAAATAACGTTACCCAAGATTGTGATTTGTGTTATCCATGCAGTCAACCCCAAAACTAGTCAACATGTGTCAATGGCATGAGAAATCAGCCCTTAATGGTCTAGAACAACTATGTTGGTTTAGAGAAAGTACTAGATTAGAATTAAGAGCAGCAAGATAATTTTCAAGTTGCTTTTCCAAACTGGCAGAGTTTAGAGTTTTGTGGTATGAATGGTCAAGATCAGCAGAATTCTCCTATTTCAGCTAATACCAGACCGAAGAAAAGAGCTATGGATTTGAGGCAACAAGCTAGAATTGTACAATAGCAGTCTGCTAAGGACAAGCTGCATGTTTCTTTATCTCATGTTACTCTTGTAGCCCATCCTAAAGCACAGATTCTGCAAAGAGGTCAAATCGTACCTAGGAAGGATCAATCTAAGACGCAGTCGTAGCCTTTGTAGAAAGGAAATGATGTTGTTATTAAAATTCAGCAAAAGGTGAGCCCTATTTCTTTCAATGTTATTGAACATCTTAAGAAGGGCACTGTCAACATGTCAATTTTAGATGCTTTGCATATTCTAGGTCAAAAGAGTTTGTTGGAGGAAGCCTTGGCTGAACTCTCTATTTCTAATGATGCTAATCAAGGAAATTCTAAAGTTGTGCTTGCAAATAGTCTGGAGGTTAAGAATGACCAGAAAACTAAAGGGGTAAAGCCCCCTCCATTTTACTTGAGTCTGATTATTGGCAATAAAATAGTACATAACTGTATGATTGATTCTAGTGCGAGTAGCTCAGTTATTCCCAAAAGCTTAGTCAATAAGCTAGGTCTTGTTTATGAGCCTAATTCCAAAAAAGGTGTAGTTCAATTGGATGGTTCTATTGTTAAAACTGTTGGTGTGATTAAGAATTTAGCCATTACTTTGCATGCATCTCTAAATTTCGCAATTCCTCGGGATATACATGGTATTGACCTGCCACCCTATTTTTCCATTTTCCTTTCAAGAGACTTTATAGCCAAACTAGATGGGTTCTTGTCTTCTGATTGGTCTCATCTTTTCTTTAGAACAAGATATGGTACAAAAGTAACCATAAAGTCTGAACCTCTAGCCAAATACCATATCGAGCCATATATTTCAATTTCTATAAACACTAACCTCTGTGTCACCCCTATACTAGAGGAGCAAGCCATGACCTTAGACCACAGTACCCCTATAGAAAATGTGAATTTAGATGAGTGGGCAGCCAAAGATTACGAGCTTGATCCTTCTTATTACATAGATGAGATAGGATTAGGAGTTTATATGATTCCTGAACCTGATATTGTTATACCCAATCTCATCAAAGAAGAAGAGAAGCCTATAGAGATAGAAAATAAGCTTTGGAAGCTTTACGATGATAGCTCGAGAAGCAGCATAGGTGTTGGTGGTGTAGCCATGCTGGTTTCACCAGATGGAAACAAATATTATTCAGCCTTTAGGTTTGCATTTAGTTGTTCAAATAATACAACTGAATATGAAGCACTAGTACATGGCCTAGAATGGGCCTAGAAAAGAGGTATTAATTTTTTACAAGTTTATGGTGATTCATATTTAATTGTGAATCAAGTTAGGAATCTGAATGCTTGGAAAAATGACTTACTTAAAAAGTACAAACATCGAGTGTGGGATTTGATTGAGAATTTTGATGTTTTTAATATATTTCTAGTTCCTAGGAATGAAAATAAACATGTTGATAGGATCGCTGCCATAGGAGCTAAATTTGATATTCCAAATGAAATTCACAAGGTAGAAGCCCATCAATATGTAAAAATTATAGTCAGACCTTCTATACCTGACAATAATGTGAGTTGGCAGGTTTTTGATAGTGACGAGTAGATTGTGAGTTTTTTAATTGTTGAATTTGAGTTTGTAGATTGGAACCAGCAAAAGTGGCAGCAGCAGTATGATAGCCAAATTATGTAGTTAAAGAAAAATAAGCTTCCAAAAGGATTGGTGACCTTAGAATCTATTTTCAACTCAGATGATCAAGTTCGAAAAATAAGTTTAGCATTACTGTCAAGGAGGAGGACTACAAGGTCATTGAAATTTTCAAGGGTAATCTTTTGAAGCTAGGAAAGGTATGTACTAAGGAGGAATATAAACTTTCATTTTGTTATGTCAAGATTTCAGTGATGTTTTTGCCTAGGAGTACAAAGAATTAAAGGTTTTTGATCTAGAATTATCCCAACATACTATAGAATTAGAGCTTGATGTGAAGCTAGTAAGGCAAAAATAGAGACCCCTTAATCCTAAGTTAGAGCACCTTATGAAAGTTGAACTGAATAAGTTAGTTGAGAGGCATTATTTTTCCTATTAAGCATACGTCTTGAGTATCTAACTTAGTTCCAGATAGAAAGAAAAGAGGGGAAATTAGATTGTGTGTTGATTTCTAAAATTTGAATAAAGCTTCCCTAAAAGATCATTATCTGCTTCCTTCCATGGATCAAATTTTGCAAGTGGTTTTTGGTTTTGACAGATTTTCTTTGTTGGATGGGTACTCAGGTTATAGTCAGATTCTGGTAAAGCAAGAAGATCAGTTCAAGATGGCATTTACAACTAAATGGGGCACTATGGCCTACAAAAAGATGCCTTTTGGCTTATCCAATGCTAGAGCAACATTTTAGTGAGTGATGGACATGGCTTTCCATGGCCTCATGAACAAATTTGTTCTAGTATACTTAGATGATATTACTATTTTTTCCAAAGATGCTAATGAACATTTTTAGCATTTAAAACAAATTTTCCAAAGATGTAGAGAGTTTGGAGTGTCTCTCAATCCGAAGAAGAGTATTTTTTATGTCCACGAGGGAAGGCTCCTCGGACATATAGTTTCAAAACAAGGTATTTCTATAGACCCTAAACAAGTCTCTACTATTCTAGAGTTGCCACTACTAGCCCACAAGAAATGCTTATAGAGCTTTCTTGGATGGATTAATTTTGTAAGAATATTCATACCCAATATTGCAGCTTTGCATCAACCTCTCACTACCATGCTAAAAAATAATGTCTTTTAGCTAGACTAAGGAGGGTAAGAGAAGTTTTGAGAAAATAAAAGAAGCCCTTGCAGCTGCCCCTACCCTCATTAATCTGAACTATGATAGAGATTTCATTCTTTATGATTTTGGAGGAGTTGATACTATTTCAGCTATGTTGTGCAACAAAATAATGAAGGTTTGGAGCAACCTGTGGCATTTTTCAGCCAAGTATTGCATGATTATGAGGTGAAGTATTCTTTTGTTGAGAAGAATGTTTTTTCTATTGTAAGAAGCCTCAAGAAATTTAGGCATATGTTATCCAATAACAAAATTCAGTTATTAGTTGCTCATTTGATTATCAGGGATTTCTTACTTAACCGAGATATCAATGATAAGCATGTTGGTTGGATAACTAAGGTTGTGGAGTTTGATATTGATATTAAGGTGAATAATCTTGTTAGGGGCAAGGGTTTGTGTGAAAAAATTGTAGAAAATGAGGACAGTGGCTCAAAAGAGGCTGAAGATGTTGATAAAGTACTAAACAATGATGATATAGTTGTTGTTTCAGTACCTGCTGCTACCTAGGTGCAACAAATGATGCACTATTTGTAGACTGGTGAATGTCCCAAAGGCTTGGACAGAGAAGGTACTATAGATTACAATCCATTCCTTATGCTATCATTGATGGTATCCTTTATAGGAGAGATTTTCAAGGAGTTTTGTTAAGATGTATTGAGCCTAATCAAGTTGACAAGCTATTAGGAGAATTTCATGATGGGCCTTCAGGAGGCCATTTTGCGGAAATAAAAACCACCCTAAAAATTATGGAAGTTGGTTATTATTGGCCAAATTTTGTTTAAAGATGCAATTACTTGGGTCCGAAGATGTGAGAAGTGTGCTTTGTTTGCTGGAAAACAGAGGCTTGCAACCATGCCTCTACTTCCTATTCAAATGGAACAAACATTTTCCAAGTGGGGTTTAGACTTCATTGGACCAATCAACCCACCTTCAAGAATGGGGCATAAGTGGATTCTTACTAAAATCAATTACTTCACTAAGTGGACCGAAGTTGTTTCTTTAAAAGAAGCAAACGAGACTTCTGTGATTAATTTTTATCAAGACTTAGTGTCAAGATTTGGTATCCCAGATTCAATAATCTCTGAAAATGGTTTAGCTTTCATTGGTTTAAGGATTTTTTGACTTGTTAGTTAAGAATAATATCTTTCTAAACACATCTACTAATTATTATCCACAGGGTAATGGGTAGGCAAAATCTACAAATAAGAATCTGATCAGGATAATTAAGAAAACTGTAGAAGAAAACCAATGGACATGGCATGAAAAGCTAAAGTTATCCCTTTGGGCTGAGAGGGTAACTCATAAAAGGTCCACTGGTTGTTCTCCTTTTATTATGACTTATGGAAAAGAAGCTAAGTTACCTGTTTCTATTGAGTTACCAACTTTGCGTTATGTTAAAGAGTTGGAATTGTTGAATAAATATCCTCTCAAGGTGAGGTTTACATAGTTGATGGAGCTCAAGGAAACTAGAAAGGAGGCATTAAAGCAGCTTGAAATACATCAACCTCAAAGAAATAATTCTTTTGATAAAAGGGAAAGGCCACGAGATTTCATCATTGGTGACTTGGTTTTCAAGTGGAACGAGTATAAGAGTAAACCTAGATGAAATTCCAAATTCGATACAATTTGGGACAGGGCCTATGTAATTACAAAGTGAAAGGAGCACAACACTTTCCAACTTTCTAAGTTGACTAGAGAGGTGGTGTTTATCCCAGCTAATGGGATCCACCTCAAGCATTGCCTCTGAGATAAGTACCATCATTGTAAATAATAGAGTAGTTGTTGCAAATAAGTTCTTTGTGCACATTTTCATTTCAGTATTTTTCTTTCCCTAAGCATTGTTGCACATGTTTGGTTGGCCATCAGGGCCTATTAGTTTTCTTTCAGTACCATTTGGTTTTTTTTGTTGTTGTTTGGAGTGTTACAATTTGAGTTTCTGAGTTTCATGAACGGCTAGATTTGACTCCACGACCAATGGAGTATAGAAGGAAAATAATATAATGCTTAGCAGGAAAGCATTCAATGGAAATCGCCAAAATGTTACCAATTTTCACTACAACACAATTGGCAGAGCTGATTAATTTCAATTTATTTTAAAGTGAAAAGATCAGTTAATTTCTGCATTAGTTAAATTGTTGTTTATATCAGATTTATGAAGTTTCAATTATGCAAATGTTTTCAGTAAACAAAATTTCAAAAGTTTGCTCAATGCTTTGCAACACAAATGAAGTGCAAGACATAATATACAAATGATTAAGCATAACAATTTCTTTCATTTATTTCATAATGCTTATTCACATTACAGTATTTCATTTGTTTACAAATACAAATGATTGTACAATTTTGCATTTTGATGCATTTCTTTTTAGAATGGAAATGAAAGGAGAAATTAAAGGATCCACACAAGCCGTGGAGATAGCTAAAACCATTCATTGCAAGAAATGAATTATACAACTGAAGGTTAAAAAATAAGGAAGCAAATAACATAAGACATATCCATCATTTGTTGTGTCTCAATCTTTAGTTGATGTTCTTGTAGCTTTCTTCATTCTGCTTTTCATTCTGAGTGTACATGTTGGCCTCCTACAATGATTTCACAACTAAGCCTTTATAGCCATGCTTCAGAGACTGGACATCTAACCTAATTAGCCATTTAATCATCATGAAGGTGCATTTAACTTGTCAACCTAGGGACGTCAACTTCAAATGGGTCAGCACTGTATGTGCACTAGGGGCTCAAGTAGTCATTACATGCTGCAACTCTAAGAAACACAATGTTGAAAGTAAATTGCTCAAAAAGAAATAAAGAAAATTTTGAATATCAACCAACAACTATGCTTATGCTAAAATGTGTGCATGAATAAAAATTTGGGCGAAAAATAGGAAACTACTCTATTTGCTTTAGCTGCAGGAAAAAACAAAGAATGGACTTCTAGTGGTTGCAGGAATAGTTGATGCCAAATTTCTAACTAAGTATCAAACAACAAGTAATACTAAACTAATGCTAAACTAAGAAGACATCTTACTCACCAAGTGGGCCCCCCTGGATAAGAATCCTCTAAACTAATAAGAACTCAGATGCTCAAACTCATAACTTTATTCGATTCACTGTAAATCATACATATAAAGAGTAATGTATCTATATCACTAGAAAATTGAGAGTACAATGCAAAACAGAGCAACCTCCTGAAGAAGGAGCATCAAATTATTATTTATACTACAACTAAACAAGGCAGTCAACTCCATGACTAGGAGGAAACCATTTAGGGAAAATAGGGGAAAGTGGAGCGACGGTCATTATGCATGCATGGAATTTGGTCAGACATGCAATTCAAGCGCAAATCCATCACAACAGTAATGCCCATGCATGCTTGATCATTAAGGTCCACTACAAGGCAGTTACATTTAGTTGCATGAAGAATATTTGTTGTTGGTTTCCTTTGACTTGGAGTGATTCCTCAGTTGGACATTATGATGCATGCCCAACTGGCAATGTCTTCCATAACTTAGCGTATTAAGTATGTAGGCCAAGGTTAGTATGCATAATAATTGCACACCAATAACTACTCTAAGAAATATTCATTAATCACATGCAAAATATGTTGAGATGATGGATTGAACAGCCCCTGAAGCTCCAGAATCTTCAATGAAGGACTTTAGCCATTAAAGATAATCAACCACAAAGAGAAGTGTTGCAACAATGGAATGCTGATTAAAGATTCTATTGATAATATGATTGATATGATATTGATATGATATGTTACAAATGAACAAGATGCTTGATTAAATAGGCAAGAGGTAAAACCTAATATGTATGAGATGTTGCCAAGTGTTAAAATCTAACAACATGTGACAACATGTGAACCCTATGTTGATGATCATTAAATGAGGAGATAAGTTCTAGAAGGAATCTTATCCCACAAACAAGGAAGGGAATATTATCCCATTTATTAAAAACCTAGGACTAAATGATTTATGACCTAAGTTAACTTATGCTAGTGTAATAACTAATTAATTAATTCACACTAACACCCCCCATAGTGCAACTTAGGGAGGAAAATACAATGATTATGCAAGATGATGATGGGTCCCGACTACGAGGCCATGTTAGGTACCCATGTACATGAAGATGTAGAGAATCTCCCACAACTGGAGAAAAGGGGAAAACCCAGTAGGAACAAAACCCCTCTCCAAAAAGGAGATAAAAAAGAAAGAATGTGAGAATGGGAAGGATGGAGTACTCCCAAATACCCCCCAAGTACACCATTCATCACATGGATACAATAGAGAGACTAAATAGCCCCCCCAGAAGATGTGATCACCTGCAAAGATGGTAAGTGGCTAAAGACAAAATAGAATCCAATGTCAACAAACAACTTGTCTCCCTTTTGGAAGAAACAAAACCAAATGCAAGTGCAGAGATGCTTCCCATTCCAGATAGGAATTGAAGGAAGGAAAGATGAAGGTGGATGATGGTGTCTCTGAACTCTGCTTAGGTGTCTCCTTGCCTGAAGATGAAGATGCCACAATCAATGAAGAGAGCGACAAACTAGGTTGATGCAGAAACTGATGTTGAACAAAATCCAAAGACTTAGATGGAATGAATATGATGGAGACTTGATATCCCCCCCTGAATGGAGTGTCCTCAAAACCACTGAAAGAAGTCTGAAGCAAATCCAATGGTGGATGCTGAAGAAACTACAAATCCTGAAAGGAGTAATAGGGAAGAAGTCTCTGATAAGAAATCTCTGAAGAGAAACCAAGTTCCTCCAAGATAGTCTCTCGATTCCCAATCAAGGTGAAGACAAAGGAATGAGGAGACTCAAAAAAACTCTCCAAAGCCAAATATTAATAGAGGAGTTATATCCCCTCTAGAATGTCCTCCAAACTTGTAGAAGGAGCCAAGTCAGTGATACCTAAAATGAAGCCATCATGTGATATCAAGTCTAGAAAACTAAATGTGTCCTGATGGATGATGATAGTGGAAGCCTCAAGCAATGATTCTGGACAAGGAATCACTGAACGTGAAGGGATACCAACTATCTCTGATGAAGAAGACGTAGCGAAAGGAACCTTGTCAACCTCTTCGGAAAGATCAAGGTAATCAACTTCTTGCACAACAATAGCATCATGGGGTACTTGATCTGAAGAATGAAATTCTAAATCATGATCATTAGGAAATGGTGGAGTGTCTAAATCTTCGTTTATCTCCCAAAGCTTAGTCCAAAGAATGTGAGGACAATCACAATGATCAATAGATCTCAAAACATCACAATCAACTTGCATAGAAATGATCTCCAAGATAGTGTACCTACTACAACTCCAAGAAAATTTTTGAACACCTTCACTTGGGTGGGGAACTATACCATACAGATGAGGCAATAGATGAAGTGACTGAAGATGGTGGCAGATCCCATCTAGCCATTGCTGATAGTTACCCTTATGCAACATAGTCAAAGGAGAATAATATGCAAGCCCCATAACGAAATTTCTCCACAAAAATCAAAGACACTGACCTTCAACAAAAAAGAAATACTTCCAAATATATATGCAACTGAGAATATGCCTCCAAGATCAAGAAATTCTACTTCAGGCTTCAAGATGTCTCATGAATCAGGAAAATGCACCAAATTGCAAAAAACCAATAAACGATACCTGGAGCTGAAACCAAATAAGGTGACTAGACTGATGAAAAAATGCACTGAAATATCTCCTGAATGCCGCTGGAATCACCGAAATTCGACAATCTAATGCGAAGATGTGTGCCTTTGAGTCCAGAATGGAGGGTTGACTTTAGTTGACTTTAGAAATTTATAGCAGAAAAATCCTACAAAATAGATAGCACCACTAGATAATGCTCTAAATTCTCTTCCCATCGATATCTCATTTGCAAATTGTCGATATCATGGCGCAAAGATATGGCCCTTAGAAAAAAAATTGCAACTTAAATCAAACTGGCTAACTAGGTGCAAAAATATAGCACCCAGGGGCTAAGAAAAAAGCCCCCGGTCGCTGATAGGGCCACGGGGCTTGGGCATTGGTAAAAAAAATCCTCTGTCCAGATGGCGGCGTCGAAGCAGCTGCAGGGTGGCGGATATTGGTGGCTTGACTGGCCTAAGGATGGACCACCGGAGACTAGCAGAGCCCACGGCTTGTGATGGGACTGGGGTGGAGCATAGATGTCAGTGGCAGGGGCTTCGGAGATCAGCAGAGCCCTCGGTTCTGATGGGATCAGGGGCTTTAGCGGATGGGTCTTTAGACTTCGACAGGAGTGATGGTCGCCGGAACAAATGCCGGGAAAAGTGACTATTGGTGGAGGGTTTGCAACCGATGACATCGGATGATGCCGATGATTTGACGGGGCTGACCACAAGTCGGGTTGTAGACTGCCGACAGGGAATTTTGAATATTGCAATAAATTTTCAATTCAAAATTCTGATAAACAATATTTAACCCTACAAAAAAAAATTATTGTGAAGTATGCCAACCGGTGGGAAAACTATAGCCACCAAAAAAATAATTACGCCAACTATACAATTTAAATACCATGTCACCCTACACAGAATTTGATTTTTCTGCCAACATTAGAAAAAATAGCCCAAAAAATACCCAATAATTTTTTTTATTTTTCTAAATTTTTTTGCCTTGATGGAGGACTGAAAGGGGGAATTTTTTCTGCAAAATTGTACGGATAGTACAAAAATTGCAAACCCTAGATAATACCTCAATTGGCTCCAGGATGATTTGTCTCTGATTTTGACAAATGAACAGGAGATATATGGGTTTTGAGGCCTTCTGGACGTAATGGAAAGGTCGGAGAGAGCCTGATCTACACCATAAATCAGCTTGGCTTCCGGGGAGAACCAACTAGCCTGCAACATAAAACTCCAAGCCTGCAAAGAATCTCGCATTCCAACTTCCTAGATCTTGGGTTGATGTTTCAATGGACTAGCTCTGATACCATGTTGAGATGATGGATTGAATAGCCTCTGAAGCTCTGGAATCTTCAATGAAGGACTTTAGCCATGAAAGATAATCAACCACAAAGAGAAGTGTTGCAACAATGGAATGTTGATTAAAGATTCTATTGATAATATGATTGATATGATATTGATATGATATGTTACAAATGAACAAGATGCTTGATTAAATAGGCAAGAGGTAAAACCTAATATGCATGAGATGTTGCCAAGTGTTAGAATCTAACAACATGTGACAACATGTGAACCCTATGTTGATGATCATTAAATGAGGAGATAAGTTCTAGAAGGAATATTATCCCTCAAACAAGGAAGGGAATATTATCACATTTATTAAATTATGCAACCTAGGACTAAATGATTTATGACCTAAGTTAACTTATGCTTTTTTAATAACTAATTATTTAATTACACTAAAAAAATCAATATATATGACCCACATATTATGCCAGATATCATTAAAGTTTGCAAAGATAGGGTAATGTCAAATGTCAATGGTTTGAGGGAAACATTATGCCAATACCAACTCTTAAGCATTAAATTCCATGACATCTATGAGAAAATAGACTATATAGTCTATCCAAAACTTGACCAAAAACTAGGCTAGTCACTCCCCCCAACCTAACGTTTTGTTGGTCCTCAAGCAGGGGAAGAGTTGTCCTTCTGCCTGGTCAAAGCTCTGAAATTTACAACTGAGAGTTGTCCAACATCAGTGGTTGCAGTGCATGACTTAGAATCCCAATAGAATCCTCCCAATATGTCAAACTTGTTTCATCTCTGGTTTTCTACAGTAATGTCACTCTAGTAGAATCTAAAATTTGGCACGAGCCACATGAGCATGGGTGGCTAAAATTTAGGGGAAGCCAATGTCATCCTTGAGTTCTCCCAATCTGAATATGTCTCTCAATTCCTTTTAATGTTGCAACATAATTGTGGATGGAATGAGGCTCAGCCTTTTTCAACTCATCATTCAAACTATTCCATCTCTGGGATAAACATCTCCTCATAGTTTCCTACTTTGTTGTTGTTTTCAATTCATACTCAGTGTAAACTATCTCAATCCAAGGCATAATCCATGCAAATTTGATTGGCGACCCTCACAAGTGATGTATTTGATGGCATACACAGCTATCTGCTTCCATGGCTCGGGTAGAGACATTCTTTTTGTGCCCTACTTTTCTATAGTCAATGGGGGGTCATTTTGCTCTATGAATTCAACCCTGGTTGACCTGGCATCTTTGGAAACTGGGTAATTTTCACCTTCAGTAGGTAACCCTATAAATTTTTCAATTCTTTCCTCTGTTGCCACAACTTCTAACCCTCTTACTGTGGCTTTTCCTTCTGAAAATATCTGGGAAAATTCAAGGGAAATTCCTTCATCAAAACCATCCAACTTCAAAAAGTAATCTATCCAACCACAATTTTGAAATTCGGCCAGGCATTGTGCATCCTGTAGTAAAATATCATGCATCGTGGGTTCATTTTGAACTAACCCACCTCCCATTGTTTTCAATCAAACAAATGCTCTGCAACTTCTTTTCTTGCAATTCCCCTTCTAAAAATCAAATGCACTTCCTTTCAGTGTCTACCAATTTCAAGTGCCAACATCGACTGAATTTCCTTTCTTTTATTTTTCCTTTTTGCTTACAAATCAAGATTACGGCAGGGCAATAATTGCAAGAAAATGAGTGATAAAGGGAAATTATGATAGTAGTAAATGGTGGTTGTAGTTATTGTCACTTCACACATGTAATCAACTCATTTTAAAAAAAATTACACGGCCCAATATGGTTTGACACATGGACAATAAAATCTTTGCATCTTTTTCGTTCCCCTCCCCCCAACCTAAATTTGGACATGTGTCCACACATGTGAGATGGGAGCGATAGTTGATAGGAAATGATGGCATCTATGCGAATATCTATACTAACATGCAGTGATTAAATGAACATACTTAAAAGATGATGAAAGATAGAAATTAATGCACACATACCTAAAATGTGTGGAAGATTTGTTGCAAGGATCACAGATAAAGCAACGCTCACCTTGTTGGAAAATGGATTGATCAATGAATGAGGATGGGGTGGAATGAAGTGATGGAAGAGAGAGAAAGGTGGTATAGATGGGTGGATGGGCAGATGACAAAGAAATGGACTTCCACATAAGTCAAATTCTTTATTATGAAAAGTATGTACCTCAATTAGGCTGAAGGAGGGACACTAGGTCCACTGCCTTTAGCTGCAAGAATCTCTGAGTGTTGTGTGAATTGCTATAGGAATTCTTCTTTAGAGGCTAGCTTATGATATAATCTAAGGCGATGACCATTAACAAGTAATTTGAACTTAACAGGGTCAATGGTGGTAAGCTGAACAACTACATTCGGAAAGACCTCAGCAACCTCGTATGGTCCTAGCCACCTTGTCTGCAATTTTCCTACGTTGTCCTGGTATCTTGAATCATAGAGCAAGGCCAAATCTCCTAGTTTGAATTTATTCTCCTTAATAAATATGTCATGCCACTTGATTCTTTGATTTTGCACTACTTTTGTATGTTGCATGGCTGCTCTCCTTATTTCATCCAAAGCATTCAACTCCATGATTCTCTCCCCGTGCTTTAGAAATGTCCATCCCTAAATCCACTGCATTTCACAAAGTTTTATGTTCAAATTCAATTGGCATCATAGTTGTCTTTTCGTACAACAACTCAAATGGGGTGAAGCTTGTAGTTGTTTTCCATGTTGTCCTATATGCCCAAACAACTTTTGGTAATCTATTTTCCTAGTATTTCCTATGGATAGCTACTATTTTAGTCAGAATGGCTTCAATTTATGTATTTGTCACCTCAACTTGGCCATTAGCCTGGGGGTGATAAGGAGTAGAATTTATGTGCCTTATATTGTACTCATTCATTAGTGTTGCAACAAGAGTTGATGTGAATTGTGGCCCTTGATCAGTCACCATTTCTCTTCAAACTCCATATCTTGTGAAAATCTCCTCATAAAGAAACTCTACAACCTTGTTATCCCTTGCATGTTTCATGGCCTTAACTTCTACCCATTTTGTTACATAATCAGTGCATACCAATAAATAAGACTTACCATTTTATGGAGGGTCAATTGGCCCAACAAAATTCAATCCCCACTTGTCAAAGGGAGTGATTACTATCTAAGGGCACAGTGGCATCTCATCAAATCTGGTTGGTCTGCCAATTCTTTGAAATCTATCACATTTTCTGGTATACGTTCCTGCATCCTTGTGGAGTGTTGGCCAGTAGTATCCTATGTTGAAGATCTTCATTTTTGTCATTTTGGCTGCAAAGTTTCCTCCACATGGTTCATTATGACATGCATGCAAAATGTCATATGTCTCATTTTCTCTCACACATCTTCTCATGACATGGTCAGGTCCAATATAAAATAAACATCCAACAATCCAAGAGAGAGGAAAGGATTTTTCAATGAGTGCCTTTTTCTTTTTGGGGGAGAAGTGACAAGGAATTCTACCTGTAACCAAGTAGTTGGCTATGTCAGCATACCAAGGTATTTGTACATTGAGAGAGAAGAGATGCTCATTAGGAAAAGAGTCATCTATGGGCTAATTGTCTTTTGATGTAGTTAGCCTTGAAAGAAAATCTGCAACAACATTAGCTATCCCTAGCTTATCTACAATGGTTATATCAAACTTCTACATCAACAATAACCATCTTGCCAATCTTCTTGTGAACAAAGGTTTATTCATGAGATATCTAATTGTTGCATGATTAGTGTGCACAAATATTTGGTAGCCCATTATGTAATGTCTAAATTTGTTCAATGCATAGACTACTGCCAGTATCTCTTTCTCTATCACTGTATAATTAAATTCAGCTCCTTGCAAATTTTTACTGACAAAGTAGATAGCATTTTCAACAAATCCCTCTTTTTTTCCTAATACTGATCCTATGGCATAATCTAATGCATCAGTGTGAATATGGAAAGGAAGCTCCCAATTGGGTCCCTTAAGTACAAGAGCATTTGTCAAAGCTACCTTCAAGGCATAAAATTCCTTGTCACAAGCTTCATTCCACTAAAATTCAGCATCCTTAGTGAGAAGGGTGTACAATGGTGATGCTACCTTTCTAAAATCTTTGATAAATTTCCTATAATATCCTACATGACCTAAGAAACTCCTAACATCTTTCTATTTTGTGGGTGTAGGCAGATTTGTGATTACCTCAACTTTTGCAGGATCTACTTGAATTCCCTTATGGGAGATGTAGTGGCCAAGAACTACACCCTCTTGCATCATCATGAAGCATTTTTCACTATTTAAGGAAAAGTTTTGGTCGTCACATATTTGTAAGACTCTCTTGAGATTCTCCAATGCCTGATCAAAATCAACACCATAAGTGGTGAAGTCGTCCATATAAATCTCCATGCAATCATGAGAAATATCTAAAAATATACTAATGACTGCCCTCTAGAAAGTTGTAGGTGCATTGTACAAGCCAAATGGGAGTACTAAATAGGCACAGGTTCCCCATGGATAGGTAAATGTGGTCTTCTCCTGGTCTTCTAGTGCAATTTGGATTTGGTTGTAGCTGCTAAATCCATCTAGAAAAGAGAAGTATTGCTTCCCTGCAAGTGTGTCTAAAACTTGATCAATGAAGGGTAAAGGAAAGTGATTTTTCTTGGTTACAACATCAAGTTCTCTATAATAGACACAAGCTCGCCACTTCCCACCTTTCTTCAACACAATCACTAATGGAGACACCCACTGACTATCCAAAATAGGATAGATAAATTCTGCATCTAGAAATTTTTGTAGTTCTCCTTTCACAATTTCTCTTAGTGCAAGGTTAATCCTTCTTGGTGGTTGTCTTACGGGAGTGCAATCATCTTTGATATAAATTCTATGGGTACAAAGTTTAGGATCCAGTCCCTTCTTATTGTGATAATCCCATACAAATGCATGTTGATGGGACCTTAATAGATTTTCCAACAATAATCGTTGCTCTTCATTCAATTTACTATTAACATTCAAATATTTTCCTTTTGACACCTATACTTATGTAGTCAACTCTACGATTGTTGCCACATTAACACATGGTACCTTTAGTTCATACGGAAGCAATGTATGGAATGTACCTATTGCTGTAGGAAGTCTATTTGTAAGAACAACATCTATAGGAACAATGGCTATAGGAAGAACATCTGTAGGAATAGTCACTGTAGGAAGAATAGGTAGAAGTGTCCTGACTAAATTAGAAGATGATGCTTCCCCCACTTCATAATGGTTTTGAATGATATTATTCAACACTTCATCCTCATCTTGGAGCTACATGAAAGAGATTCTTCCTAGCATCATAAGTTGTGCCACAAAATTAACTTCCTTGGCCTCTTCACCAACTTGTTGCCATACATAATCTTCTTCATCGTGAGATGGCTGAGCAAGTGGATAAAGAATAAAAATTTTAGTACTCCTTCCATTTGAAATGGTCATGTCACCTAACCAACATCTAATGTAGGCATCTACAGTTTCCAACCAAGGCCTTCCAAGAATGATAGGATACCTGCCTAGTGTAACCTTAGGAGAAAGAATCATAAAATCCGTTAGATATTCCCAAGAGTCTAGTACTACCACAAGATCCTCCACCACACCATCAGGCTTGATAGTAGAGCTATTAGCAAGTTGCAGTCCTGACAATAGGAGTAGATCTCATACTTGTAATATTTAGTTGCTACAAGATGTCTTTGACCATTTCATTGATTGTTGCCCCTAAATCAATCAAAGAATTCTTCACTTGAATCCCATTTATGACAACTACTACTATAGGACTACCTCAGTCATTATACTTGGGAATAGTCACTTTTCTCAACATGATATTAACTAGCTAGCCCACCACATGGACTATAGTTGGGTCTTTCTTCTTCCTTCCTGGCTTCTTAAGATAAGCTTCCTTAATAGCTTTGTCATAGATTGAAGCATCTTTTATTGCTAGAAATAGGGGTATTTGAACACATATATGCTTTAGCTGGTCCAGGATGTCAAAAGTAGTATCTGCTTTTTCTTCTTTCTTCTTGGCAACTTCCAGCCTCTGAGGAAATGGTAGTTCTTGCTCGATCTGCTTGGTCATTGCTATCATCCTCTCCATTGATTTTTTTGTTGCAAATTTCCTAGAGGTGGTTGCCAATGCCCTTGAAATTTCTACCAATTCCCATGAGGTTGATGCCACTGAGGTGGAGGACTCTGATGGCTGGGCCAAGCATTTAGAGGGTTACTCCAAGGATATGGTGGATATCCTCCATAATTGGGTGGATATGGGGACTACCATTGGTTACCAAATGAATAAGAGTTAAAATATGGTCCAGCATAGGATAGTGGATTTGGTGGCATACCTTGTCTTAGAGCCCAAGGATTTCTTTGTGCAACATAGTAGACTTGGTATTCTTCAATCTAAATTGGCTTGAACTAAGGTGGAATCTACTTGCTTTCTAGGTTAGCTATCATCTTACATCTATAGTCCCTTTGTCTGCAATGGGGACAATACTCTATCAACATCATTTCTTCCTCTTCTTGTTTCTTTTTGGCCTGAAGTGTATCTAGCTGAGTAGCTATATTATTGATAATATCTTGCTTAAATTCTGCCAGCAAATGAGTGATCTCCATTCTTGAAACTCCACCGGTAGTTGACTTACCCATGGAAGATTGATAAGCTCTCCCTTTCTTTGAAGCCACCCTAGAGTAATTCTAGCATATTTTCTTGACATCCTCCCAAGGAACTTGGGAGACATCTCTTCCTTCCATGAGGTCCAAAGCATCAGTGCAACTATCTTTGATTCCTCTCAGGAAAAACAACTTTTGTGAGTCCTCATTAAGTGCATGGTGTGGATATTTTTGCAAGACAAATAGAAACCTTGCAATGTAATCTTCCAAACTCTCATCTTCCTTTTGTTGCATCTTGAAAATGTCACCTCCTCTCATGTCACTACCCCTTTAGTATTTCTTGTACTTCTCAAGGAATTTTCTCTTCATGTCTTTCCAAGTTTCCATAGTATCTCTACCTAGGCTCATGAGCCATCTTAGTGTAGCCTCTTTCAAAGTGGTGGGGAATACCATAAGCCTATGGGCATCAGTATTATAATCATAACTCTTGTAGAGTATTTCAAACTCAAATAAGAAGGTATCAGGATCTTCTAACACAAGTCCATAAAACTTGAGAAGTGTTAAGGCAAGGATGTTCTTGATGTTGTCAACTTTATTTTGATGGGAAATGGGGAAAGGAAAAGTTGGTTGGTTTTGTCTATTCCTATTTGCATCACCCATGCTTGCTTGATGTGGTCCAAATACAAAGGGGTTCTCAAGCTGATTTTGATCTTCTGAGGAGACTTCAAAGCTGGTCAGATTAGGATATGCATCTACAAACGGGTGTAGATCTTCTTCTTCTTCTTTCGGAAGATTCTGGTACTCAACTAGCTAGAATGGACGAGGATTGCTAGGAAGGAATCTCCCATAAGTATCCCTTCTCCTTCCTCTATGCATGCGGTATCACTCACTATTAGTCAGCTTACACAAAGAATTGGTAAAGAATAAAGGGGGTCATTACTTCCTAAATGAGAATATGCTAAGAACAACTCTCAAAAACACTATAGAAAAAACTTCCAATGACTCCAAAAAACTTCCTAGCTTTACACCATCCCCAACAATGGAGCCAAAATGTTGGCCTCCTACAATGATTTCATAACTAAGCCTTTACAACCATGATTCAGAGACTAGACGTCTAACTTGAATGGCCATTCAATCATCATGAAGGTGCATTTAACTTGTCAACCTAGGGACGTGAAATTCAAATGGATCAACATTGTATGTGCACTAGGGGCTCAAGTAGTCATTGCATGCTACAACTAAGAAACATGATGCTGAAAGTAAATTGCTTGAATGGAAATAAAGTAAATGTTGAATATCAACCAACAACTATGCTTATGTTGAAATGTGTGCAAGAATAAAGATCTAGGTGACAAAAAGGAAACTACTCTATTTGCTTTGGCTGTAGGAACAGACAGAGAATGGACTTCTAGTGGCTACAGGAATAGTTGATGCCAAATTTTTAACTAAGTATCAAACAAGTAATACTAAACTAATGCTAAACTAAGAAGATAGATTACTCACCAAGTGGGCCCCCTTGGATAAGTATCCTCTAAACTAATAAGAACTCAGATGCTCGAACTCAGAACTTTATTTGATTCACTGTAAATCATGCATACAAAGAATAATGTATTTGTATCACTCAAAAAATGAGAGTAGAGTACAAAATCGTGCAACCTCCTGAAGAAGGAGCATCAAATTATTATTTATACTACAGTAAACAAGGCAGTCAACTCCACGACTAGGAGGATGCCATTTAGGGAAAACAAGGGAAATTGGAACGATGGTCCTTATGCACGCATGGAATCTGGTCAGACATGCAAGTTAAGCACAAATCTAGCACAACAGTAATGCCCATGCATGCTCAATCATTAAGGTCCACTACAAGGTGGTTATGTTCAATTACATGAAGAATCTTTGTTGTCGGCTTCCTTTGACTTGGAGTGATTCCTTAGTTGGACGCTATGGTGCATGCCTAGCTAGCGGTGTCTTCCATAACTTAGCATATTAATTCTATGGGCCAAAGTTAGTATGCATAATAACCACACACCAATAACCACTCTAAGAAACATTAATTAATAACATACAAAATCAATATAGATGACCCACATATTATGCCATATATCATTAAACCTTGCAGAGATAGGGTAATGTCAAATGTTAATGGTTTCAGGGAAAACTATGCCAATACCAACACTTAAGCATTAAATTCCATGACATCTATGAGAAAATAGACTATAGATTCTATCCAAAACTAGACCAAAGACTAGGTTCATCACCTACAGAAGATTGGGAAAGACCTATTAGAGCTCCAAATATGAGTTACACTACATGCTCTATAAACAAAGATATAATTCATTCCTTGAAATGTATGGAATCAGCTAAAAATGAGGAGTGGAGTAATAAGAGCCTGAAAATGAAATGCCACATCATGGAACCTTCTAAACTTCATTATTTTATGCTAACTTTGTTTCTTTCCTATGCAGGTATATGAAAATTCATGTAGCTGATCATTTCATGAAGACATAGTAGCATGTGGTGTAAAACAGGCTCCCACAAGGGTTGAGACCTAGCATGCTATCCCTCAAGAATTTTTAAAAGGAATTGAGAAGGAAACATATCCAAAGTGCTCAAGGAAAGACATCCATCAAATGAGTGCATTGTGAAGTGCCAAAAGGATTCAAATAGTTTACCACTTTGGATAGTCAATTCTCAAATTGCAAAGAATGGAAAATTAGGAGTGATCAACTGTCTAAATGCAATTTCATCATGTGATAGTGAACAAGAATACATAATGCCTTGTTTGAAAACAACAACTATAGCTGAAGCAAATGGAAAAGCTCTAGAACATCATGATCGATTGCTTCTATTTCAAAATTTTCTATGCGATGATAGCTTCACATCATCATACTGTTGTTTGAAGAACAAAAGGTGCATCTGGTAATTGCAATCAAGGGAATGTGAGCAACATCACAATGGCATTAAAGTAACTTACAGGAAATCACTAGAACCATAATGTCTGAATGCAAATGTTGCATTGAATGAAGTGAATGCATCAATGTATTTGAAAGAAAACAAGTACATGGAGCAGCCATACATAAGTTGTAATTACCAAAGTCCTTAATGATAATTGGTGATATGGTGTTTTAACAATAGGATGTTTGTGACATGTATGCTAGGTGTTGCATTCTAAACTGACTGGACAAAGATGTCAAAGAAGATTTATCCATAGTTGTGAGAAAAATAAAGGGCCATCATATCCCATCAATAGTCAATGAGTATACAGGTGTGTGGAATGAAAGGAAAAGTTTTCAAATTTATCTATCAAAGCATTATACATTTTGACTTGGCTATTTTCTTCGTGCTATTTTAGTGTTGCTACAATAAGTGCAAGATAAAAGATTTAGTATTGTCTTGGTTTTTACTACAGTAAAGGAGATAATGAAAGAATGAAAGTGTCATTTTTTGTACTTTGTTTAAGCTCAAATGAAGATATTATTTCAACTCTGAAGGTTTCAAGTGGAGAAATACAGAATACCCATGTTGGGGTTTCATGTTCAAATACAAATTCCATCAATATGCACAGTTTCAATCTTTTAAAAGCTTTTCAAAATAAAAGAAATAACAAGTATTTTCCATAGCCATGAATGTATGAAATCCCATAAAATAAAATATTCTTCAATCTGAATGCTCTTATAAGTTGACATTTACAATCATGGGTCAAGCCCAAAAATAGAAAAATGTAAAATACTTCAAAAAAATGTGATAGAGGTTAAACAGAATCTTGAAACCCATTTGGGTTTTCTTCATGAGAAGCAAAACATTTTTCTTTGAGTTCATATAGAGAATGAAATTACAATGGATTTACAAGAATACCCAAATCAAAAGAAGAATGGCCACGGCTTGGAGTGTCTGGATGGCTCTCAAAGGTTTGCAAATTTTTGCATAAAACTCAAAACCATTTGGGGTTTTTGAATGTAAGAAAATATAAGGAGGAAAGATTGAGGTTTGAGCCTCTTTACAATGCAGAAATGGCATTTCAAAGCAAGTAAGCCATGACCTATACAATGGCCTACATTTTTTTTATGTTTATATTTTTCTTACAAAAAAGAAAAGCTTTTATAAGCTTTTATTTAAGAGGTAAATGCAAGGAAAATGAAAGAGGAATAAAAGATTACCATAATTTATATAAGAGCCTCATAAGCTCACAACTGAGCCATTACAAAGCTTCATCTAATGCCTCAAACAAGTCTCTCATGGCAGTTGAATAGGAGAGATGAACAGGAGATAAACAAAGCAAACACAAACAAAACATCAGGGGATATATCATGTCGCGGCCTTGAGGCCAAAATATTGTCAAAAATGGAGAAGAGAAGCCATGAAATGGCTTGAGGATAACTTACTCTTGCCTGTTGATGTAGATTCAACCCACAGAAAGGTTGATGGGCCAAGATTCCATATTGTTTCTACTAAAAAAACCCTAGCTCTCCATGGTGGTGGTAGCTCCTGCAGAGAGCATTTTCTTCAAAATGCAATAAGAAAATGAAATGAGGCCGAGTTTTTTAGGGTTTTTGTTTTGATCCCTCAACCCTAATTCAAACTTAGGGAATATTTGCATTATTTTAAAAATATCAAACTCTTATGTCAAATGTATGGTGGTTGAATTCTTCATTGCCTAGGTTGATCATTTGCTAGGGTTTATTAAAGATCATTTGCCTAAGTTTTTTAGGTTAGGCATTTAAATATTTTGCAAAGTCTTAAAAACCTTAGGGTTTTTAATTATTTTTCAAATTCCTTGCCTTAGAAAATAAAAGCATTCATAGGATATGGTTAGGGTTTTTTTTTATTGATTTTATAGAAATAAATTTAAAAATCAAAAAGATAAATATTGTCTAATTTTTTTATGATTTTTTGGGGAAAAAATCAAATGTAATAGAGATATCAAAGATTGTCTATTTTGCAAAGATTTTTTCCAAAAATATTGAGTTGCAAAATTAGGATAGGGATAAGCCTTGATTTGTAAAAAGAGCTATAAATCTTTTAAAGTCAAAAGATAAAACAATGTTTTTATAAATTACTTTTAGTTTTGCTATTTTTAGTAGTACTCTTAAAGCATATTTTCCTCTTGGGCGAAGTCAGAAAAAGAGAGATAAATTGAGGTTGTTTTTTCTAGTTATGGAGTGGATTGAACTTGATTTTGAAGCTTTAGTGGATAGACATCTTGGAGAGATAAATTTTTTGCTTTTCTCCTTCAGTTTGGAGTAGTTTTTTGGATCTTTTTCCAACTTTTCTTTTGAGCTCAGAAATTGAGTTTTGGATATATATAGGAGAAAAGTTAGAGTTTTAAAGGTTCAAAAATTTTGCTTCTTTCTCTTACACACATTTTTAGAGCTTGTAAGCATTTTGTACTCATTTTTTAGCAAAAGCACTCTTTTAGTTTTAATAAAGCAGTAGAGTTCTTCTTCTCATCTCTTGTCTCATTTTTATAATAGCAGTTTGATGTCTTTGCGCTTCGAATTTGAATCCTTATATGTCTTGTTGTTGCAAATTTGTGTTCAGAATTGCATAGTTTCATGTTGTATGTTGTATCTAGTTATAGATCTTCATACAAATTACTGATGAAAGTATGTGCCAATGAGATTGTTGTGAGTGATAGTGTCTGAATTTCATAAGTTATAGTGAATCATCTATTAGATTTAAGTTTTACTTCCAGTTATCTTTCTCCCCTTTACTTTAGAAAGTCATTTAGAGTAAAAAATTCATTCGGAGAACCAACTCACTTTGGATATTACTTCTTCACAACAATCACCTACATCTGAAGAAGGACTCCATGTTTCAACAAATAGATGAGTCTTTTGTAAGCTTAGCATAGGGTGTATATCTGATTTTTAATAGTTGTAATCTAAATCTTTCTTTAGGAATTGAGCCCTCTTGTAATTGAGCAATGAGCACTAGGCAGTGTGCCTGAATGCATGTGCATTCCCCATTAATACTTCTTTATACTTCTAGCAGGGTATAATATTGTGGATTCACATCCACCATGGTTTTTCCGCTAACAGGGTTTCCACATAAAAATCTTGTTGTTCTTTGTGTTTATCATGTGTTGATTGTTTATGGTTTACTATTCATTCATCATATTTGAGATTAAGTTATGTGTGATCAATTTTATGCGCATCAAATATAGATTAAAAAGAATCAATCAAACACACCAATAAGACATTATATCAAAACATAAAATCAAATAAAAGGAATGCAAACTCAGTCTCCTGTCCTTCATGTCATCCTATTGTCCTCTATCTCTAGAGTTTTTGTTGATTCTAGCTTGCTCTCAGATTGTATGTTGGGCTCAACAAATAGTCTTCCTAGAGAACGAGATTAAAGATGAATGCATACTATGCTAAGATATGAATTAAATGCTTAAGCTAAACATGAATGCCAGAACGTAAAATTACAAAATTATGAATGCTAAAGTTGATAATGCTAAAATGTTAATCACCTATCTCTAATGCTTCTAATCTCTAATTGAACCAATGCTTGGATTTGTAGAGGTATTATAGAGTTTTTGAAAGCTTCTGATTGGCTAATGTGATCAACAACTGTGATAATTTTGGCAGATCGAATGGTCAAAGATGGATAAGACTGGAGAGAAAAATAGAAGAAAAACATAAAGTAGGATTTGTTTCCTCCTTCATGGAAGAGATGAGATGATAAAAATCATCTTTTTAGAGGATTTTGGAAAAATTTAGGAAAATAAAATTGTTTCCTCTTTCAAGGAAGAGATAAGATGAGATGATAAAAATCATCTTTTTAGAGGATTTTGGAAAGATTTAAGAAGATAGATAATGAATTATAAATTCAATTATTTATTTATGGGTGACATGGAGATTTTCCTACTTAAATAAAATATTTAATTAAGATTTGGAGAAAATGGAAGATTCTTAATTAAATAAAATATTTAATTAAGATTTGGAAAGTGACATGTGGAATTAATTAAATAAGAATATTTAATTAATATTTGATTTAGGAGAAAATAAATTAAATTCAATTAAATCAAAGATTTAATTAAACTTAAATGTGATAATTAATTTAAATAAACAATAATATTTATTTAATTAATTAAGTGGACTTAAGAAAGTGGTAATTAAATAAAATGAATTTATTTAATTAAAGTGGAAGAATAAAGTAGGTGAACAATATAAATAAATAATTAAATATATTTATATGTATAGGAATTAAGAAAAAAATTAATTCAATAATAAATATTTAATTCAATACCAGGATTAATTAGACATGACCATTTTTATGCATATACATTTTTCCCCTCTTTGAAGTGATGTGTGAAACACATTGCTTCAAAGAAAATATTCCTGCTTTTGAAATTTGTTGTGTTTGATTTTTCCCCTAGTTGGAAAATAATCTGACTGATATGTCCCTTTTGATTTCATTCTAATATGTTTTTCATTTGAAAGATGTTGATATTAATGATGCCCCCTCAGGAGGTAAATCACTGATGATGAGAAAAATGTTGAATTGATGATAAAATTCGGATGATGAGAGGGAAGCAATGATTTAGCTCCAGATAATTGATGAAGAGATGCCCCAATTTGAAAAATAAAGTCAAAGTTTGAGAAAAAAAGATAAAAATAAAATAAAATGCCACAAAAACCCACCTTGGTTGACCTTTAAAAGGTAAAAGGGGTAAAAAGGGCAAGTCATTTTCACCTTTTGACTTTAGTGATTTTGTGCTCTAATGCTGACTTTGAGAGATGGAGATTCCTTATCACAGGTATAGATTCAAGTGGGCCTGCCGATACTAGAGACCAGCCACATATGGACCACCGGTGAGTGGATTCAACCCTCTTTGTGTTGAAAAATTGTGTTTGGAATTGGATTTTGATGCATTTTAATGCGGATGTAGAATTTAACAGTTTGTTTTAGCACATAGAGTAGGAGCTTTAGCGCTTTCAAAATTGATTCTAGCGCTTATAGAAAATAGAATAGTGCTTTTAGGAAAAAGGCAGTTTAGTGCATTTGATAGGTGAAATAGCGCATATAGGAAATAGAATAGTGCTTATAGGGTTTCATCGCATTAGGGGGGATGAAATGGTGCATACGCATTGGGTTTTAGCGCATATAGGAAAGTAGCGCATAGGAGGAAAATTTTAGTGCATTTAGGGCACAAAATGGCACATATGGTGATTTAGCACTTTTGGGGGGAACTTTAGTGCATTTGGGGTTTTCGCGCATAGAGGCCACATATTAGCGCTTTTAGGAAATTTAGGCAGAATGCCCTGTGTGATGAAAATGATGATGTATATTGCTTCTTTGGTCAATAGATAGAAAAAATTGTCTTGTCATCATGCTAATATGGATAGATAGAAATGATAGAAAATCTGATGATGAATTGATAAATTTCTTTCCCAAAACAAAGAGTAGATAGTTGATAGCTTTGTTTCCCTTGAACAAAAAAATAAAGAGTAGAATAAATGATGGATTTTCTGATAACTTTTCTTTAGGAAACAAAGAGTAGATGCTTGATATGACTTCTGATAAATTTGCATTTTGCGATAGAAAACAAATAGTAGATTATGTATTTAAACATATTTGCATTCGTGACTTAATTACAAATAGGAAAATGATTTGATTGTTGATAAATTTGGTCTCTTGAAAAAGAAAACAAATAGTAAATGATGATAGAGTAGATTGATTTGATATTCAGATAGATTGATTTCATGATATGAGTCACTTAGATAGAACACTTGATATAGTCCATGTGATATGAGTCACTTGATATGGTTCACTGATAGGGTTCACTGATAGATACATATGAGTTTGATTGATTTGTATGATGGGAAGTAGATAGATCATGTTGATATGGGTCGATGATATGAGTCTGATTGATTATCCTTATGATGACCAAAAATAAGAGCGTTTCAAAAACCTCCAGATCAAAGAGTGCTTCCCTGTAGGGTGGGATCGGATACGAAACCTGACACTTGGGATTGGATTCAGGTCAACAGGGGACTGTTGACCGCACTAGCAAAGAGATGGCATTCTAAGCATAACACCTTTCATTTTCCAATGGGTGAGATGACCATGACCCTTGAGGATGTATATAGGATTTTGGGGATTCCAGTGGTAGGTGCTCTTGTGGTTTATGACCACAAGGAGCTAGGTGGGACAGATTCACTTAGGAGGGTGTTTTGGGATGCATAGATAGCAAGGTATTGGGTTCCATGGGAAGATTTTAGGGGATATCTAGCCTTACTTACAGTGTTGGGTGCATTCATTGGAGGTTTCCTTTGTTCAGATCACTGGTCAAAGGGATTATCAGTTGGGTGGGGGAGTATCATTGAGCTGATGATAGGTCAGTAGCGAAGATATGTCTGGGGGAGGTGCATGTTAGCTCATTTATACCATGACTTGCATCAGGTGGTGTACAACAGATCATCCAATTTGTCTTGTGGTCTTACCCTGC
Source organism: Sequoia sempervirens (assembly GCA_007258455.2). Taxonomy (NCBI): domain Eukaryota; kingdom Viridiplantae; phylum Streptophyta; class Pinopsida; order Cupressales; family Cupressaceae; genus Sequoia; species Sequoia sempervirens. Next base: position 175,379,817 of record VDFB02271358.1, read on the forward strand.
TCCAGAACTGGGCATGGGAACATATTGCTATTACGAGACCACTTTGTCTGAGAGTTAGGCCATCAGGTAGGCCATATGTGTATGCATATTCAATTGCACTTGTCCATCCCAAGTTGGGCAAGTTGGAGTACTGGCGATGGACTCTGGACAATTTTCATGCAGTGATATGGAGGCCATATATGGATTATGAGGGGTGGGATACTGATCATCTAAAGATGGGACTTAAAACCAACCAATGAGAAGAGGCCACTTGTCAACTTGTGATAGGCTGAGGAATGAGCACATTTTGGTCAATGTTCCAAAGAGGGGGAGGTTTGAAATTTGAATTTGATGAAAGGATGAGTTAAATGCTAATCTTGACTTGTGCAAGAGACATGTAAGAGCTTATTAATTGCTTTGTTGGATGTACATGCCAAATTGGGGGGAGATTCAAACTTGGAGAATATTCTCTTTTTATGCCAAGTTGAAAGAAAATGATGAATTAATAAATCAATTTATTTGTGCAAGTTAGAAAAACTAGAGGATGTGATGTGTGATTAGGATAGGTTAATCAGCATTAGATTAACTTAGATGATGATTAGGGGTTTTGACCCATTTGACTTAAATATTTGGATTTAAATTAAATCAAGGGGAGATGAAAGGTGATTTAAGATTAAATTAAATAAAGGTTTGATTTATTTAATCAAGAGGGGTGATGTTAGGATCAAATTAAATAAAGTTGATTTATTTAATTTAAATTGATGACTTTAGGAAATTAATCAATTAAACCTGGTTTATTTAATTGACGAGCGAATATGAATTAGTTAAATATGCATGATGTCAATTTGGCATGTCTACATATTGCCCCTCTTTGAAGCAATGTACTTGTTGCATTGGTTCAAAGAATAAACTTGCGGCGATCAAAATTCAAAAAAAATCTAATTTTTTCGGATGCCCTAGTGGAAAGTACACTAGTACATTTCCCCCTCGAGAGATCGAGTGAAAATATTCGATGAGGGTCGATCTCGCAATAAAGAGGTTCAAGATGGACATATGGATGGTTATGATGTGATAATGCCTATAAATATGCAATAGATGTTTTATGCAAATGTATGATTTATGAGATGCTTAGACTAATAGATCTATATTATTATGATGAACATGCATGTGAGATGATATGCAAAATGCTGATGGTTTGTGGATGCAGGATGGATGCACTAGTGATGTTATGTTAGTGCGGAGAGAAGAAAGAAGGAATGAGATGATGACAAGAGTATCCAACAAGTCCATGATTTGACGAGACTTTATTAGAGATGATGATGATGATGATAGATGATGATGATTTTCTTATCAAGGATTGAGATTTTAAAAGGGCTACTTACCTTATGTTTGATAACACATGCAGATACGATGCATCAAGGTTATAAAGAACCAGGATGGCGTTGTACCTAGTGTGATGGAATTTGACTCAACAACCAGATAGGAGTATTCATGTTCACACTTGACATATAGAAACCTTGCTAGGACATACCTAAAAGAGAAAGTATTCACCAAGTTATTTTACAACATCCAACAAGCACATCAGACAAAAGATAATGATTGTTGCCCCATTACTATCTCTCTAAATCCTTCATTCGGATATCATCAAGAGGTCCTTGGAATGATTGCAATAAGATAAATCAAAAGAAAAGATCAAGTACACAAACAAGCCAATGTTCTTCATACCTTGATCCAAAGGGAGTCATTCTGATAGGATAAGAATCCAAGTGATATCCAAAATGATGCTCATTGTTGGAATGATACATCCTAGGACATGCATTGTATAGGATGATGATGGTTTGATAAGTTGATTGATAGGCTGTTGATATAAGGTTGATTGACATGTTTGAAAATGATCAAGAGTTTGATTTTGTTTTAAAGATTTGTTGTTTGCTTTTGATTTTATGATTAAAGCTTGCTTTTGCTGATTGTTGTGATTGTTTCTATTTGTGTTGCCAAAGGATGAGGGTGATGATCAATTTATCATGGATGATTGATTATTTCAAGTGAGAGCGAGATGAGATGGATCAATTTTTTTCAAATATTTGGATGTTTTTGACATTTTTAGGAATGTTTGGAGGCTGTTTTTAATATTTTCAAGATTTTGCAAATGTTTTGATTTTCCAAAATTTTAAATGTTTTTGGGTTTTGTGAGATTTTATGATTTTTTTTGGATTTTGTGTGATTTTGGATGTTTTTGGATTTTTGTGTTTTTTGAATTTTTTTGGATTTTGTGTCTCGGGGTCTGATCAAAGATTAGCCTTTCCTATGTCTAAGCTTAGAGACGGCGTAGTTTGGATTCCATGTTTTTGACATTTTCTGACTTTTATGAATGTTTTTGGATTTTTTGATGTTTTGGATGTTTCTAGATTTTTCACATGATTTTGATGATTTGGATATGCACATGTGTGATGATATCAGTTCTTTGTTTGCAATTTTTTTGAAGACCAAGCTAAGGTTGATTGATCGAATCGATGGATTGATGATGATGATGATAACATTGTTGAGGATACACAATAATGCAAGGATTTGATTGATTAGGATTGATGACAATAACATTGTTGAGGATGCATAACAATGCAAGGATTGATTGATCAGGATTGATGATGATAACATTGTTGAGGATGCACAACAATGCAAGGATAGTGTTAAGAAACACAATAATCAGGAAGGATATCCCATGATTATGGATTGATTGGATTCAATTGATCAGGATTGTTGAAGCTTGGTTTAGAACAAAAGATGTTTAGATGATTTGATGTGATGTTTGAAGTGCAACTTGGATGCAACTGATAGTGATTACTTGGATTGATGATTTAAATGAAAGATGAAGCTTGATAAGGAACATCTTCTCGTTAAAATATGCCATGGGCTAGTGATTTGGATTTTTTTCTCACAAATGTTTTGACCAATTTGATTTCACATTTTCCAATGTTTGGATCACCACATAAGTTGGAGGATATGTTGGAAATATGTGCCTCAATCTCACAGGCTAAAACCTCTAGAAGAGAAAAGTCGGTATGACGTTCATTGTGTCTGGTCGACTAGCAGCTTTGGAACCTTGTGAAAATTTCTAGTTGCTGAGACCTTGTTTCAGTCTTGCCAAATGGAGCCTATCACTATGACTCATTGTGTTTGCTGTAACTCTTTGCCGAGTGGATTCGTCTTGCCGATGGTTTGGTTCCTAATGGATGTCGGGGAGACTCTTAGTGACTTGGAGTCATCAGGGTGACTTGAACACTCAATAAGAACTCTTAGCGATGGAAGCTTTCCTTGTCAATAGTGTTACACTCGAAGATATTGGGGAGACCCTTGGCTGAAAGGCTTGCTTTGATATGAAGTCTTAGCGATGAACGAAGTCTCGCCGACAGTGGAACATTGTGGTGTAACTTGAAGGCTTCGGTATGAAGTCTTAGTGATGGATGTTTGTTTCAGTGATGGGGTAGTCTGTTGTCGGTATCACTCCTGGCGACTGTTTGGTGTTCAGTATGACTTGTGAATTTTGTACTACCTCTCAGTGATAGCGGTAAGTCTTGCCAACTGTTGGACATTTCAAAATAACATGAAGGTTTGGTATGATCTCTTGGCGAAGGATGATAGTCTTGCCAATGAGAATGTTGAGGTCGATGCGACTTGTGAACTCAGTATAATGTCTTGTCGATGGTCAGGACTCTTGGCGATAATGATGATCTAGCTTTGTGGCATCGGGGAGAAATGGTTAGTGTCTCACCGACATGCGAATACATTGTGAATTCCTTTGATTGATTGGGAGACCATCCTACGTGGTGAGTCTATAAACAATCAGAGAAGCCAAACGGGAACTGTTGGAAGTTAGTTTGTTGTGGTAGTTTTGTGAGGCATTTCAACAGACAGGGGTGACATGGATATACTTTGAAGTTGCAGTTGATGTTCAGTTGGATTTGTTGGATGGTTCGATGATTCATTCGACAGATGGATGGTTGGATGAATAGTTCGATGAGTGATCAATGAATTTGGATTCTGAGAGCATTGATATGAATGTTGTGTAGCAAGGTTGATCATTGTGAATGCTGCTGTAAATTGACATCAAAAAGATAAGTCTAATCTCTATATGTAATCTCCATTACTGTAATACAAAGTGACTTCTCTTGGAGTGGTGGGTTTTTCTCCCGTAAGGGTTTTCCCACGTAAATCTGGTGTTCATGTGTGTATGTTATTTTCTTTGTTTCTATTATTTCTTTGAAGTGCATCTTAATTGTACTATAATTGAAAATTTAAAAGTATCTTTGCATTCTTCCCTAAGGTTTTGACATTAGGAGAGTTGTTTCTGCACCTTAGCTTTCCTTACAAGTGGTATCAGAGCTTGGCCAGTTGTGATATCCTTATGGGTACGTTGGGTTTTTTTTGTTGAGTCAATTTTTGTTCAGTGGGAGTCTTGCAGAAGTTTGGTAATTTGAGTTATAGATTAAGATGGCAAGCATGTCAGGAAATATTGAAATAGAGAAATTCAATGGCAGCAATTTTGAGTTGTGGAAACTCAAAATGGAAGATCTGTTAGTGGATCGTGATCTTTGGATTGTTGTGTCTAGAACAAAGTCTACAGGCATGAAGCAAGAGGATTGGGACCTTATAGATAGAAAATCTAAGGGGTTGATAAGGCTCTGTTTAGCATATTTTGTTCTTTTGAATGTTCATGAAGAAAAGACTGCATCTTCCTTATGGAAAAGACTGGCATCAATTTATCAAGGCAAGTCCTTGGTGAATAAATTGTTCTTGAGGAAGAAACTGTATTTTTTGAGAATGCAGGAGGGAAGATTTGTTGTTGATCATTTGAACACTTTCACCATTTTGATTGCACAGTTAACATCTATTGGTGTGAAGATTTATGAAGAGGATTGATTAATGTTGTTATTGTGTTCTTTGCCAGATTCTTTGGATCACCTGGTGATGGCTATTAGGAGTACAACATCCAATTTCAAGATGGAAGATGTTGTTGCTTCTTTGTTATCAGAAGAACTGAGAAGGAAATCGTTTGAGATGGTGAAGGAGACCCTTGTTGTTAGAGGAAGGTCGAAAGAAAAAGGAAAGAAGAAGGACAAGAAGTCCAAATCCAAGTTAGAAGGGAGATCAAAGTCTCCTGGCAAGAAGTCCAAGGTGAAGTGCTGGAATTGTGGGAAACCTGGTCATGTCCAAAAGGATTGCAAAGAGGAGAAAAAGAAGAAGAAGAAGAAGAATTCTGACAATGAGTCTTCTTAGAGTGATGCAGATGCCTTCATTGCAGCCTTGGCTACACAGGCATCAGATGATGTCTGGCTGATTGATTCTAGAGCATCTTTCCACATGACATCTCATAGAGATTGGTTCACAAAGTATGAAGAATATGATGGTGGAAAGGTGTACCTGGCAACTAATCCATCTTTGGAAATTGTTGGCCATGGAAGAGTTAGAATTCAATTCCCTGATGGAAGAGTGAAGGGAATCGATGATGTTATGCACATACCAGGTCTGGCTCAAAATTTACTTTATGTTAGTAAGTTGAATGATATCAGAGTGTGAGTCACATTCTTTGGAAATGGCTACAAGATGACTAGGGTCTCTATGGTGCTAGCAAGGGGTGCTCGAATTGGTACCTTGTATAACCTAGATGCACATGCTATTCAATGTAATAGTGTCTCTGTAAAGTCATAGAAAGCTACTCATGGAGGAAAAGAGGGAAATGTTCCTGATTCTATAAACTCTATGGAAGTTAAACTTCTAGTAGAAAAGACTATGCTATAGCATCATAGGCTAGGCCACATTGGTGAGAAAGGTTTAAAAACCTTAAAGAATAAAAACCTGGTTGAGGGGCTCAAAGATTTAAACCTCGAATTTGAATTTTGTGAACATTGTATATATGGAAAACAACATCATGTTTCATTTTACTCCAGTCCTCACAAATCTTCTAGTTTGCTTGATTATATACATTATGATGTTTTTGGTCCAGTGAATGTTCCTTATTTGTCTAAGTCAAGGTACTATGAATCATTTATTGATGATTATTCAAGAAGAGGTTTTTCCATTTTTTGAAAAGTAAATCAGAAGTGTTCAGTTGGTTTAAGGAATTTAAAAACCTTGTAGAAAATCAGACTGGAAGAAAAATAAAATTTTTAAGGACGAATAATGGTGGTGAATTATGTTTTGATGATTTTGAGAGGTACTGTAAAGATCATGGAATTAAAAGACATAAAACTACACTTTATACTCTGCAGCAAAATGGAGTTGCAGAAAGGTCCAACAGGACAGTGATGGAAAGACCACGAAGTATGTTGAGTAGTGCTGGCTTGGAGGAAAAGTTATAGGCTGAGGCAGTTGCTATAGCATGTCACTTGATAAACCGTTCTTTGAATTCCGCTCTTTTTGAGAAAACACCTTTGGAAGCATGGTCTAGTAAGAAGCCCTCTCTGAGACATATTTGTGTTTTTGGTTGTGAGGCATATGGATATGTGTCGAATGAGAAAAGATCTATGTTGGAGAACAAGGCTGTCAAATGTATTTTTATTGGTTATAGTGCTAGCATAAAAGGATACAAGCTTTGGAATCCTGATACAGAGAAGGTTCTATACAGCAGAAGTGTTATCTTTCATGAGCTGAAGCCTTCTACCTTGAATCTACAATCAGAGACAAAATTAGAAAACAAAAAGGATGTAGTTGAAATTCCTCCGACACCAAATAAAGAGGAATTGAAAATTCAAAATGTACCTGAAACTGAGGAGAGCTCAAGTAGTTCTGAAAGTTCTGAAGAAGAACAACAACCTCAGCCTTAGCAAGTGAGGTCAACTCGTGAAAGAAAGCAACCTAATAGGTATGAGTTCTCTTTGATAGATTCTACTTGTGCCTATGCTTTAATTTCTAGCACTGATGAGCCTAGGACTATGAAAGAAGCATTTAGAATGTTTGATTCAGACTCTTGGTTGGAAGCCATGAATGAAGAAATGGCATCATTAGAAAATAATGATACCTAGAGTTTCGTGCCCTTGCCTGAAGGTAGAAAAGCTGTTGGCTACAAATGGGTATTTAAAAAGAAAATAGGTCTGGATGGCAGTGTGGAAAATTACAAGGCGAGGTTGGTTGCGAAGGGTTATTCCCAAGTAGAGGGAATTGATTATGGGGAAATTTTCTCTCTTGTAGCTAAGCTGACATCTATCAGATTTCTTTTGTCACTTGCAACAGCGTATGACTTAGAGGTTGAACAGATGCATGTGAAGATAACATTTCTTCATGGTGATCTTGAAAAGAAAATTTATATGTCCCAGCCTGAGCACTTTGTGGAGAAAGGTAAAGAGAAACTAGTTTGCAAGTTGAAAAAAATATTTGTATGGGTTAAAGCAGTCACCTAGAATGTGGTACCAAAATTTTGACATGTTTGTTTTGTCATTGGGATTCGTAAGATCAAATCTGATCATTGTGTGTATTACAAAGCTGAAAGTGATCAAGTCCTTGTTATTGCTCTCTATGTTGATGATATGTTGTTCATAGGAAATAGTAAGTTAATGATTTCTGAGCTTAAGTCTCAGTTGTCTGCAAAGCTCGAAATGAAAGATCTTGGTGTGGCAAGGTATATTCTGGGAATGGAAATAACTAGGGACAGGAAGAATAGAAAACTTTGGCTTAGTTAGAGTAAGTATATCAAGACTGTTCTAGAGAGATTTTGTATGAATGATTGCAAGTAGCTAGTTGTTCTAGTTTTGCAGGGAACGAAGTTATCTATTGAAGACTATCCAAAATCTCCTACTAAGATGGAGGACATGACCAGTGTGCCTTATGCTAGTGCGGTTGGTAGTCTTATGTATGCAATGGTCTATACAAGGCCAGACATTGCCCAAGCAGTGGGAGTACTTAGTCGGTTTATGGCTAATCCTAGAAAGACACATTGGGATGTTGTGAAAAGAGTATTCAGATATTTGAAGGGCACTTTAGAATATGCTTTGTGTTACCATGGGAACTTGGTTGAATCACCAAGGACTCTTAGTATTTGAGGCTATGTGGATTCTGATTGGGTAGGGGAAATTGACAGCAGAAGATCCACCAATGGATATATTTTCATGATGAATGGTGGTGCAGTAAGTTGGATGAGTAAGCGGTAGGTTGTAGTTGCTTTGTCCACTACAGAGGCATAATACATGGCAGCTACACATGCTTGTAAAGAAGCAGTCTGGTTAAAATATTTCTGTTCTAGCATTGGTTTTGATGCAGGGCAAATAACAATTTACTGTGACAGTTAGATTGCTATCTGTTTGGCAAAGAATCCTACTTTCCATGCCAACATGAAACATATAGATGTATAGTATCATTTTGTACAAGATATGGTGGAGGATGGAAAGGTATCATTAGAAAAAGTGGACACTCTGGAAAATGTTGTAGATGCATTGATGAAGCCAGTGAGCATAGAAAAGTTTAGGTGGTGTGCCAGTTCGATGGGCCTCAGTGCCCATGAATGTCAATAGTTTTCTTGTGCTCTGGAGGTGCCTGTGTGATCTTCGTCAAGTGGGAGATTGTTGGAAATATGTGCCTCAATCTCACAGGTTGAAACCTCTGGAAGAGAAAAGTTAGTATGACCTTCATTGTGCCTAGCTGACTAGCAGCTTTGGAACCTTGTGAAAATTTCTAGTCGTTGAGACCTTCTTTCAGTCTTGCCGAATGGAGCCTATCACTGTGACTCATTGTGTTCATTGTAACTCTCTGCCGAGTGGATTGGTCTTGCTGATGGTTTTGTTCCTAGCAGATGTCGAGTAGACTCTTAGTGACTTGGAGTCATTGGGGTGACTTGAACACTAGGTAAGAACTCTTAGCAATGGAAGCTTGTCTTTCTGATAGTGTTACACTCAAAGACATCGGGGAGACCCTTGGCCGAAAGGCTTGCTTCGATATGAAGTCTTACCGATGAATGAAGTCTCGCCGATAGTGGAAGGTTGTGGTGTAACTTGAAGGCTTCGGTATGAAGTCTTAGCGATGGATGTTTGTCTTACCGATGGGGTATTTTGTTGTTGGTATGACTCCGAGTGACTATTTGGTGTTCGGTATGACTTGTGAATTTGGTATTAGCTCTCAGCGATAGTAGTAAGTCTTGCCAACTGTTGGACATTTTAGAATAACATGAAGCTTTGATATGATCTCTTAGCGAAGGATGATAGTCTTGCTAATGAGAATGCTGAGGTCGATGCGACTTGTGAACTCAGTATAATGTCTTTCTGATACTCAAGACTCTTGATGATAATGATGATCTAGCTTTGTGGCATCGGCGAGATATGGTTAGTGTCTCACCAACATGCGATTACATTGTGAATGCCTTTGACCGATTGGGAGACCATCCTACATGGTGATTCTACAACCAATCAAAGAAGTCGAATGGGAACCATTAGAAGTTAGTCTTGTGGAAATTATGTGAGGAAGTTCAACAGACAGGGGTGACATGGATATACTTTGAAGTTGCAGTTGATGTTCGGTTGGATTTTTTGGATGGTTTGATGATTCATTCGACTGATGGATGGTTGGATGAATAGTTCAATGAGTGATCAGTGAATTTGGATTCTGAGAGCATTGATATGAATGTTGTGTAGTAAGGTTGATCATTATGAATGCTGCTGTAAATTGATATCAGAAAGATAAGTCTGATCTCTGTATGTAATCTCCATTACTATAATATAAAGTGACTTCTCTTGGTGTGGTGGGTTTTTCTCCCATAAGGGTTTTCCCACGTAAATCTGGTGTTCATGTGTATATGTTATTTTCTCTATTTTTGTTATTGCTTTGAAGTGCATCTTAATTGGACTGTAATTGAAAATTTAAAAGTATCTCTGCATTCTTCCCTAAGGTTTTGACGTTAGGAGAGTCGTTTCCGCACGTTAGCTTTCCTTACAGGATATAGATCAAGATTTATTCCTAAAGCAAGATCTAAATATTTTCCCCCAGTGTCTAGCAATGTATGGAATGTCATGGGTGGATTCTTCGATAGGTGTATGGATGGATGTGTGATCATGGGAAAATTCTAAATTGTTAGAGGGGTTAGCACAATAACATAACATTCCAATGAAATAACAAAGTACAAAGGAAGTGATGTGAAGACAAAAGGGACAATGTTACCCTAAGTCTCCACCTTCCATGGCTGACCTTTGTTACACCTCCTAGCTTGCAGTAAATTAATATGTGCCCTCAGATTTGTATGAGCAACTATGACAAAAGACTAAGCCCTATGCAAGTGTTGAAGGATTTGCAGAAAATAAAATGACCCTACAGTAAGCTAAGTGACAAATGTCTATAAAAACTATAACCCTAAGTTGACAGAAAATAGACATGGACTAAAGGTCAAGAAATCAAGAGACCAAGAGAGACCGAGAAATGAGAACAAAATTGCCATTTTATAAAAACTGCAATTTTGAATGTGTGGCCAGGATGAGAAGATGACAAAAAAACCCTAGAATCAATGATCAAGATTAAATGCTGCTATGCATTAGGGTTAGGTCAAAATTAGGGCAAAAGGTAAGAATGAAGGGCCAAGATTGAATTATAAGATAATTCAATCAAGGGTCGAATTTAAATGAGATGTCAAAAGTCAAGAATTAATTTGGAAGATAAAACTGGCACAAAAAAAGAGGTTGCTGGAGAAATTAAATAATAAAATTTATTTACTCGAGTTGACCAGTAAATAATTAAATAATAAAGATATTATTTAATTATGGAGGAATGTGACAAAAGAATTGTTTTGAATTAAATAATGATTTAATTCAAAATTCAGGAGAATTGGCTAAATTAAATAAATCAAATTTATTTAATTTTAAAGAGAGAAAAAGCTAATGAATAATTAAATAATTAGGATAATTATTTAATTATAGTGGGAAGTGGACAAAATTAAATAAGAATTTATTTAATTTTTAGAAAAAGTGGATTTAATTAGTGACGTAATTAAATAAATAAAATTTATTTAATTAATCAAGAAGACATAAATGACAAAGAAAATTAAATAAATTATGAAATTTATTTAATTAAAGGAAGACTTAGATAATTAATGACGTATTAGATAAATAAATAATATTTATTTATTTAATAATCAAGGAGGAACAAATGACATGAATTAATTAAATAATTATGAATTATTTAATCAATAGTCGAATGTGGACCAAGGACATAATTAAATAACTTAATTATGCTAGGACGAAAGTGTTAAAAATGAAGCTTGCAAGCCTAGGTCATTTTTAGGTGTCTACATTTTGCCCCTCTTTGTCATAATGTCGCTTGTCGCATTGTGATAGAAAAATAAGTCAAGAATATGCCCCAGTGAAGGTACGGAGTATTCCTGCCCCCTCGGGAAATTTTCAAATTTTGGGTCGGCGCTGGAAAAATTTGCAAAAGGTCCCAATAAATCAATTTGATGGCTAGAAAAATAGTGGCGCAGTCGGTTTCAGATTCTGACATGTTAAAGGAAACTTACGGGGAGGTCAAAGGTGCGGAAGTGAGCCTCTAGTATTAACCGCGGTTGAAAAATGTCACTTTCACCCTATAAATAGGTGGTCAAAAGGGTAAAAGTCAATTCATTTTCACTATTCCCCTTGTGAATCCTGAGAGCTCAGAGCGGAAGGCGTAGCAGCTACAATGGTTATTCCAGTGACAGAGCACCGCGGCGAGATCGTGAGGACCTTCAGACAGCCAGAGGACTCAGGACCAGTGGTATGTACCCTAATCCCACTTTGTCATTTTCTAATTTTATGTGTTTTTTAATGCTTTCTAGGGTAGTGAACGAATGCGCCGCGACGCATACGCGTTCGCATAAACCGCAACTGACTTCATGTTCGCCGCATTTGATGCGTCGCGACGCAAGTGCTTAGAAAAAATGAGCCGCATCGGCGATTTGCACCGCATTCGATATTTGGTGTGACGCAAGTGCAAAACCGAATTGCATTTGACATCTCAAATGCCGCAATCGCAATGTTGCGACGCATCTGTTTGTTTGATTGTCGCAAATAAAATGTCGCGCTGCATTCGCAATGTGGTGACGCAATCGCCGAAATTCGTGACGCAAGTGTAATTAAGCGACGCACTTGACTTGGTGCAACGCATTTGATTTTTGGAACGATGCACTTGTGTTTTTGCGACGCAATTGCATTTTTGCGATGCATTTGTCTGTTTTCTTACTTTAACTTGTTTTGATGCTTTCATGCCCTAAGTTATTTTCCATGATGGTCACAGTTGTCCAAAAGGTGCTAATGCAGTGTTCGTCCTTTTGCAGAGGCAGCTTGCCCCAATTTATACGAGAGAGAGCAGACCGAGGACCTTTCGGTTTGGCGATCAACTAGGCCCGCGATCACGACGATGATTGATGAGACTCGGTCTATTCCATGTTGTGTTCATGCCCGCCATTTGGGCGAATAGGGGTTTGCTGACGGCGCTGTGCGAGAGATGGCATTCTGAGACCTGTTCCTTTCACCTGCCGACAGGTGAGGCTATGATTACTTTGGAGGACGTCTACCGTATTCTCCAGATTCTGATTCAAGGGGAGCGGATCGTGTACGATCCCCGTCATGGCGAGCAGACCTTCCGGGCGTACTACCAGGATCAGGGTGCCGGACTCAGCATTGAGGGTTACAAGATCCATTGGGATTTCCTGGCAGAGCATTACAGTCATTTTGATGCATTCCTGGTGACTCTGATTGGTGGCATCTTGGTTCCTAACCGACGAGGACACGGATTTCCGATTGGTTGGGGGATGTCATGGTTGGTATGCGACGAGATGGGATAGTTTATGCATGGGGTCCCTGTTTGCTGGGGACACTTTATCATCAACTACATGACATTATGTACACGAGAGGAGAGAGTATCTCCTGTGGGACCACACTGATGATGATCTGGGCATGGGAGTGTATTGCTATATTCCGCCCTCCTATCGACAAACCATAGCTAGCTAAGGGGATGCCTTACTCCTACTACTATGCCAGCGCATTACAGCAGACTCATATGGGTGAAACAGGGTGGTGGCGGCATCAGATTGATACCATGGTGACCTTCATCTAGAGACCCTACAGGGATTGTGAGGCATGGGATGATGAGGACGATCATCTCAGTTTTTGTAGGCAGTATCGATACCTTATTGGCAGGACAGTACAGACATCGTTGATTATTGAGATGTACCTGCCGCAGCGTGTACTGAGATAGTTCGGGGAGCAGCAAGATGTACCCATGGGGACAACAGAGTATGCCCGATCGTCTAGAGAGTGTGCATGGGGGCCGGCCATCCCAGTGGCCTTCGCGACATAGCAGATTGATGGGTTAGTAGCCCAGGCCTGGGGTTGGAGAGGTGGGGCAGCAGATCCAGGTACCACACCAGCCTCTGATCTATGGTGGCAGGCATGCCGACCCGTGCCTTTGACAGATCCTGACAGGCCAGCACCAGTTGACAGGCGGTCAGTGATTCCACGAGTGCCACGAGCCAGACGAGGGGGCAGAGGCAGAGATGGGGGTAGAGGCAGAGGCAGAGGTAGGGGCAGGGATGGAGATGGAGGGAGGTACGGAGGCAGGGGTGATTATGGAGGGCGAGGTGGAGACGGAGGCCGTGGTGATGATGGAGGTCAAGGTGGAGATGACGGCAAAGATGGCAGGAGGCGATGGCGGGACGAATAGGTACCAGGTCATAGGGTGTGGCAGCGCGTGGCGAGGGTAGCATTATATGCTATCCCCGAGGTTGGTGAGGAGGGTGAGATGGAGGAGCAGCCCAGACAGGAGAGAGAGGGCGAGGGGAGACAGGAGGGGGAGCCAGAGGTGGGGGGACAGGAGGAGGCGGAGGGGGAGAGACAGGAGTAGGATTTCAGGGCACCAGAGGTGGTTGTCGCAGGGGAGGAGGAGGCGGAGGGGGAGAGACAGGAGGCAGAGGTGGCAGGAGAGGAGGAGGCGGGGGTGGCAGGAGAGGAGGATGATGATGATGACGAGGAGGATGAGGCCATAGGTGAGGCAGAGAGAGTCCTGAGATGGTAGATGGTGGAGGGTGAGGAGGAGATACCATCCTCAGAGTTGCCACCAGATGCTGCAGCTGATCAGCGAGTGGTCAATCTGTAGCAGAGATTAGATGCCAGCCTGGCACAGGTGAGGTTGTTACATTCAGCACTGGAGGTAGCCTATGTAGAGCGGGATCAGGCGGTGATTTTCCAGCAGGATTCAGCGCGATGGTGCACAAAGTTTGTGGCCCTGTGCACAGGACCCATAGGAGACATGGCTCGGGAGCTTGTGAGGGTGAGCACCAGGTTGGGATAGTACAGGACCCTCTATGAGCAGGTAGTGCCGCCAGAGCAGCGAGATCCTACCCTGTCCCGATCATAGACGAGGACAGGCAGTGGGCACAGGTCGGGTAGTGGCAGTGGTACCAGGAGCCATACCAGTGTCGGAGGGTCGACTTCCATAGGACACACATCAGGCCACAGATCACATCACTCCCGCAGGCATACTCCGAGTCATCATTTGGGGCATAGTCAGGGTTCCATTGGTTCAGCACAGAGGTCAGTACAGGGTCAACCACCAGTGACAGATCCTAACACTTCTCAGAGTCCAGCAGCGGTGACCTCACAAGTGTTCCATACTATCATGATGATGCCTTCATTCACAGTTCCCTCATCTTCATAGACACAGGCCACTACAGGACCATCCATTGCTTCAGAGCCAGTGACAGGGCCTCAGCCACCATCACATTCGTCACCCCGAAGGGGATGATGAGAGCCTACCTTAGGGGCATATTTGTATTTGGACACACTATGTTTATTGTTGAGCCTGCGAGCTCCATTTTTGGGATATCCATTGACTCTATCCTGTGACATTGCATATTTTTGAGATGATATTTATATGATGATGCAGTTTTGATGCGGCCTATATGTGTTATGTGATGTTCTATGTATTATGTGTGTATGATGTATGATGCTTAATGTATGATGCCATTTATGTATTATGATGTCTATGTTGTGATTTTTGATGCCATGATGACATAATATTCATATGCTTATGTTAATGATGTGCATGATGCATTTATGTAAAAGATGCAATGATGATGATTATGTTCATGATGTAATGCCATGTATGATATTATGTAATGCCATGGATGATGTATGTATGGACCTAATGCAATGGATATATCATGTATGCACTTATGTTTTTGAATGACACAGGATATCATCGCAGGATGGACGAGAGAAGATGGCGGGACTGATGAGAGAAGATGACCAGACCAAAGAGGAGAAGATATGAGACCTATGAGAAGATACAAATCCTTCAAAATGTTACTATAGGACTTTTAATATTCGTTGCTCTTTAATCATCATTGGGCAAACTGTTGTAATGGTCAACAAACACCAAGATATGACGTAGATCTAGGTGTGCAAGGTCGTACCATTACCCAAGACAAAACAGTCACAGACAAGGATGAGTATGACTCATACTAGGAGCATGCTTGCCCCAGTCTTGTTGTCATCATCAACCACAAGCAGAAAAAGACAATGACAGATCATGAAACGTCGTTGCTTCTCTAAATCCTGTTGTCAGGATCTCCTTGAGAAACTAGTAGCATGATTGTCAAAATACAAAAAGAAAGAGTCCTTACCATGATATGTCGTTGCTTTTCTAAATCCCAAGATCGGGATCTCATTGAGAAGCTAGTAGCCATGCATGTCAATTGTCATGCTATGTCGCTGCTTCTCTAAATCCTGCTTAGTGGGATCTCGCTGAAAAACTAATAACATGATAAAAGATGAAAAGACAATTGTCAAGTGTTTGTCAAGTGCATTTGGATGCCGAGTGCATTGATGTGTCAATGTAAATTTAAATGATGCCAAGATGACAAATGCCGAAGGTTGCCATATTCAGGAAGGACACATCCTGAATAATGTCGATGTCTAAGAAGGACACATCCTAAAACACCAATGTCAAAGTTTTGTTCTTTAGAAGGACACATCTGAAAGAACGTTGTTGTCGAGAGGAATGATCCTTAAGTTTCAGAAAGGATCCCTGAAAATGATGACGATGCCTAGGAAGGACACATCCTAAAGCATAAATGACAGAGTTTTGTTCTTTAGAAGGACACATCTGAAAGAACGTTGTTGTCGAGAGGAATGATCCTTAAGTTTCAGAAAGGATCCCTCAAAATGATGACGATGCCTAGGAAGGACACATCCTAAAGCATAAATGACAGAGTTGGTTCTTCAAAAGGACTCATCTGAAGAACACTAATGTCAGGAAGAGTGATCTTTAATTGTCAAGAAGATCGCTCAAAATGCCGAATGACGATGACGACGCCTAGGAAGGACACATCCTAATGCGTGAATGGCAGAGGTTATCTTTCAGAAGGACTCATCTAAAGACTAACCAAAATTTGACAGTTTAATCAGTAATAATGATTTGACTTGCTTTGCCTTGTGTTTGACTGAGGTTGACTTGTGACCGAGGTTGACTTGTGTTTGATTATATGAGATTATTATGTTGAATAAAAGATTGTTTTATTCTGTTTCAGGAGTTTTCCCATTTGGACATTGGTTGAAGATTTTTGACATGTGTGCCACTGTAATGTCATGAACCCTAATGGACTGACCTAGTGCGGCCTCGGGGGGCCATTGATAGATGGCCTTGCCTACGTCATACACTCAGAGACCTCATAGTTCAACACGACCAAATGACTTTGTCTTGATGAGCAAAGATTGTGCCATGATTTATTTTGACAAACCTAATAGGACTGACCTACTGTCTCGGGGACTCAAGTATGAGTCTTGCCTACGTAGCAAATGCGCAGAGACAACGTAGTTCGGACAATGACATGGACTTATTGACTTGATTGACTTAGACCAGAGATGACAGTGCACTTGTGTGCCTTGCGCGGTCGAATGTTTTGTTTGGTTTTCTTCAGGACGTTTTATGATTTTTAGGTCTTTTTTCAGGCCCCTTTGCAATGTTTTTGTTCCTTTTTTTTAGGACATTTTATGATTTTTTTGTCTTTTTTCAGGACATTTTATGATGTTTTTGTCCTTTTTTAGGACATTTTATGATGTTTTTGTCTTTTTTCAGGACATTTTATGATGTTTTTGTCTTTTTTCAAGACATTTTATGATGTTTTTGTCTTTTTTTAGGACGTTTTATGATGTTTTTGCAATAACATTTTTCCCCCAGTCAGGTTTAGGACTTAGCCATTGGCAAGGGATATCGATAGGATGCTGTTCACTTGCTGGACAAACAGTCGTCAGGGCTTGATGTCAATCATTCGTCCACTAGGACAGGTAGAGTAGGATGTGACGGTGACTTGCGGAATAATGGTGAAGATAGCTTTCATCCTAAGCCAAGTTTAGACCAAGTGACAATAGATGGCAGAGCAATGATTGATTACACATGGCGCCTGTTTGCCAAGTTTTCACCATGGTACTTGTCCAAAGCGCCTGTTTGTCAGGTTTTCACTATTGGATGAATTATTTTGCTTTTTACTATTTTTGTGATGTTTGGATTTTTTTGGTGTCACCAAGACACCTGTTTGCCAGGTTTTCATCAAGGTGACGATTTTTTTTTATTTTTATTTTTTTAGGATCTTCCAGCTTTGTCCTCTGATGCTATGCGTAGAACTTTCGGAGGTGTAAACTGTTGATGGGTTCAGTCAATTGTTCCCCATCTGGAGTTGCCAGTTGATATGCTCCAGAACCAAAAGAAGATATGATGATATATGGACCCAGTCAGTTTGGTTCAAACTTGCCTGGCTTTTCTCTGTTTGCTTGGTTCTTAGGGTTCTGCATGAGAACCAGGTCGCCAATGTCGAATTTTTTGACCATGAAATTTTTATTGTAGCTGCGACAAAGGCAGTTTTGATATGCCTGGAGGTGATTCAGTGAGTTTTGTCTTCTTTCATCTAGCATTTCCACCTCGTGCAAGCGTGATTGTTGGTATTCCTCTTCATTAGTTAGACCCTTCAAAGAGACCCGTAGTGAAGGAATTTTGACCTCAATGGGTAAGATGGCTTCCATGCCAAAAACCAGGGTGAATGGGGTAGCTCCTGTAGGCCTACAAATGCTAGTTCGGTAAGCCCACAGAGCAGGGTTAAGTTGTATGTGCCAATCGCGGCCAGCGTCATTGACAGTCTTTTTAAGGATCTTGATAATGGTTTTATTCGACGCCTCAGCTTGGCCGTTTCCTTGGGGGTAGTATGGGGATGAAAAGTGGTGTTGGATATGGAATCGCTCACATAACTCATGTACGTCTTGGTTTTTGAACGGACATCCATTGTCAGTGATGATGGACTATGGGAGGCCATACCGACAAATGATGTAATTGAGGATAAACTTTGATATTTGTTTGCTAGTAATGTATGTCAATGGAATGGCTTTGATCCACTTTGTGAAATACTCAGTGGTAGTGATAATGAATTTATGGCCGTTGGAGGAGGTTGGATGAATCTTACCCACGAGGTCGAGTCCCCATTGAGCAAAGGGCCAAGGAGAAGTGATTGGCCGAAGTTCTTGTGTTGGAGCATGGACCAAATCACTATGGATCTGACACTTGCGATAGGTTCTGACATATTATATTGCATCTTTTTCCATTTTCGGCCAATAATATCCAAGTCTCGTTAGTTTCTTAGCCAAAGTAGGACCGCTCGAATGAGATCCGCATATACCGACGTGCACTTCTCGTAAGGTCATACATGCTTCATTGGTGTCAAGACATCTAAGGAGGGTATTGTCGAAACTATGGCGGTATAGGGTGTCACTAATAATGGCATACCTTGCGGATTTCCTAATGAAGGACTTTCTTTGGTTATTGGATAGGTTCGATGGAAGAGTGTGAGTCTTTAGATAGTCATAAACGTCCTGATACCAGGGAGAGTTGGGACCAACAAGTTCGCAAACCATTTCTGACTCTGGGATATCATATGCCGGTATCAACAGTTGTTCTATTAGGAACTCAAATTGTGACACATTTTTAGGGATGTCCAAGAGAGAACTGATAGTAGCCATTGTGTCATCTGCTTTATTCTGTACCCTGGGGATTTGTTCAAAAGACACTGATTGGAAGTATGTTAGGAAACTATCCACCATCCTCTTGTAAGGAAGCAACTTCTCATCCTTTGTTTCATAGTCACCATTCACTTGGTTGATTACTAACTGGGAATCCCGAACACCGACAAGTCTAAATTTTTCCATTTGATTGCCAACTTGAGACCTGTAACCAGTGCTTCATATTCAGACAATGTTGTTTGTACAAGGGAAAGCAATTCGAAATGACTTAGGAATTGAATCCCCTTGTGGTGTGATGAACAAGATTCCAGCCCCTGAGCCATGACCAGTGTGGGACCCATCAAAATACAGATTCCATGGTCTTGCTGGTTCCATATGAAAGATGGACTCATCAGGAAAATCAGTTACCAACGGATGAGAGGCTTGCATTGGCGCATCTGCCAGTTGATCTACTATTACTTGCCCTTTTATTGCCTTGCGTTCAACGTACTGTATGTCGTACTCACTTAGGATCATGACCCATTTTGCCAATCGGCTTGTTAACACTGCTCGACTTAATAGGTATTTCAATGGGTCAATTTTGGCAACTAGTTGTGTCTGATGATTGAGCATATAATGCCTTAGTTTTTGGGCTGCAAAGACAACTACGAGACATGCACATTCAATGTATGTGTAATTCAGCTCGTAACCGATCAGTGTGTGGCTGATGTAGTAGACTGCTCTTTCTTTCCCTTCATGATCATTTTGAGCCAGTAATGCCCCTAGTGCTGAACTAGTGGTTGAGATGTATAGAATTAATGGCTTTCCATGAATAGGCGACATGAGGACTGGTGTTGATAGTAGGTAATCTTTTATTTGTTGAAAGGCCTATTGACATTTATCTGTCCATACAAAGGGGACACCTTTGCGTAACAGATACTGGAATGGGTGGCACTTATCTGCCAATTGGGCTATGAAACGACGAATAGATTGCACTCTGCCTTGTAGGGTTTTGAGTTCACTGATCCCTCTAGGGGGAGGCATGTCTATGATTGCTTTAACCTTTGCCGGATCAACCTCTATGCCTCTTCGGGAAACTATGTACCCCAATAGCTTACCTGACGTGACCCCAAAAACACATTTCTTAGGGTTTAACCGAACCTTGTACTCTTCTAGCCTCTTGAAAATTTTGTCAAGTACCTTCAAATGATCTTTCCTTGTTGTTGATTTGGCCAATAAGTCATCTACATAGTCTTCCATTATATTGTGCATCATATCATGGAAGATCATGGTCATAGCCCTTTGGTAGGTGGCACCTGCATTTTTGAGACCGAAGGGCATGACGTTCCAACAGTATGTACCCCATGGGAAAGTAAATGTTGTTTTGTGTTGGTCCTCAAGAGCAATGCGGATTTATTTGTAACCAGAGAAACCATCCATGAGGGATAGCATCTCATGTCCTGCAGTTAGATCGACTATGATGTCAATGTTGGGCAAAGGAAAGTCATCCTTTGGACATGCTTTGTTTAGGTCCCGAAAATCTGTACATACCCAAATTAGTCCATTTGGCTTTGTTACTGGCACTAGGTTGGAAATCCATTCAGCATAATCTATAGACCTTATGAATCCGACATCCAATAATTTCTTTAACTCGGCCTTAACCAATAGAGCAACTTGTGGGTGCATTTTGTGCAACTTCTGCTTGACTGGTTTAGCATTGGATACTAGTGCCAGATGATGTAGAACCAGTTTGGGGTCCAATCTTGGCATGTCAGTGTAGGACCATGCAAAGTTTATTTTCCGTTCTGCAAAGAATTTATGAAATTATGGTTTCTCTTCATCTATCAATGATGCCGCAAATAGGACCATCTTGGGGTCTTCTGGAGTCGAAATGTTATCCTCCATGGTGTCCTCAACAAGCATGGCCGATCTCTCCTGTTGCACGGGAAGAAAGTCCAGTCCTCCATCTTTGGGCACCTCCGGGAGGTTTTCACCTGCCGATACGTCCTTTGTTTTTACTATTTTATCATCAAGAGGTGCCTTTTGGTTTTCACCTAGAGACGTTTCATTTTTTACTTTATTTTTACTTTTACGACTAGAGGACTGAACCGTCTCACTGAAGTATGCAGTGCAGTCTAGATCAATAGAAAATCTTGATTTGTGATCCCCACTGGATATGCCTTCACGTAATCCCATGAATTCAGCAATGGCTTCATCATTTTGGAATGTGTCTAGAACTGGCGGTCCTTGTTGGTCCCAATCGACTAGTTCAGGGTAGACTAATGAAATGCCATCGTCAAGGCTAGTGAATTCGAGTGAGTATGCCAATAGCATACAGATGGATTCGTTGACGTTGTAGATGAGGTTATCATCGTCCAACTCGACATCGGACTCTATCCAATATTCTCCTTCACTAGTGTCATATTCATTGTCATAATAAGGGGTGAAGGTTTGAGAGCCCTGGTTATTAGTGTCATTTGATACTTTGGATAGATTAGACTAAGGGGGTTCAAGTGGTGGTTGTTGCGTGTCATGAGACGTGGTAGTGGGATTTTGATTGTTTGGTGCCCGCTCAATTTTGAATGTTTTCCAAAATCGTTGTTCAGAGGTCAATTCCCCTGGTTCGACAAACAAATCATCAAGACAACAGTCACTTAGGGATCGTTCGGAGCCAAATTCCCACTCGTGGGAGTCTGTTTCGATTAGGTATTCCCTAGTAGTCTCAACACTTTCAGAAGCATGTACCCGCTCACTGGAAAGTTCATGGATATGTCGATCATCATTGTCGAGTGATCCAAACCCTAATCCAAGATACTTCAGAGTTTGGAAAGTTTCTATGGGTTCTCTTCGACCAGTTTTATTTTTTCCAAGACCACTAGTACCATCGTAGCCTTTAGCCTTCATGATATTGTAACCCTTGCCATATTTCTAGACTGGTAGCGGAGGTAGTGAGACTGTATCCTTGTAGATCCATCCTGTGATGTCGGTAAGGTCTTCATCACTCATGTCTCCCCACTTGATGAAAACTGTATTCGGTGGAACTTTGAATGTTTCTTGCGGTTCCATTCTGAAACATGGTCGACCATATATCTTTGGAGGAGTGGGTATTGTAGTTATGCTGTATGTTGTATTTAGTTTGAACTCTCCGCAGCCAAGGTCCTGGATTTTATCAGTTGATTCGGTCTTAGGGTTGGTGGAGGGTTGTGATATGTCAGAAGACATGGATGGAGTGGATGTGGAAGATGACTCGAGCATGGAAGGGTCGATGTATTTGGATGAGGAGCCAGGTGCTTCTCGATTAATAGGTACTTGGTTTTCAGAGATACCCCTTAAATTGGTACAATATTGGAAAGCGTCGCGGTCTCCGTATATGGTTACTTCTGTACCATCAAAAGGAAACTTGAGGCATTGGTGGTATGTCGATGGAACAGCTTTTAAGGCATGGATCCATGGGCAGCCAAGTAAGATGTTGTATGGTAGTTCCAAATCCAGGACTTGGCAAGTTGTGTCGACAATGAGTGGTCCCACTCTGATAGGGAGAGAGATAACACCTCACGAAGAGCGTTCCTCGTCATCATATGCTTTGATCACTATGCTTTTTGTTGGGTCTATGCATGCATCAGAGAATCTGAGAGCTTTAACCAGTTTAAGGGAGCATATATTCAACCCTGCTCCACCATCTATTAAAACTCGTCTAACCTTGTGCTTGTGGACAAAAACTTCTATGTGTAACGCATCATTGTGGTTGGTTTTAGATGATGAGTAATCCTGATTTGAGAAGGTGACATGGTGCGGCATGGTGAGATATCCCACCATAGTTTCAAACTGATTGACATCAATGTCCTTCGGGACCGATGACTCTAAGAGAGTTTTATCCAGGATTTCTTTGTGTGCAAGAGAGATACGAAGCAGCTCAAGGATAGATATTTGCGCAGGAGTCTTTCCTAGTTGGTCAATGAGATTGAACTGACTTTTGGGTTTCCACTGTTGTGGGGTTGAGACAGGTTTTGGTTGTTTAGTAGATGAAGCTGGTTGTGATTGTCCAGCAGATGGGCTTGCTATAATGATCTTGGCTTGTCTAGGGGGAGGTGGACTAGCTATAGTGACCTTGCCACTTCACATAGTAGCATTGCACTGTGGTGCTCTCTTGATCGTAATGGTGTTGATGTACTCCTCGTCCATTCTAACATTATCTATTATTGGTCCACCAGAGTAATCGTACTTGGCTTGGGTGAAATTAGCCTGGTTTTGTGGACCTGAAGTGGAAGAATTATGGGGACCATGATCCTGCAGTGGATTCTTGTGGATAGTATGATCTGAGTTGGAATTGAATTGTGATCCACCTACTTCGATGGTGCAATTTTCAATGAGGTCTTGGATTACATTTTTCATTTGTCGATAGTTGGAGGTTGTATACCCTTTGACTCGATGGTATTCGCAAATTGCATTGTCATCCCACCATGCTGGTTTGAATTGTCCGGGGTCATAAGGTTTTATTTCCGAAAGTGTGATGACCCCATGTTGGATGCATTTCTTGAGGACATCTGCAATGGGTTCTCCTAAATTGGTGTATGTGCGACCCCTAGGGAATTGTCTTAGTTGATGATATTGTCCTTGACGGTTTTGATCATTTTGATTGTTTGCAGGAGTATTGGGAGGAGGTGTCAATGTCGTTGTTGGTCTATTTTGTTGTTGCACCCCTTTCAGAGCCAATACGGGACTTGTAGTCTTGGCATCAACAACACCATCATTTGTAACATGTTTATTCTTGACCCAGTATTTGTTTTTGTCAGCGGGTGGGTTGGTGTTTGTATTTTTGGAACCATACCTCAGTTCTCCCTTTGCGATAAGTGCTTTCTCAATTTGGACCCCCTTTTCCACTAATTCTGTGAAGGTTGTGCAACAATGTATTTGCAATGCGAATTTGAGGGGCCCTAGAAGTGTTTGGACAAACATGTCAACCTTTTCCCTTTCAGGAATGTCAGTGTGACATCGACTAGCGAGGCTTCTCCATTTTTGAAAGAACGGGATAAATGTCTCACCTGACTCTTCTTGTGTGAGATTGCACAAGCTAGTGATAGAAGTGTCCATGTCAATATTGTATGAGTAATTTTTTATGAACCTTCTTTTGAGCTCATCCCATGTCTGGATATTTTTTTGTGTTGAAAACCATTCAAGGGCTTGACCCGCCAAACTTTTTGAAAAAAGTCTCATCAAGTATGTGTGTTCGTAGGTGATATCCATACAGTTAGTTGTGAATTCGCGAAGATGTTCAATGGGATTTGTATTGCCTTTATATTTAGTGAAGTTGGGTGACACATATCCTAGCGGAAATGCGGGCATACGTAAGTTTGTGTCGAATGGGTATACATCCAAATCATATGATATTTCTGATTTCCCGCCTGTGATGAGCATGTTTTGCATTGTCTTCACCATATCCCACACTGTTGTTTTGAGTTCATCTATGGTAGGGTCATTTACATTTCCATACATTGGATTGCCTGGTACACCCTATGTTCTTGCATGAGTATAGGTGTATTCTGGCGGTACGGGTTGTTGTGGTATGTATGACGTGTGTTGTTGGTATTGAAAGTTGTGATTAGGTGCATGTTGATGAGTGTGAACGTTGGATGAGTATGTTGGAATGTGTCCCCCAACTATGCGTGTCATTATTTGGGGGATGTTGTGACCATGAATGTTAGGATGTATTGACGATGTCATGGGTTGAGTCATTTGGCCACTTTGTGTGAATTGCTGATTTGGCACAAGGGGAACATTGGTATTTGTACCTTGGGAGGTAATGACGTTTGACTCTGTTGTCGTGTTAACGTTTTGTTGTTGTCCTTGTATAAAGATACGCCCTGTGGCTCCTCCCAAAGGATGTTGTGAATTACTATTGAACAATTTTGTTGAAGTTGTGTTCATGGTAGTAGATGTAGTTGTCAAGGGGGGGTTGTGATGACTTGATGATGCCCCCGTTGTATTTGCTGTTGTGATAACAGGAGGATTGGAATAATTTTCCGATGATGTCAAGGAGCCAAGAGTGGTTGTATTTAATTGGGGTAGTGTTGTGGATGTTGTGGATGATTGTGATCCCCCAATAGATGTAGCGTTTATTGTATTGGAGATGTTTGGGATGTGGGATGTGGTATGTAGTGTTGTGGTGTCAAAAGGGATGTTGCTTGTAGTATTTAGGATTTGACCACTGTGTGAGATGTTATGAATATTGTTGGCATTAGGGTCATGTAATGTGTTAATGCCAAATCCTGGTGGTAACTTAGCTCCTTCACTCAAGAGCATAGTTACAAATCTGTCTCTGTCGTGACGTGCTATTGTTTCAGCCAACTGATAGGCCTCTGGGTCTTGTGTCAATGCTTCTATGTGTTCTTGAAGTAGTTGACCATTTTCATCTCTTTGCATGTAGCGTTCGAATGAGTTGTTAGGTAAGGATTGTGTTGTCACTAGAGGTTGATTGTCTAGATTGGTAAAGGGATCGGTCGCGGTCCAGTTTGAGTCATGTGAAGGACTGTTGGGATCTTGTCCAAAGTTTTCCATTTGTCTTTTGTGCTTTTGAAGTCTAGTTTCGACCATAAATGAGATTGCTCAAAGGGAATGTCCACTAGATGCAAGTATGGCACTAGGTGAAATCTAAGGTTCAAATTGACGACTAAAATGACCACTGTTTTTGGATTTTTGTGAATAAGGTATGCAATGTGGATGCAATATAAAATGAGGCTATCTAAGCACTTCTAAGCTTGAACTTTGTTTTCGATTTGGACTGCTAAAGGACTATGTTGTTAATGACAAGTTGACAAGATGACTAGTGAGTCTTCCTAACTAGACTTGTGAGTCGGAAGAAATCTCACAAAAGAAGACAATGACTAAAAGGATGTTTGATAACTTGGTCCAAAAGGGTTTAATTTTGAAAACAATGATTTTTCCAAGGGGTGCTTAAGATTTTCCTACTCCTAAATATGCAAGATATGAGCCTAAGGACAATGTAATGTTGAATGTATGATACTTAAATGGGATGAGGTATGAAACCTAAGATGATCAATGCAAGCTAAGAGATAAAACTTTGAGCAATTTCAAATTGGGTTGCTGGCAGAATCTTTCTAAGGATAGAGTTTGACAGATGGTTGATAGTTTGGAGGTCTCTAGTTTCGACTGTGCAGTATTTAAAATTTTGACAGGCAATTGCGTCTCAGTTTGGCAATTGCATCATGGTTTAGCAACTGCAGTTCAGTTTTTCACTTGTGGCGTTTTCACTGTCATATGCGACTCGGTTTATCATATGCAGCTTTCGAGTTAACATATGCATCATGATTCCTATAGATGCGTTGTTTTAAGTTTCAGATGCAGTTTATCAGAGCAATTGCGTTACAGAATGTCAGTTACAGTTCGACAGATATGACAGTTTTGTTTCGAAGTGATTTTCATGGTATGTTGATGGAAGTTTTTGGTCTGTTTGATGACTATTTTGTTTGGACTATGACAAAACCAGAATGCACTTGACAAACACAGTGTTTTAAGGGATAACCAAACACACATGAGATAAGCACAATCCTAAAAAGGCCACTAGGCTCTGGGTTTGTATACTTGATATAGCCCACCAGTTATACCCCGGATTGGTGATGAACAACTTTCCTTCTCGAGAGCGGATAGCTTAGAATTTTGGTGGCATTGGCTCCCCTCCACGGCTCATTAACGTCATTCGAGCACACCAAATTCAGATTCATTGGGTAGTGACATCCCAAGAATTGCTATCTCTACTCAAGGGGATCGGTAGTGAGTAATCTTCGGGCATGATACTGTACCCTGCACTATATCAAGCAACGGCCAATAGAACGGTTGGACACTAAGACAAGAGGTGTTTAATTCGGGCATTCCATTCATGGGGCATGATCCATGCGGCGAGAGTCCCCTTTCAGATCCATCTCGTTGGAACCACGCTCGTGATTCTTGGGCTTTCCCCAAGAACCCACTTTTCTATACTGGCTGGAAGTCCCTCGGTGTCAGGGTGCTACCGATCTGAGTCATCCTAGGGTGAGTACTTTTTCCCACCAGAACAGGCCCAAATTCTAGAGTCAGTAACTGTTTCTCTTACACCCAAGATTGCATGAATGCGCAAGGGGAGAGGATACTCCGATATACCAAATCGTGAAAGGTAAAATAACAAGAAAAGAATGGGTCTGGTTTTCTGATCACAAGGTTTTCACCAAGTGAGAGCATACTCACCTACCACTCCACAAGCACACTCAAGCATGAAAGACAATTCTTTTTATAAGCACCAAATTCAAAGTTTGCTAATCTAGAAATAAACAAGCACACTGTTTGTTTTCTCCTTCTTTGACATGCGAATCTGCAAACAATGAGTTAGTAGTCTTGTATGTAATGATCTTGGACACACGAAAAATGATCGCCACACGCTACAAGAAATTATTAGTAACACAAAAGATCTAATCTGGTTAACATGCAGGAATAAGAAACACAGAAAAAGACAAAAAACTAGAAAACTAGAAAACAAAAAACCCAAAATTCGGCAATTAATATCTCAAAACTGACAAAAAAAAAAATTACCAGGCAAATGCGGCGCAGTATTACCAGACAGATGCGGCTCGGTTTGTTAGATGCATCGTTCGGTTCTACGAATGCAGCTCAGAATATCAGTTGCGTCTCTGTAATTGGCAGTTGCGGCTTGTCAGATTAGTTGCATCATTTCTGTCAGCAAATGCGTTGCGACGTTTATGGCGATCCGTACCAGTATCCTGCAAAACAATAGAAAACACCAAAAAACCCTACCAAAATAGAAAGCCGCTACCAGAAAGGATTAGTGACAGAAAATCTAATCTTATTCAATATGCAGGAATAAAGATAGAATGCAAAAAAACATAAGATTAGACAACCCGAAATCTAAAAATAAAACCCTCAAACTGGAAAAAAAGTATTATACCAGACAGATGCGGCGCGGATTGCAAATGCGGCTTTCGGGGTTTCAGATGCGGCTTAGGAAAAATAGATGCGTCGTTCTGTGCATCAGTTGCATTTCGACAGAGCGATTGCTGCTCTACGATTCTCGGGTGCGCCGCGACGCATATGATGCGTCACACTGTTTTTAAAAAAAGTTGCGGCGATCTGTACCTATACCTGCAAAACAATAGAACACAACAAAAAACATACAAAAAGTCGAGAAATGACATCGGGTTCACCAATGTGATCATGGGAAAATTCTAAATTGTTAGAGGGGTTAGCACAATAACATAACATTCCAATGAAATAACAAAGTACAAAGGAAGTGATGTGAAGACAAAAGGGACAATGTTACCCTAAGTCTCCACCTTCCATGGCTGACCTTTGTTACACCTCCTAGCTTGCAGTAAATTAATATGTGCCCTCAGATTTGTATGAGCAACAATGACAAAAGACTAAGCCCTATGCAAGTGTTGAAGGATTTGCAGAAAATAAAATGACCCTACAATAAGCTAAGTGACAAATGACTGTAAAAACTATAACCCTAAGTTGACAGAAAATAGACATGGACTAGAGGTCAAGAAATCAAGAGACCAAGAGAGACCGACAAATGAGAACAAAATTGCCATTTTATAAAAACTACAATTTTGAATGTGTGGCCAGGATGAGAAGATGACAAAAAAACCCTAGAATCAATGATCAAGATTAAATGCTGCTATGCATTAGGGTTAGGTCAAAATTAGGGCAAAAGGTAAGAATGAAGGGCCAAGATAATTCAATCAAGGGTTGAATTTAAATGAGATGTCAAAAGTCAAGAATTAATTTGGAAGATAAGACTGGCACAGAAAAAGAGGTTGCTGGAGAAATTAAATAATAAAATTTATTTACTCCAGTTGACCAGTAAATAATTAAATAATAAAGATATTATTTAATTATGGAGGAATGTGACAAAAGAATTATTTTGAATTAAATAATGATTTAATTCAAAATTCAGGAGAATTGGCTAAATTAAATAAATCAAATTTATTTAATTTTAAAGAGAGAAAAAGCTAATGAATAATTAAATAATTAGGATAATTATTTAATTATAGTGGGAAGTGGACAAAATTAAATAAATAAGAATTTATTTAATTTTTAGAAAAAGTGGATTTAATTAGTGACGTAATTAAATAAATAAAATTTATTTAATTAATCAAGAAGACATAAATGACAAAGAAAATTAAATAAATTATGAAATTTATTTAATTAAAGGAAGACTTAGATAATTAATGATATTAGATAAATAAATAATATTTATTTATTTAATAATCAAGGAGGAACAAATGACATGAATTAATTAAATAATTATGAATTATTTAATCAATAGTCGAATGTGGACCAAGGACATAATTAAATAACTTAATTATGCTAGGACGAAAGTGTTAAAAATGAAGCTTCCAGGCCTAGGTTATTTTTAGGTGTCTACAGGATGGATATGGAAAGCATGCAAAGGATTCCAAGGATTATCTTGTGATAAGATAAGGTGTTCAGATAAAGAATGCTCATTCGATAATGCTTCATGGCTCAGATAATGTTGGGTAGGATAGGATCAATGAAAGCGACCCATGTCAAGATGTTTACCATAAGTGTAAAGTGCGCACCAAGCTTTGTCAAGATCAAGATGACTTGGACTATGGATGCAGACATATGCACATGGATTGGATAAATTGCTCATGGATGATTGGATTTATTATGGATGAGATGGATGGAATGTTGGATTTATTATGAATGGGATGAGATGCTTTCACCTGAACTAGCGCACGTAGATGCTTGATTCTACACATGATGCCTATTTTCCAAGTTTTCATCATGGTACCTATCCAAAGCGCGCCCATGTGGTTTTCACTAGAGGATGATTTTTTTCTTTACTATTTTCAATCCTTTTTCTGATTTTTTTATTTTTTTTAGATTTTCATATTTTTTTGATTTTTTTTTATTTTTTCAAAAGATTTTAAGCTCATGCTAAATCACAAGGCATTGCTGATGTAGATGCCCCTATCATAATATGCCATCGATATCCTTCCTGAAGAAGTTGCTTTGCTAAGATACATGCACTTGAATTCAACTTTTCATATTTTTGATCTGATTTGTTGATACCAAAGTTAACTTTGTCTTTGTGCACACATCGTGATAAAGTGCCTTCTGAATCCATATGATGAAGGGTTGTTACCAATACATGGTCAATGTAAGAACTGGATATCATGTGTGGAGGTATGGATGGAGTGTGTTTAGGGATAAGAGATGGATTGGTTGACAGTTTGGAACCTTTGACACTCCAAACTTGGGAAGATGAGAAATGATGGGTGGATATGGAAGTGTGCATGGAATTAGGACCGACTGCTTGATACACTTTTTACGTTGCTTGAAAATCCTACTTTTTCTTTTGCAGACATCTTTGATGGATACTTTTCCCTTTTTTATTTTTCCCCATAGTTTCTTTGACTGATGGAGTTTGATAGGGATGATATTTCTTTGTATTCTTTGGTATCCATATGTATTTTATTTGTCCATTATGCTTCTCAGCTTCTTTTTCTATGATAACATTCATTGTGCTTTGATTCAAATATTTCTTTTGGTGTTGGTCCCAATTCGTGGATGGGGTGATGGGTGGATGAAGATTCATGATGTGGATGGTTGTAGTATTGGCGTTGGTTTCATCAGAAGGATTCTTCATGCTCCCTATGTTGATGCTTGCACTAGATAAAGTTTCCCATAGTATAGTGCTAGTGGCACCTTTGTTCCTTGATTCTGCTTCTTTTGAGGGTTCCTGTTTAGAATGCATTCTCTAATAAACGACCACTGTAGATGATGTTATTTCAATTTGTTTCTCTGCTAACTTTGAAATATCTTGTTTTGTTTTACCTACTTCCTTGAGTGGAGAATGTTGGATATCTTCATACATGATGTCTCTAGTCTAGATTTTGGATATATCTGATCTTGATGTTGACAACTCTATTTGACTGTAGGAATCAAGAACCTTCTCTTTTTGTGTAATACTATCAAGAGTAAAGGAATCCTATTCTGAATGAAGATCATCTATGTGTCCATCCATAGAAAGAATCTCATGGATAGATGGAGGAGTATGTGCTACATGGATATGATCATCTTGCATAGATAGGAGACTGTCCATTAGATTATTGTAGTATCTTGAAGATAAAAATTCTTGATCTTGATTAATTTTGGGATTTGTTTTGACACACTTTGGATCAAGTTCTTGACATGGGTCAATTTCAAAGGATGGATTGCTTACAAAGGGTTCTTGGACATCATCAGTAGTCATGGTAAGTTGTTCGATATCCTCTTGATCTTTGAGTGGACTTAGATCAAGTGTCGAGTTGAGGATTATTTCGGCATATGTAACCATGAGGTCAAAGTGTGTTAACATGTCTTGGAAAGGACCATTGCAAGACCTTGGTGAAATATGTTGATCATGCTTTGGGATAAATTCTTCATATATGTCCTCTAACTAATAAGGTGATGTAGAGACATTTTCAACATGATCAGTGGTCGATGGGTCGTGGATTATGTCAATAGGATCAAATAATTCCAACAATCCTTGAAATAGATCACTAAAAAGTGGCTCTTGATGTATGGTGAGTTGATCATTGGATGGGGTGGAAACATCTTCAAGGTGCTCATTGATGGAGAGATCTTGATCATTTTTTTCAACAATTGTGGTGGAGGGATTTTCAATGTTTTCAACCATAGGGTCAAATGATGTTGACATTTCTTGAATTGGATCATTTTTGGGTTTTGTTGGTGGATTTTGATCATGATTGAAAATTGACTCTTGATGTATGTTAATTTGATCATTGGATGAGGTGGAAACATCTTCAAGGTGTTCTATGGTGGATTGATCTTGATCCTTGTTCTCGATAGTTGTGGTGGACAGATTGTTAATGTTATCATTGTCTCCAATAGTGATTATCTTTTGATCAATTGGCTCTTGGATGAGTTTTTTGAGTCGAACACAATCTGATGTTGTGTGTCCCTTTATTCTATGATAATCACAAAGGTGCTTCTCGTTATACCCTGGTGATTTTATGTCTGGTTCTTGATAGTTTGCATAAATTGGGCTTTTGATAAGATTTTTTTGTACCAATTGTTGCAAGACTATTTCAATTGGTCTCCCAAGTGGTGTGTATTTTTTCTTGTTACCTTGTGAGATTTGTGTCTTAAATTGACCTTGTTGTGATTGATTTTGGAGATGTGGTGATTGGTGTTTGAAATGTGGTGATTGATCTTTAAGATGGGGTAATTGGGTTTGTTGTTGATGTTGTTGATCTTGATATTTAACTTCTTGACATTGGAGATTTTTTTCTTGATGCGATTGTGGACACAACTCAACACTTTGATGACATGGTTCAACCAAAGGAAGAGTGTACTGATTTTGGAGTGAAGATATCTCTTGGCTAAATAATTCAATTAGTTTGGCATGTGAAGCAAGTTGTTCTAGTGAAATTTGATCTTGATTTTGAATTTGACTCCCTTGATTTGGCTTTTGTTCAAGCAAATTTGGGATGTGTACTTGTGGTGTTTGCATGGGATCATGGAAAAATTGATTTTGGACAATGTTCTAACTTGGGATGATGTTCATATTTGGTATTATGGGTTGAAATTGAACATTGTTGATGTTGGGAATCACATTGCCTTGATTTAGGTAACTTTGATCTTGCATGGTGTTACCTTGACTTGGAGTCGTTAACATCTTGTTTGGACTTTGAACAATATTCGTATCATTTGCAAACATATACATCCCAAAGTTTACCAAGTTTGGATTCAAAATGTTCATGTTTTGTAAATTTGTACTTGGTACATTCACATTTGTCATGTAGGGATTTGATGGGATGATGTTGTTCATTTGAAGGCTCCTGCATTGACTGTTTGGTTGATAGATTTGTAGGTTTGGACTTGGATTTAAATCTATCATCGGGAAAGGTGTTTTGAACTTTTGACTGGGCATACTCACATTTCTTGTACCATTGAGGTTTGTAGGAGATAAGGATCCCATGTATAGATTGTATAAATGTGAGTGTTGATAATCAATTGGCATTGTAAGACTTTGATAGTCTAGTTGATTTGGATTACTCATGATATATGAATCAAGTTTATATTCCATGTTCTTCTTGTGTTTTGATCTTGTTGCAAAAGTGACCTCTAAGGTGTTTAGGACCAATGACGAGATGAAGGATGAAAAGGGTTGAATGATATGAGTGTTGAACGTTTAGGGACTTTGTATCAATGCTAGACCTAGGGTTTGGTTTTGATTGGTTTGATTTGGATAATGAACTTGTAAACCCTAAGATGTTAGATATTATCTTAGGATGAACTTGTTCAAAGGGGTGCTAATTTAACTAGAGGTATGAGAAAGGATGCATTCCCATACTCCTAACTAAACAAGGTGATTTTGATTTTGATGATCTACCCAAGTCTAGAATGATATTTCCAAAGCTCTAAAGTTGTTTGGTGGGATGGATTTTGATAAATGTTTGAGATTGATGAAGTGTTTGATTTGATCCTAAATGAACCTAGGAAGGACTTGTTTACAATACCAAGATAGTGAAGAACATGCCTTTCTCTAAGAGTAATTCAAAATAAAAAGACCAATGTTTACTTAAAAGATGATAAAAATATAAACAAGCACATGTGTGGGGTCCAATTTGTTATCTTTGATTTAATGACTTCTTTTTACCAAAAATAGACACTTGATTATGTTTCAAACCGAATGTCCAATGTCACAACTTATTTTCATCCCACAAAGTGCTATGTGGAAGTTCCAAGAAATTAGGACAAGGGTTGCCTAATGTTGACCTTTGTAAGAGAAAATTAAGATGTAAACCCAATTACTTAGAAACCTCTAAGGACATAATCCCCAGGGTAAGCAATAGTTCTTGGGTTTTTTCAAAGTTATTTGCTCTAACTAAGGGGTTTGAAATTTTGATGATGATGTTAAGTGTTTATCTCCAAATGTTTCTGAACAAGCAAAGTGTTTTGACTCACAAGAAATATAACATCCTAGCTCAATTGGTACATTTTTCTTAGTGGGATTGCTTCATGCCCTTCATAGTAGAAGAGATGATTTTACATGCAACCAAGGGAAAAATATAAAGGTATGTTAAGAATGAAGTCTTAAGCTTTATATTTTAACCAAGATCAAACATGGAAATTAACTTCTTGGAATCTAATTTCCAATGCACCACTTTGATAAACTCGTTGGATGGACTGGTTGGTTACTACAAACAAGGGTTTTAGTTCAGACTTTCCATTCATGGAGATTGACCCATATGGCGAGAGTCCCTTTTCAGATCCATCTTGTCGGAGCCAACCGTGTGATATTGGAATTTACTCCAATACCCACATTAATATCCCAGTTGGAAATACTCTTGGCTTTAGAGTGTTACCGGTTGATTCATTCCCTTGGGTGAGTACTTTTTCCCCAAGTCAGGCCCTCTAAAATAAACAAAAGCAAGTAAAGACAATATTCGTAACTCAATCAATCTTTGTTTGCAACACAAAGAGAGATAATGTACATAATAATGCTCTACTCACACTCGCACAATGTTTTGTTCAATTTTAAACTCAAAATGAAGTGTGGAGGTGATCACTTTATCTCAACCTAAGATCACAAAAAAGGCCTTTTTATTCTCAAGATAGCTATAAAGCACGAGAGAAGTGCATATGTCCTTTTCGATGATATTAGTTTAAGTAAGAAATCATGAAAACAATGTTGCACATGTTCATTTTAAGTCCACAAAGCAGTTATTTCAATTCATTTTAAAGCATCAAAATGAGATATGAGAGTTTCCTTGTTCAATTCATTAACCTCAAACAAAATCTAGTCAATTTTCCTAAAGTTCATTTTAACCCTTTTCGCAATGAAAATTGAAATCCTAGGTAATGTTCATTTTAAAGCCCAAAAACAAGTGAGTTGGTTTAAAATAGAAAATTAAAGCATACAATGGAATTTCCAAGCATTAAAAAATGCTTTTAAGTTTCAAATTTGATGCTCAAAAAATCTCTTGCAAGCTTCGAAATGCTCCTCGCTTTTCCTTCCTTTTCCTTCTTTGTTTTCCTATTCAAACGAAAAGACAATCATGTGAGATTTAGAACATTAAATTCATTTTGATCATTAACTCTGAACAATAACATGATTTCAATTTGAAAGAACAAATGTTTTGGATGATCATGATAATAACAAAAGCATTTATAAGTGGACCATGCTTTGATATTGATTGTATTGAGATGGTACCACACTTGTTAGATCCACTTTTTCCCCAATCAAATACATAATCCACATCGTTAGAGGTGTTGATTCAATAAATCAACCATAAAGAATATATCTCTTAAAAACTTTTACTATCTCAAGGTAATCATAATAAATGTGATAATATAAATTTATGACATTTATTAGAAGATCAATAAATTTAAGTATAATGATATAATATAAGAGAATATTGATTCATGAGTGAATCAAAACGACCCAATTAATGAATAAAAGCATGTTATTGAGATGTGGATTTACCAAATCAATCCAATTAATACCTAGCATACATTAAAGACATATACTACCAAAAGGGTTCAGTACATCAAAAAATAGCATATGGTTCCAAATGTGGCTTTAATTTCAATGTTACTTGTTGATTTTCTATCAATCAATTCAAAGACAAAAGCATATTGTCACCACCTACATAGGAAAAAAAAAGAAGTCAAATACATCTCAAAATTAAATACCTATCCCATTTCCCGAATGATTTTAACAAGATGAAATCATGATCAAATAGATTCACCTGCCCACCAAGAATAAGAAAAATCACAACAATTAACAAAGAACCATCATCATAATTGCAATAGTCAATGCTAACATTTACTCATGATGTGGACATGATCTGCGAAGCTTTTAATGATAGAGACAATAATGTAAATGAGACCAACAATAAAGAAAAATAGGGATATTTATGATGGCCTGGGATACTTGTAGGACGTACGCCTCCCCTTAGAGATCTTGTGCTTTTAAAAAAAAGACATGTTCATGAATGATTTTTTTAAATGAAGATTTCTATTTCCCTCTAGAAATCGCGCCCTCCAATATCTCATCATATCATAGAAACTGGTGGTCCTCTCCAGCTGGTCTGAAAAATTTTTAGGGGAGTACTGCTCAGATCCTTTAATGCTACCAGTGAACTAAACAGATGTTATGATGGCACAATCTATATAGAAATCAAATTATAATAGCACAGTTCACCAGACAGACAGATCAAGGGTAGATATCAGATTTCTTTGGTAAGTATACGGTAGATTTGTAATGCATGCACTTGTCTTTGCAGATTTAAAAAGGATTTTAAATGCACCCTATGGAGAATACGGTAAGAAAATTGTGTGAGTTATGCCTCAAGAGAGACATCGCACCAGTGAGAACAAAGCCTGAAGTTTATATTCAGGTAGAAATAGGAAAAATTTACTGCCCACATTGACTACATCAACTGCTTTCTACAATCTGTTAGCAGGTGTAAAGCAGTGAACAGAGAATAGATATACTTCAATGTAATTAGCAGGTGTAAAGCCACTTTCTACAATCTGCACTAGGCTTTCTAATATGTGTGCAGAATGCACAATCATAGGTATTTTACATGCGAGTTGAGGAGGATAACAAGACTATTGCTGCCATGGATGTACTTGTGCCAAAGGTAAGATCCTCATTTCTTGAGAATATGTTTAGGCAGTGACCCTAGATATAAGAAATAAAATGTATAATAACCATAAACTTTTTCTTTGTGATTGAGTTAATCTTATGTGCACTATATATTTCTTTTACTCATTCAATACCGCCAGACACAACTGGAGATCTTTTAGCCGAATGCTTATACTTCTTCCAATTTAGCAAGTTGCAGCCTGGTAAATATGCAAGTAGGAATAGGGATGCATGGAAAAGACACGTGAATGGTTTTACGGGGTGCTCCCAGGAAAAGTGATTTCATGGAATGCAATGAATGCAGGATATGCACATTGTATTTGAACAAGGGGAAACATTTCAAACTTGTAGAGGGGAAAACCAAGAAATTCCCACATAGCCATGAGAGAGGAAAAAAATGCATTCAAAATTTGCTTAAAATGTAGCCTAGGAAAGAGTATGGACCGCCATAATAAAAAGACGCATAATGGAATTTTTTCAGATTTTATAGTTGGAAATCTCGTGGTGAACGTGTAAGCAAAAATATGGAAGGCGTGTGAACTATTTGACAAAATGTGCCGAAAAACGTGATCTCAAGGAATGTCGCAATTGCAGAGTTCATGCAAAATGGATTTGTTGTAGGGATTTAGATACTTTCAAGAAATTGAATCGACATAAGCAACATGATGAATGCACAGGCCTAGGATTGGGAAATGCACACTTTGCTTCCTCTAGAGTGACCACAAGAAATTTTTTAATTCTATGAAATGAGTGAATGATTTGCCTTTACTATAAAACAAATCAGCTGTACACTCTATTAATAAGAAAACAACACCATTGATGATCAAAAGCTAGTGATATTGATAGAAAAACACTGCAACATTTACTGATATCATTGTCTCATTTAAAAAAAATAGAGTTCCCTATTTGTTGGAAACTTAAAACTATCAATTTAATAATATATTAACATGTCCCTCTATTTCAAAGACATTACACATATAAGAGACTATTTCCTTTTAACATATGTGGTTGAATAAATAAAGAAAGACAAAACTTGAAACAAATGAATTATGATGTAGAGAATGAATAGATAGAAAGATATCAATCTAAATAGGACAAAGAAAGTTCACTCCAATTTAAACCTACCTACAGATAGTAATAAACCTAGTATAAATCTGCAGTTAGCTATTAAAATAGACTCCATAAGACAATCAACCAACAAGTTCCCTCCTTCTAGCACCATTATGTGGATGGTGAAAATCTGCAAATGGCTAAAACTATAACACACGCATTAGCATGATTAGCATTTTAAAACAAAGCCAATAATCAACATCCCTATGAAATAATCAAACATGTTAATCATGCAATAAAATGAAACCATG
The DNA here is from genome assembly GCA_007258455.2 of Sequoia sempervirens. NCBI lineage: Eukaryota > Viridiplantae > Streptophyta > Pinopsida > Cupressales > Cupressaceae > Sequoia > Sequoia sempervirens. Next base: position 175,417,841 of record VDFB02271358.1, read on the forward strand.
GAAACTAAATAAAACACATAATAACATGAATCAAACCCTATCCCATAGTGGATTGTTGCTTCTATGGAAAGAAGCCCTTTCCCAATCCTTTGCTAAGCTCCATGATATTGATGATGTGAAATGCTATGAAGATATGATATGGATTCAAATGACAATGATATGGAGAAAGATCTAAAGATTGTGGAGGATTGAATCAATGGAGATGATCTCTATTTATAAAATAGAATGATAGAAGAATGCCAAACATGGAGGATGTGGGACTAAAAACCAACCAATGAGAAGAGGCCACTTGTCAACTTGTGATAGGTTGAGGAATGAGCACATTTTGGTCAATGTGCCAAAGAGGGGGAGATTTGAAATTTGAATTTGATGAAAGGATGAGTTAAATGCTAAGCTTGAATTGTGCAAGAGACATGTAAGAGCTTATTAATTGCTTTGTTGGATGTACATGCCAAATTGGGGGGAGATTCAAACTTGGAGAATATTCTCTTTTTATGCCAAGTTGAAAGAAAATGATGAATTAATAAATCAATAAATTGATTTATTTGTGCAAGTGGGAAAAGATAGAGGATGTGATGGGTGATTAGGATAGGTTAATTAGGATTAGATTAACTTAGATGATGATTAGGGGTTTTGACCCATTTGACTTAAATATTTGGATTTAAATTAAATCAAAGGGAGATGAAGGTCATTTTAGATTTAATTAAATAAAGGTTTGATTTATTTAATCAAGGAGGGTGATGTTAGGATCAAATTAAATAAAGTTGATTTATTTAATTTAAATTGATGACTTTCAGAGATTAATCAATTAAACTTGGTTTATTTAATTGGTGAGCGAATATGAATTAGCTAAATATGCATGATTTCAATTTGATGTGTCTACACCACCATTCGCTAGACCATCTCCATCAAGGGGCTCGACCAGCCAGCCTTGATTTATTGATGCAGTATTATTGATGTATATCATTTTTGGAGCATGTACATTATTTTTTATCATATCTCATGTATCTCTCTATACTTTTCAATTTCATTGCACATTGGACATTTGTATGTATTTTTGATGAGTGATGATATGTAGCGACGATGATTTTTTGATGATGTGGTGTGTATTTCTGAGATGATGATGTGATATGCAATTATTTCTACATGATGTGATATGGATTTTGATATGCATTTTAATGATTTGATGACTAACATGATATGTGGGATGATTCATGATATGATAGCAATTTGTGATGTGTACTAATGATGTCATGTAGGTGGATGACCTAGGATGTTGATTATGAGAGTGTGCACTCAGATATATGATATGTTTATGAAAAATGATGTGGAAATGTAATGTATACATGGAATGTTTATTTTTTGGATTTTATTTTATTTAATGCAAGAAATAATGATGATGTGATGAAAAAAATGGATGTTTATGTTTATGAGATGTATCATGAATTTGTAGTATGTACATGATTTAGGAAAATATCTGAAATGATATGTGAAATGAATTGAATGTTATGAAAAAATGACATGATATATAAATGATATGAAGATGATAGATGAGTGAAAGATATGATATGAATGTAATCTAACAAATGATAAATAATGGGATGAAATTAACATGATTAAGAATAATGAGATGTGTGATAAGATGATAAATGATACGTAATGAAATGAAATGAAATGATAATAAAATGATAATAATAAATGATAATGATGATGAGATGAAATGATAAGATTATAAATGATATATAATGAAATGTTGAAGAAATCATATGAAATAATAATGATAAATAATAATAAGATGAAATGATAAGGGAAATAAAATAGATTATGAAACGATGATATAAAAGATAAAATATGAAAATGAAATGGTAATGAAGATGATAAATGGTATGCAATGGTGTAGAATAAAAATGAACTGGATATAAAAATGATAAGATGTTAATGAGATGACGATGATAGATAATATAAAAATGAAAATGATATTGAAATACCTAATGGGTAAAAGAATGATATGAATTGATAAAGGCTCTAAATGACATGCAATAAAATGAAGATGACATAAAATGAGAATGATAAATGATATGCAATGAAATTATATGATATAAAAAAATGATAAATGACATGATAATGCATAATGATGGATGAGTAAAGGATAAAGAATCAAAATGACATGCGAATAAATGATAAACTATATGATATGTATAGGACCTAGATGAAATGATAATGATTGATGGAATGATGATGAAGATGAAAGATGATAATGAAACAAATGTATAAATGTCCTCCTCAAATAGTCTAAAGGAACATGACAATCGTTGATATTTTTGTTCAACCTTTTAAAACTCTGATGCAAATCTAGTATGCAGATATGTACAATGATCTAAATGAAATGCAACAAAATGAAACCAACTATTTGTTGAGCCCTTTGTTAGCTTTCTTGAATCATCATAGAGAAGTTTAAAAATGTTGGAAGTATGTACAAGCATCAAAGGGGAAATTAGCACCAATGATGACCTGAGTATGACTTTCATGATTTTTGTTATAGTAAGCGAACACAAGCATCGATGTGTAGTTGAACCAAGATGACCTGAGCATTTCTTGCATAAACAGACAAATATTAACCACTTTCTTATGTAAATTTGGAACTATCATCAATGATATTCTTTGAAAATCATGTCTCGCAACATATTTGCACCAGATTGATATTCAATCTCAAGACAGCAGACAAAGAAAAATAATTATCTTTCCTCACCAGTCTAGTTCAATACATCATCGAGTGTGCTCTAGAGATGATAATGAAAATCAAAAAACTGTTGTTCAAAATATAATACTGCTATTCCAAACATTATTCAGAATTTAGATCATCCAGATATGAATCATGATATGAAATTTGCTGAAAACTGTGATATGGATCAATGATTATATAGTTGTTCATATGATTTGATTGTTTGTTCGTTTGATTGGATTTTATGTCACTTTCTAGCTATTTTGATAAATTCTGAAAGTTGATTGGTCTCAGTATGTCAACATTTTCCCCCAGTATTGACACAACTTGTGAAAATGAATATGTACAACAATCAAGCCATGGTAAGACATTATTGCTCTAGGAAAATGATGGCAGTATGATGTTGTTATGACCATAGGATGATGCATGAAATGAAGGCTGAGAAGCTAAGTGCAGAACATGAGCTAATAGATGGAGAGCTACAAATAGCATCTATTTTCCATATTTTCACTATTTGTGTTTATTGCATTTTTTTATTTTTTTATTTTTTTTTTAGGACATTTTCTGATTTTATAGGATTTTTCAGGACTTTTTCAACTATTTTTTGTATATTTTTGAAGGACTTTTTATGCTATTTTTGTTATTTTTTTCAAGACTTTTTCTGCTGTTTTTGTATTTTTTTAGGACTTTTTCTACTATTTTTGTATATTTTTTTTAGGACTTTTTATGTTGTTTTGTATATTTTGTAGGACTTTTATGGATTATGATAACTGCTTCAGACATAATACTTCTTTAGATGCATTCTTTTGATGGGTTCATCAAATAGGTCCCCTTATGGCATTGACAACTTGTATGCTCCTGAACCATATACTGCGATGACCATGTAAGGACCCAGCCAATTTGGTTCAAACTTTTGCTTTCTTCTCTATCTTTTTGATTTCGTGGGTTTTCTTTCAAAACAAGGTCACCAACCTAAAAGGTACATGGCTTGACTCTGTGATTATAGCTATGAGACGTCATCTATTGATATGCTTTCAACTGATTAGCTACTCATTGTCTCTTCTCATCAAGGAACTCCAGCTCTTGCAGTCGGGAGACTCTATATTCATCATCTATTATGAGACCCTTCAATCATACCCTGAATGATGGAATCTCAACTTCTAGAGGTAATATGGCTTCGGCTCCATAGACGAGAGCATATGGTGTTGCTCATGTTGGTGTTCTGATGCTAGTTATGTAGGCCCATAATGTGATATTTAGTTGAATGTGCAAATCTTTCCCTACATCATTCACAGTCTTCTTCAAAATTTTCAATATAGTCTTGTTTGAGGCCTTTTCCTGGCCTTTCCCTTGTGGATAGTAAGGTGTTGAATATCTATGTTGAATATGGAATCTCTCACAAAGTTCATCAATATCCTAATTCTTGAATGGTCATCCATTATCTATTATAATGGAGTTGGGAATGCCATGCCGACAAATAATATAGTTGATTATGAACGATGAGATTTGTTTGTCGGTAACCTTAGTGAGAGGTACTACCTCAATCCACTTGGTAAAGTACTCTATCGCTATGATGATGAACTTGTGTCCATTCAATGATGAAGGATGAATCTTTCCAACCAAATCTAACCCCCATTGAGAGAATTTCCAGGTCAGTGTGAATGGTTGAAGTTCTTGCACAGGAGCATGAATGATATTCCCTTGAATTTGACATTTTGAGCACTTCGTTACAAAAGTGAACAATTCTCTTTCCATTGTAGGCCAGTAGTACCCCATTCTAATCAATTTCTTGGATATGGTTAGTCCACTTGAATGAGTACCACAAATGCCACCATGAACTTCTTGTAAAGCCTTGTCAGATTCGTCACATTCAAGACATTAAAGTAAAGTACCATCAAGACTGCGATGATAGAGGGTGTCAGCAATAAGAGTATAGTGGGAGGATTGGTGGATAAAGTTCCATTTTTGGTTACAGGATAAGTCAGGTGGTAATATGTCATCTTTTAGGTAGGCATAAATCTTTCCATACTAAGGTGAATTGGATCCTACTAAGTGGCAAATGATTTGGATTTCAGGTGTGTCATAAGTAGGTGCAAATCATTGTTCCACTAGAAATTCATAGCGAGCCTGATTTTCTAGGAGTTGTAACAATGATGCGATCATGGCCATGGTGTCAACTAATTTTTTATCAAGTATTGGAATCTGTATGAACTTGATATTCACAAAGTACTTGAAATCATCAACCATCTTCTTATATGGAAATATTTTGTCATCTTTGGTTTGATAATCATCATTGATTTGATTAATGACTAACTGTGAGTCACCATAAACTTGTATTTATGTAATCCTCTAGTCCAATGCGATCTTGAGTCTGGTGATTAAAGCTTCATACTCAACTATGTTGTTAGTGCATGGAAACATTAGCCTATATGACCAAGGAATGGTATTTCCTTGAGGGGTGACAAAGAGTATGCTTTCCCCTGATCCATGTTGAGTGAAAGAACCATCAAAGTACAATGACCATGGTTGTTTGGATTCTGCAGTAAATACATTAGCATCTAGAAATTCAATGTGCATGGGATGATATGCTTGTAGTGGTTCTTTAGCTAGTTGATCAATGATAACTTGTCCTTTGATTGCCTTATGATCAATATAATGGATGTCAAACTCACTCAAGATCATAACCCATTTTTCTAACCTTCCTGTCAATGTAGCCTTGCTTAGCAGATACTTAAGTGGATCAATATTTGCAACAAGATTGATTGTATGAGTTAACATGTAGTGTCAAAATTTCTATGAGGCAAAGACTACTACTAGAAAAGCCTTCTCGATGAACGTATAGTTAAGTTCATGACCTATTAGTGTTTGACTGATGTAATAAATTGCACATTCCTTTCCTGTAGAGTCCTCCTGTGCTACTAATTCCCCCAAAGATGTCTTTGTTGTGGCAATATAAAAGATTAACGGTTTGTCTAGATTGGGTGGTACTAGAACTGGTGGATTCATTAGGTACTGCTTGATCTGTTGAAAGGCAATTTCACACTTGTCATCCCATTTGAAAGGAACATTCTTATGCAATAGATGTGTGAAAGGTAGGCTTTTATCTGCCAGTTGTACGATGAATCTTCATATAGATTGAACTCGTCCCTGTAATGACTTTAACTAACTAATATTCCTTGGTGGAGGCATTTCCATGATTGCTTATACCTTGGTAGGATCTACTTTAATTCCCTTTTTGGATACTATGTATCCTAACAGTTTTCTAAATGTGGCTCTGAAAACACATTTCTTAGGGTTGAGGAAAACTTTGAACTTTTCTAACCTTGTAAATATTTTGGATAATACTTCAAGATGTCCTTCTCTTGTGTATTGCTTTGCCAATATATCATCTACATAATCTTCCATGAATGTGTGCATCATGTCATGAAAAATTATAGTCATAGCCCTTTAATATGGAGTCCCAGCGTTCTTTAGACCGAAAGGCATGACGTTCCAACAATAAGTTCCCCATGGACATGTGAAAGTTGTTTTGTCCTGGTCTTCAAGTGTAATCTTGATTTGTTTGTAACCAGAAAAACCATCCATTAGTGAATACATGGCATGGCCAATTGTCAGGTCAACTATAGTATCGATGTTTGGAAGTGGGAAGTCATTCTTAGGACATGCTTTATTAAGATCTCTATAATATGTGCACGCTCTGATACTTTTGTTTGGCTTTGACATAGGAACAATGTTGGAGATCCATTCTGCATAGTTGATTGATCTTATAAATCCCACATCAAGGAGTTTTCTGAGTTCTCCTTTAACCAGTAGTGCAACATGAGGATGCATCTTTCTAAGTTTTTGTTTCACAGGTTTAACTCCTAGTTTGATGGACAAGTGATGCATTATAAGATCAGGATCAAGACCTGGCATGTCTACATAAGACCAGACAAAGTTGACTCGATTTTCTCTTAGAAATTCCATGAACTTGGGTACTTCTTTATCTATCATTGATCCAGCTAACTATAGAATCCTTGGTTTTTTTGTAGTTTCAAGAATAACTTATTTTGTAGGCTAAATCAAGATAGGCAATCGCTCATAATAGTGCTCTAGGAGAGTGTCAAGTATCCCATCATCTGGCTCCTTAAAAAGGTTTTCACCATCTGATACGCTCTTTATTTTATCTTTTGTTTGATCTAACACTACTAGATTCTAGTTTTCACCATTAGATCTTTCTTTTTGATTTTTACTTTTGCAACTAGGAGACTTGAGACTCTCCTGATTAAAGACTCTATGCCAAAAATGACTAGTGGAACAAACATTTGTGTCATCTGTGGCAAGGAAATTCACGATAGATTCATCACTTGGAAACATAGGTATATCGATGGATTCAAATAGATCCCATTCAATGAGATCAAGATGTATTAGCAGTAGTGGGTCATTAGGCTGTGTGAAATCAGATATGGTTATGGTCATAATGGAGTTCTTTGTAAGATCTGAGGTATGAGGCAGATCAATGATGATATTGTTCTCATGATAGTCTTGTTTCATTAAATAAGACTCAGTATCACTAGAATCATAGTTACCTTGTAGTTCAAATCCTTGCGGTTGGGACACTGACCCTTCACCTATGATTAGAGTTGGGGTGTACTTTTGTATCACATCAACCTTTTTGTCCTTCCAAAACTCATCATTGTATATGGTGTCCCATTCGTATTCACCAGAGTCTATGTCAAAGTTATTATCCACAAAATTATGAATTGTTGTCAAACATGCTTCTCCTGTATTGAAACCTTCTTGTAATGTGAGGACAGTATCATGAAACTACTTGGATTCTCTTTCTTTTGAGTTAGTATCATAGCCTAGTCCTATTTTATCTTTTGCGGAAAGTCCTGGAAGGTGAATAGGCTCAACTACTCCTTTTCTTTTCCTAATAGGACCATTGCCATCATAGCCCATCTTTTGCACAATTGAATACCCTTTACCATATTGTTCAGTTGGTATTTTGACATTGAGGACTGTTTCATCTTCATATTTATAGAACCACTTTAGAATTTCTCTATCCTCAAGATCTTCCATGGGAAATTTTTCTTTGATAAATCATCCATTAAATTCTGTACTTGGCTCTGTTGGTGGTTACATTGATGTTATTGCTATAGATATTTGATGTTGTGTAATAGAAGGTTGCCCATTTGACCAAGGCAACGTAGGAATATTAGCAAGATAGAGAGAGTACTCCCCAATTCCATTTTCCTTGAAATGTAGTTGCTTGTCAAATCTTTTGGTTAATTGACTGATTTGTGTATCAACTTTGGGAGAAGTAATAATAGGAGCTTCTCGATTATTGGGAACCAAAGTATCTTGACTAGCTTTCATGTTGGCACAAGTCTGACTGTTTGAATTATCAGCTGGTATTGTGATTTGTTTTCCATCATAAGGAAACTTAAGAAATTGATTATATGTGGATAGAATAGCTTGCATTTTGTGGATCCAAGGATGACCCAACAAGATGTTGTATAGATCATGGTCTAATACTTGACAGAAAGTGTTCTTGATAACAGGTCCCACTCTGATTGGAAATGTGATTAAACCCTTAGACGCTCTTTCCTCATCATCGTAGGATTTAATAGTAATCTTTCTTCTAGGATCAATGGAGTCCTTAGAAAATCCTAAAGCCCGAACTAACTTCATAGTACATATTTTCAAACCAGCACCTCCATCTATTAGTACGCGTCTAACACGAAACTTGTGGATCATGACTTCTAAGTATAGTGATGAGTTATGGGGATGATTCATAGAAATGTCATCTTTTTTTGAGAATGAGAGACATGTGGGTGAGGAAAAGTGTCCCACCATGGCTTGAAATTGGTCCACATCCAAATCAGTGGATACAATTGTTTCAACGAGGGCCTTTTCTAGAATTTCCTTGTGTGGTAGGGAAATCTTCAGGAGTTCTAAGATAGAAATCTGGGCAGGAGTTTTTCCAAGTTGATTGACTAAGTCATATTGATGTTGAGGTAGGGGCACAATGGATTTTGAAGAAGTGCCCTTTAAGACAACTTTTTCTTGTGCCCTTGTTGTTGTGTTGACTTGTCCATATTCCATCTTCTCCTTAACTTTTATAACATTGACCCGTTCATTGTCAATGTAGATATGATTGATTATATGATCGTTGATATGATTCAAAATTTTTCTAGAAGACTCACCCTTTTGATAATTGGGAAAATGGTTTCGAAATGCTTGATGGTCTTCATTTCATTGTTGGTGTCCTATTGTGATGGTGCCATTTTTTATTAAGTCTTGGATGAAATTTTTTCAGGGCTTGACAATTATTTGTGTGATGGCCCTTGCATCGATGATAATCACAATAGTATGCATCATTCCATGATGGAGGCATCACACGGGGTTCAAAGTTGCATTGAGGTGGCAAGGTAAGGACATTTTTTGCCATCAACTCTTTGAATGCAGATTCAAAAGATTGACCCAGCAGAGTAAAAGTTCTTCTGCTAGAGAAGAATGAAGATCATTGTGGATTCATGCTTGAGGCATTTCCTAAGGCATTTTTGTTGTTATTGTTTCCATGGTAACCTTGATTGTTGGCATTACCTTGATTGGGATTAAAATTTTGATTCACATTATTCCTTGGAGGAGGAGGATTTTTTCCTTGGTTTGTGACCAAGTTGACATTGTTATGGTTAGTGTTGCAAGGAACACTTGGAGTACTCATAACAAATGGCTTAGTTGAGACAATATTTGCATCTACAACACCATCATTCACCACATTTTTTGTTGCAAGTCCAAAACTTAGATTTGTCGTTGTGGTGATGGCATTTTCAATCAATTTCTAAAAAGTGGGGGGACAATGAAAATTAAGATGATAGCTCATCTCTTGATCTAGGTTGTTTATAAAAGTGGTGATCTTTTCCTTTTCAGGAACATGATGTGGGTATCTAGCAAATATTCTTCTCCATCTCTAAAGAAATTTAATGAATGGTTCACCAGGTTTTTGTTTAGCCTTGCAGAGATCAATCATGGTTATTTGATGTTGTACATGTTGTAGGAGTATTGTGATATAAACTCATTAATCAATTCCTCAAATGTCTTCACAGGCGGTGTGATTTTTGATAGCCATTCCATAGATTGGCTTCCAAGACTCCTAGGAAACAAACGCATCCAGTATGTATCCTCATGGTAAAACTCTAAAGTCATATTTCAGAAGTCTCTAATATGATCGATTAGATTTGATTTCCAATTATAACCATCAAAATTTGGGATTTCACAATGTTTGGGAAATGGAATCATGTTGAGACGTTGATCAAAAGGATAAGGACGGATGTCATCAAGAGCATATGTCTTCATTGTGGTTCTGCCTTGCATGTCCTTAATTTTTCCTTAAAGTGCCTTAACCTATTGAGACAAGGTGCTAATATTAGACAAGTGTGTTTCATCAAGACTTTTCTTTAAGTTCTCAGTATCAAAATCATGAGGAAATTTAGCTCCTTTGTTAGCCAAATACAGGAAATATTTCTCTTTGTTGTGTTCTAAGATCTTTTCTAAGGCTTTGTGAAATTTGGGATCTTGCTCAGCCTCTCTAAGGTGATGTTCTTCATCTCGTTCATCATCACTATCTACAGGAGTTTTTCTCATGTCTCTATTGAAGGGGAACGAATTTTTTTCTCTTTCACCCATGTTGTCATTAAAAAGGGGATTATGACTCACACTATAAAGGGGATTGCTACTCTTACCTTCTTCTTGAGTTCTTCAGGTATGATCTTCTTGTTGAATATCCTCTTTCAACTTATTGTATTGAGATCTTGTAAAAATAGGCATATGATTTTGAAATGTTCTCCTAGACTTAGATCACAATTTGATAAGTGAAAAAATGATGATGTTTTGATCTGATAGGATGAAAATATTATGATATGATCAAAGATGTTCCTAATTCTTGATTGTGACTTCCAATGATAAATGATATCAGAATCATGTTGGGGAAGTTGAATTGATAATCAGAATTTTTTTTGAAATGTGCACTTTTAAGATTTGATCCTTATTTTTGAAGAATGATGAAAATAGCCTAATTAAATTCACTAAAGGAATTGACTGAGATGTGTTGGGTATTCAATGGAAGGTTGTGGTAGATAATCAAAGTTTCAAGGTTGATTGTGATTGTGTCATTGTGATAGAGCTCTTCTCTAGAAATATGCTCATGAATATAAAGGACTCATCAGTAAGCCCCCTAGCAAAATCTTGGTACCTATGGAGAAATTCATGGTAATGGAGCAAGAAGTTTTGAATTTTATACAAAAACTCTCTTCATTGTAAGGTTTTCTTGTAACCTAATGTCTCTTGGGTTTCTTGATCCTATTGACAATCGATTTCTTAACAAATTTGGTTAATTTCCACTCTCTAAGCATGAGAGAAATGTCAAAATGCTACTGAACCAAGGATGTTACAAACTCAGATTTGTTAAAAGTAACAATTCTGGAAAGTGACATATGTGCTACTCTATACCCTATATGCACTTCAGAAATAGGCATATGTGCTAGAGAAATAGTCAAATGTGCTACAACAAACCTCAGATGCAATACAATATGTCTCAGATGGGCTACAGAAAAATGTTTTGATAGTGACTGAAAATTGTTCACAGAATATTCATCTTATGCGCTAAAACACTCAATGTGTGAAAACAGGCTCTATTTGCATTGAACTAACAAGTGAATGCGCTAGAATAGACATCATATGTGCTAATATATACCCTAGATGCGCTAAAATAGTTTTCCAAAGCAGTTTTACTAATAGTTTTAGAGTAGTTTTAGCTAAAAAAAATCATGTTCATCTTGGATGATCTTTTATCTAAATTAATGTGATTGAAAACACAAAAAACACTCTGAAAATAGTTGTTTTTAAGCCCTATACTAAAAATCAAGTGTATGTTCAAAATGTTTTTCAAAAAGTGTTCTCATAGGTTTTGCACATAAAGGTCAATTTAGGAAGACTCACTCTTAGTACTCAAGTAGGTCATCATAATAACCACAACCCACATCTTAGAATTGCATCAACTCACATAGTCATGTCACCCCTGAATGGGCGCCCGTGTTTTTATATTTTCCAAGCGCGTACTCAGAGTGATGGAAGTGGATACTAGATCCCTTGAGCAAACAGTCCTTGGCAGTTATATGGTGAGTGTCTTGGGGGAAGATTCTTCCCTCCCCTTGCACTATGATTATCAGGATGTTAAGAAACTGACACAGTTGGCTACTACACTAGGTTCTTAGTAAGGGTTTCTATTTGGTATGGCAATAATAAACTCCCTTAGGAGACCTCCCAACCTTTAGAAAAAAGGCTTTGGGGATGGTTATCTTGCACACTACTGGAAAAAGTGGGTTTCCCCAAATTTTCTTTAAATTTTATAGTGGGGTGGAATAACCTAGCTTTGGTTTGAACCCACTTGGGTCGTTCCTCTTGGGTGAGTAATTTTTCCCATAAGAGTGGGTCCTCTAAAGGATGTAATAAAGCATTAAAATTGCATAAACTGAAAAGGAAAGTCAGGTATTTTGATTCACCCAGTTAAGGGGAGAGCATAGACCTATTGCCATAGACAAAGCAGACAATGTTCTTTTTAGAGCCCAAATGACAATGATTTAATCTATGTGAAGATGTTGCTTCACCAAAAACAAGTTTTTTATTTTAACCACAAAAATCATTGTGTGGTGACTATCCTAGATTGCTTCATTTTAATCCATGTCTACCCTAGTATTGGTTCATTTTAAATTTGTTGTGTCTACCCTAGGGTTGCTTCTTTTTATTCCAGAAAAGATCTTGTCTGTGGAAGGCGTCAGACTCAAAATAATGTTTAGTTATAACCTGTATGCGCTAAAAGATCACCTATATTCGCTAAAACAAACAGTCAATGCGCTAAAATAGAACCATAAGTGCTACAGAAAACCCTAAATGTGCTAAAAGAAATCCTAAATGTGCTAATCTAGGAATCCAATTTTATTTTTTTTACAATTTTAAATGAAGTGAGCTAAATGGATGCGCCATTTTGTTCCCTAGATGCGCTGAAAGAAGTCTTGGATCTTCTAAAATGCAATTTTTTTTTGGGAAAATTGAACTCTAGAATACGAAAACCTATCAGAAAACCTGCAAGTAGATGTTAAAAATGAGGCAAGTACCCCACGGTGGGCGCCAGAAATGTGTGATCAATTTTATGCATATTAGATATAGATTAAAAACAATAAATTAAACACACCAATAAGACATTATATCAAAACATAAAATCAAATAAAAGGAATGCAAACTTAGTCTCTTGTCCTTGATGTCATCCTATCATCCTCTATCTCCAGTGTTTTTGTTGATTCTAGCTTGCTCTCAGATTGTATGTTGGGCTCAACAAATAGTCTTCCTAGAGAACGAGATTAAAGATGAATGCATACTATGCTAAGATATGAATTAAATGCTTAAGCTAAACATGATTGCTAGAATGTAAAATTACAAAATTATGAATGCTAAAGTTGATAATCCTAAAATGTTAATTCCCTATCTCTAATGCTTCTAATCTCTAATTGAACCAATGCTTGGATTTGTAGAGGTATTTATAGAGTTTTCAAAAGATTCTGATTGGCTGATGTGATCAATGGTTGTGATAATTCTCACAGATCAAACGGTCGACGATGGATAAGACTGGAGAGAAAAATAGAAGAAAAACATAAAGCAGGATTTGTTTCCTCTTTCATGGAAGACATAAGATGAGATGATAAAAATCATATTTTTAGAGGATTTTGGAAAGATTTAAGAAGATAAATAATGAATTATAAATTCAATTATTTATTTATGGGTGACATGGAAATTTTCTTAATTAAATAAAATATTTAATTAAGATTTGGAGAAAATGGAAGATTCTTAATTAAATAAAATATTTAATTAAGATTTGGAAAGTGACATGTGGAATTAATTAAATAAGAATATTTAATTAATATTTGATATAGGAGAAACAAAATTAAATTCAATTAAATCAAAGATTTGATTAAACTTAAATTTGATAATTAATTTAAATAAACAATGATATTTATTTAATTAATTAAGTAGACTTAGGAAAGTGGTAATTAAATAAAATGAATTTATTTTAATTAAAGTGGAAGAATAAAGTAGGTGAACAATATAAATAAATAATTAAATTTATTTATATGTAGAGGAATTAACAAAGACATTAATTAAATAATAAATATTTAATTAAATGCCAGGATTAATTAGACATGACCATTTTTATGGACATACAAGTTAAGTTTGAAAATTTTAAATATTATGTGATAACTGATTCACCCCCCACCCCTCTCAGTTGTTTGTCCTTGTTTTTCCAAGAATTGGTATCAGAGCAGGTTCCTCTAAAGAAGTTTAAAAGCTTGAGGTGATCTGAGATGGCATCATACAAGAAGGACAGTCCTAGATTCAATGGAAAGAATTACTCTCTATGGAAAGCCAGAATGAAAAGTCATTTGAGGTGTATTGGTGAAACATTTTGGAAGATTACAAAAAATAGATATATTATTCCTCATAATGGTCCTTCCACTCTTGATGAGATTACAAAGGCTGAGATTAATATTAGGACTATTGAAGCTTTGTTGAGTGCTCTAACGAATTCAGAAATGATAATTGTGATGGATCTGAAGATAGTTCATGAGATCTAGAAGAAGTTGGAGACTTTGTATGAAGGAGATGCACTTGTGAAAGTCACTAAGCTAACGAGTTTGAAAGGAAAGTATGAAACTTTGAAGTGGGTGAAGATGAAAATATTTCTTCTTTTATGCAAAGAGTAAATGAACTTGTGATGGGTATTAGATGTGTCAGTGGTATCCTAGATGAACAAGAAATTGGAGCTAAAGTGCTTAGATCATTTCGTCCCCCTTACAAATCAAAGGCTCATGTTGTTGAAGAGCTCAAAATAGTAACAAATGTGACAAGAGATATGTTGATTGGTAAACTTGTGGCCTTTGAGTTGAGTGAATTTGGTGATTCAGCCCCTAAGACTGAATGTACATTTAAGGCCTCTATATCTAGAAGAAAAAATAAAAGATATGATCTGGGAGAGAGTTCTAGAAATAAATTCAAGTATGAGGAAGAGATGAAACAACTTGAAGATGAAGAAAGAGAGGTAGAAGAGCTGGAAGCACTGATTGTGAAGAAAGAAGGCAGAGGACAAGGCAAGTATAAAAGGAAGTTTCCTATTAAATGTTTCTCTTGTAGTAAAATAGGTCATTTTACTTCAAGGAGTCTTGACAAAGTTCCTAGGTCTAAGCCTAACAAACCTAGATTTCAAGTGAAATGCTATTATGCTAAACAAGGTGTGACTGATGAAGAATTTGATAAGGAAAATGGAAATGAACATGAATGGGAATTCATTGCTATTAAGGAAAATGGTATGGTGGCTACTGAATCTGCTAAAGTTGAGAAAGCCCTTGCAGCCCGAATTGAAGAAAAGGACAAGTGGGTCATTGGAAGCAGATGCTCACATCATATGACTGTTGACAAAATAAAATTTGTAAGTCTAAAGAAATATGATGATGGGGTTGTAAGATTCAGAGATAACAATGCTAGTATGATTCATGGAAAATGATCTATTTGTCTTGGTGATAAACATAACACTGATGATGTCCTTTATGTTGAAGGCTTGAAGCATAACCTGTTGAGTGTAGGATAGATGGTAGACAAGGGTTACAATCTTCAATTCAAAGATGGAAGATGCAGGATACTTGGAAGTTCTGGAAATGAAATTGCTTCAGGTACAAATACAAGAGGTATTATATTTCACCTGAGTGTTGCTAATGTAAATTGTTTAATTGCTCAAGTGTATGAAAGTTAGTTATGGAATAGGAGGCTGTGTCATGTGAATTTTGATAACATTTTTAAGGTAAGCTCCACTCAAGCAATAAGAGATCTACCTAAGCTAGTGAAGCCTACTAACACAATATGCAAGGAATGTTAGATGGGAAAATAGACTAGAGTTTCTTTTTAGAGCAAACAACATCATTCTAATGGAATACTGGAGTTGGTACATACTGATCTATGTGGTCCCTCAAGAATTAGAAGTCTACAAGGAGAAAGGTACTTTATGCTGCTCATTGATGATTACTCTAGGATGATATGGGTTGCTTTCTTAAGAGAAAAATGTGAAGCATTAGAGAAGTTAAAAAGTTTCAAAGCTATGGTAGAGAATGAGATAGGTCTAAAGATAAAATGTCTAAGGTCGAACAGAGGTGGTGAGTTCACCACCCAGGAGTTCAATTATTTTTATGAAGAGCATGGAATCAAAAGGCAGTTATCTACTCCCCAAACCCCTCAACATAATGGAGTTGTAGAGAGAAAGAACAGAACAATTTTGGATGTTGCTAGAACAATAATGTTAGAAGGAATTGTGCCTCCCATCTATTGGAGAGAAGTTGTAAGCACTACTATGTACACTCTAAACTGGGTAAATGTCAATGGTATTTCTGATAAGACTCCTTTTGAGCTATGGTTTGGTTATAAGCCTATTGTTAAATATTTCAAGATCTTTGGAAGCAAGTGTTATATTAAGACAGATGAGGAGATAGGAAAATTTGATGCAAGAAGTGATGAAGGAATCTTTCTAGGTTACACTACTAAAAGTAAGGCTTACTAGTAGTATAATAGAAGATTGAGAAAAATGGTTGAAAGTGCAAATGTCAAAGTTGATGAGGACTCTTCTAGATCATCCAGATACTATGGATATGATTGAGTTGACTAGAAAGATAGTACAAACAAAGGAAATAATTCTCAGACACATAATCAAGTTCAAATTCTTTTGGTAAATCAAGAAAGTTAGGAAGCAGAGACAAGTGGAAGTGCAGAAGAAAGAATAGAAGAACCAGAAGTGTGAGTAAATCCTAAAATTCTGAGGTATGTAAAGCTAAATCATTTTGAAGATCAAATTATAGGAGATAAGAATAAAGGTGTGCAAACTAGAAGAAGTATTGCAGAAGAGTATTGTCTAATTTCCAAGAATAAGCCTAACAATGTCAATGAAGCTTGTAATGATGAACACTAGATGGAAGCTATGAAGGAAGAACTGATGTATATTGAAAAGAATGATACATGGATTCTTGTTCCCATACCTAAAGATAAAAATGTGATTGGTAATAAATGGTTCTTTCAGAATAAGGGCATGTGCAGGATCATGGTATGCCAAAAAGTGGTAATGGAGAAAAAAATACGTGTTTCTACAACTCAAAAACATGAAATTGCCGAGTTGACTTTATGGGGCTCGGGTGACTACTGAGGCAAAGCAAAAACCTAGATTTGAAAATCGGATATCCGATTCAAATCGGATATCCGATTCAAATCGGATATCTGATCCAAATCGAATATCCGATTTTATTGACACACACATATATATATATATATATCTATTTCAGGCCGACTGAAACTCATATTCATTCAACATTTTCTTAACCGCGGCGGGCGCACAGTGGAAAGTTGTTTTCGCAAATCAAATATCCGATTTGGTGCAAATCCATCTACAAAAGGTTAGATTCTTGATTTTTTATTTGCTCTAATCAAATTTTCAATAGATTTGTTTAATTTTAGTTGTTTTTTTCAAAATAGGGTTTTTTGATGGATTTTTTATGAAAATTTTGAGTTTAGAATGGATTTTGATGAAAATTGAATGTTTGCAATGGATTTTCACTTAAAAATAGTGTTTTTTATGTATTTGGATTAAAAATTAGAGAATTTTATAGATTTTTGTTAAAAACTAGGGTTTTTGTTGGATTTTTTAAAAAAACTAGGGTATTTTTATAATATTTTCATTTATATTGTTTGATTTTAATTAGATTGATTTGTTTTTATATTTAATCAGGCATTATGGCTGCATGTATATAAAATTAAAATTTTGTGCATTTCTAAAAGTATTCCTATTGGCAGACCTAAACATCTTCAATTAGGATCCTCAGATACTATATCTCATTTTTAGATTTTAAATTTAACAAAAATCAACCTCATCAGTCTAGGGTGCCAATTCCCTGTCCAATCAGTTTTGACAAAGATTTGGATCATAGTTCTATCTCTATGATTCTTATGTTGTTTTGGGTTTTGTGTGTGCAAATTATTTTAGTTTTTGTGACTATTTTGTGTTTTCCCTTCATTGTATGAGCATTAAATTGTTTTGAATCTTGTAGAAAATTTATGAGCTTCATGACCTTGTGTCACTTCACTAATACCCATGTGAGATGTAGTTGTAGACTTATGGCTTCCTATGTTGCAATCATAGCCAATGTTGAGCTTGATTCTTATAACTCTTTCACTCAATGTATTATGTCTACCCAATCCATCTTATATTCCCTCCCTAGTCCTACATTACCCATGTCTTTTTTGTAACCTAACATTTATGTGGACTTGGCATATGTTATTTCTAAGGTCCCCAATGATAATCTAGAATAATTGGATAAAGACCTACAATGAATTCAACAATTCTTAAGCATTGAACCTTTGGATGGAGAAGAAGCAATCCCTCTTTTGGATAGCATTGGGAAGTTGGTAAATGATTAGGAAGGGATAGAAGTGTTACGTAGCCTAGCTAATATAGTAGATTCTAATATTCCTTCGGTAGCTAGTTTCACGAAATTTTTGACTAATGCTCAAAATCCTTTTGGAAAATAAGTTTCCTCTCCCACAATAATGCCTTCTATTCCCAACTTTACACCTCTAGTCATAGCATCAATGATGGAATATAACAATGGTTTAAACTCAAGCTTAGGAATTTCTAGTGGAAATTATAATAGTTTTGTCCCTTCACCTATAACACCTCCATATTCATCACCCCTCCTAAACATGAAATATAATATCCCACCATTCCTCCATACTAGTTCACCATACTTGAAAAACTCTCACAACATGTGGCCCAATGATTTTGTGATAAATCAACTTTTTTATTTAAAGCATGACATTATTACAACAACAAATTTCAAACTTAAACCAAAATCAAACCAATAGTAAACATCCAAAATACCTTATACATAGTTCATTAATGCTCACTATTTTAAATACACCTATACTACAAAACATTGAAATACCTTGCTTTGGAAAGTACAATGGTAAAAAATATCCTAATAACCATTTGTTAGTTTTTACTACCTTGTGTAGAGACTTTATTTTTGAAGATTCACTCATAGTGAAACTCTTTTCTAGATCATTGAAAGATATGGCCTTGGATTGGTTTTTTTCATTGTCAAACAATCAATTACCTCCTTTACACAACTCATTAGTGATTTCCTCCAACACTTTCAAGTGAACATCAGTCCTCAAGTTACATTAACAAATTTAGTTCATTGTAATCAAGGACCTAAAGAGAAAATAAAAAACTTTATGAAATGATACTAATCCCTTTATTTGAAATTCTCCTATAGTCTTCAAGATGTTGACATTGAAAGGGTGTTTATAGGTAACTTACAACCTAATATTCAAGATAAGAAATTGCTAATGAAATATCCATCCTTAACATGTTTTTGTATAACCCTTCATGATTATCGAATATCGATTAGTTGGTATGAAGGTACCCATTCATAGGCTCCTATTGGTCAATCATATAAGTCATGCCTCAAACAACTATCAATCATTTAAAAAGAAAAACAAAAAAATCATTACTTGATAAACATTCATGTCAAACTGGCTTACAATTATTTGAGAGATGGTATAACTTACTCGAAACTATAACTCTGATATAAATCTTTAGGCTGCAATGAGATAGGGAAATTTCATATTTGGTTTCTTTGATTCCTCCCATGGACTCATGTTGCAATTTGTTTAAAACAAGAATTATGGATTCTGAATCCTCCTCCTAACTCCAATTTGGCTATTCTAAAACCAATTAAACCTTTACTTCTAACTTCAAACTTTTAATTTAAAAATTGATTTTTTTCAACATCATCCCATTTCACCCCATTTGACGGATATGGAAAAGATGTGCTTACATTTATAACTTAAGTGTAAGACCCTTCTATCTTTAACCAACCCAATGGATTTTGGACCTATTTAATTTGTATTAAATCTGGTTTTTCACCCTAACTCAATTATCTTTACAAATTATTTTTATAAGCCCTGCATTTTTCAATCTATCCTAAATTCAAACTTTGTTCTAATAATAATGGATAGAATGAAGTAGCGATGATAATGATTTTTCCCATCTTTGAGAAACATTTATTTAATATTCTAACCCTATAGCATGGAAAGTCCAATATTTTGTTTGACATTTCTTTTACATATATTGATTCTTCTATAACTACACTCGATGGTCTTCTTTATATCAAGTTTGCAGAAACCCGAAAAGGGGAATACTCATTGATCCCATGTACATAGTGAATATGATCAAAAAAGAGTTATTGCATGTACATGAACTTTATGCAGATGATTATGAACAATCAAAAGAATGATTAAAAGCTCATGATGGTTATGGCTTCCCTATAATTGGTTTGATAACTCTCCCAGTAAAGGTTGGACCTAAATAGTTGGGTGGTTTTGATAGATTTTTTATGAAAAATTTGAGTTTAGCATGGATTCTGATGAAATTTGAATGTTTGCAATGGATTTTGACTTAAAATAGTGTTTTATGTATTTGGATTAAAAATTAGAAAAATTTATAGATTTTGCTAAAAACTAGGCTTTGCTGATTTTTAAAAAAACTAGGTATTTTTATAATATTTTCATTTATATTGTCTAATTTTAATTAGATTGATTTGTTTTTATATTGAATCAGGCATTATGGCTGCTGACAATGAAAATGCACCAATTCCACCACCTCCACCACCTCCACAGCCATCAATTCAAGAAATAATTTCTAAAAAATTGCAACAATTAAGGGGCATTTCTGAAGTTTATATGAGAGTCCCTCGATTATCTTCGATGTCAAACACAATGAAAGAAATAATTAAAAATATAGAAACCCTCTCCTCGCAACATAATGCCTTTCATTCATGGTGAGAAGACATGAGAGAATATTATGCATGTGGATTGTCCTATGATGATGTGAAAGATCTTGGAATAACCAAAGCCCAAATAGCCTCTTTATTTGTTAACCCCCGCACTGGTTTGCCAGTTAATGTTAATAAAACAAAACTTTCTATAAAATGGTGCACCCATAGAGACATTGTAGAAATTTTTTGGGATCGTTGGTGTATGGTTTTTTTGAAACCACCGAACAACAATTTGGATGTACCATTTTACTTTATAAAAAAATTATATGCTGAGTTTGTGTTAGGGCATCATGTCAATTACTTTGACATTAGACCCTTCTAGGGCATTGGTGGAGGTATGCCCCAAGATAAAGTAGGGGCAGTTAGAGTAATATCCCGCCCACATGTTCCCCTCCCTTGCCTTCCTCCGCCACCTCCAGTATACCATCTAGATATTATGCAGGATGCAGCCACACAGACTATCCACGCTATTCACTCTTTGAGTGATCTTTTGGTTTCGCATGCTTCTGTAGTAGCTTAGCCACATTCTGGTGATGTTGGTGATGGATTGAATGCTACTACATCATCCTCGTTAGGTCCACATATTTGTGTACCACATACTTGCTCCATATGCCACCAAATATGCTTGGGTCCTCTTGTACAGCCTACCAAGCATCCCCTAGACACTTTTGATTATGACTTCCATGATGTGGACATTATAGATCAGACGCAGGGGAGTGGAGCACACTATACATAGTCCTCTCTTGCTAGAGAGGGGGACATTGGAATAGTGACACGGGTAAAATTTAAGTTGTGAATTCATAACTTGCATTTGATTTAAATGAATACATTAAGAGATAGTATAATGTACTAATATTTATTTATATATTATATATTTAACAGTTGATGTCCAAGGAGGAGCTGACAAATGTGATGGATAGCACCCTGGGGGCCATTTCATTTGGCCTGGACACTCACACAGTATATATTTTTGCAGTCACTCATTTACATTTATTTATTGTATACTTTCTTGTCCTTTGAATTGTCATTAAAATGAAATTCATAATAACTATATGTTTATCTTA
>VDFB02271358.1:175439689-175571730 GCA_007258455.2 Sequoia sempervirens
TATATAGTTTTGTAAGAGATTATATATTAAATTATAAATAATATCGTATATTCTAAACTAGATATATTAACATAAACTATAAACTATAAACTATTTAAAAATCATATATAAACCAAATCGTATATTCTAAAATAAATATATTAAAATAAACTATAAACTACAAATGAGATATATTGCATATTTTATAAAGTATTGACATTTTTAAAAATGCTATGTGAATAGATCGGATATCCGATATCCGATTCAAATCGAATATCTGATTTAAATCCGATATCCGATATGTTTGACACAAAATTCATTGCCTAGCGAATAGGCTCGGGTTTGCTTTGGTATTTGGTTAGGAGATACCAATCCTAAAAAGTCAACACAAAAAGCATGTTTAACAGCTTACTTTTTTTTCTGGACTTCGCCCATGTGACTGACGACTTTATTTTTAGCCAAAATTGATAAAATGAAAATGGTTTGTAGAGGAGATTCTCAGCTTTTTGCCAATATAAATTATGTTTTATTTTGAATTTAATAGATTATTATTATTTATTTTCTATTAGAATTATGACTAAAGTCGATTGATAGGTTGATTGTAAAACATTTATAACTTTCAAAATGATATCATATTTTTGAATCCAAAGCATGCATCACATTCTATGGCATACTATAGGATTAAAAAAAATTAATTTCATGAAATTTTGACCAAGTTAAGGTGGTCGGACTATCTGAGGATTTTTATATTTTAAAAGTTGTAATAAAAAATTCATAATTAATTATTTACATGGAAAAAAATTACAAAAAAATATGTGTCACATCTGGACATGAGTCCTCTACTTACATCTAAAATCTCATAAAAAAATATTATCATTTTATCATGGTTAGGGTGGTTAGACAGACACCTACTTCTTAATTTTTTCCTAAAATTTAAGTAATACTGTATTGAAATTTTAAATTTTCACCAAATAGATTTTGTTTAAAAAAAAATATACCTAGTAGTTTAGAAACTACATTCAATTTCCCACAAAATCTATTCTTACATGTTTTTGAAATAATATAGATAACTTATTCAAATTTTTATGTCAAGTTGCCTAACTCTAATTGTTCTGAATTTTCATTGCCACTTAAGGGCTTGTTTGGCCTATCATGATCCTGTACATACCCATAAGCTGAAGAACCAAGGTGAAGTGGTTCGGAATAAAGCAAGACTAGTATGTAAAGGGTATTCGCAAATGGAAGGTATTGATTTTGAAGAAACCTTTTCCCTTGTAGCTAGAATTGAAGCTATAAGATTATTTCTTGCTTATGCCGCATATAAGAATTACAAAGTCTATCAAATGGATGTGAAGTCAGCCTTTCTGAATGGTGAGTTAAAAGAAGAGGTATATGTTGAACAACCAGATGGATTTCAACTGACTGATAAGGAATACATGGTTTTTCAATCGAAGAAAGCTTTGTATGGACTCAAGCAAGCCCCCAGAGCTTGGTATGCTAGACATGATAAATACTTATTGAAGCTTGAATTCAATGAAGGTACTCCTAACAAAAACTTATATTTTACATTGGATCATATTAAAGAGTTTATTATTGTAGTCTTTGTTGATGACATTGTCTTTAGAGGTGATGAGGATCTATGTATGAAGTTTGCTGATGAAATGAAAAGTGAATTTGAAATCAGTATGATTGGAGAGATGAAGTTATTTATAGGATTTCAAGTCACTTAGTTATACAATGGGATTTTCATATCTTAGTCCAAATATGTGAGAGAGTTGTTGAATAATTTTGGTATGGAAGACTCAAACCCTGTTGGTACACCCATGGTAATCAGATGCAAGTTAACTCATAATGATGATTCTCCTAAGGAAAATCAAACAAGATATAGGTCAATGATTAGAGGATTTCTCTACTTAACTTAAAACAGACCACTCGTCATGAATGTTTTGTGTATTGTTGCTAGATTTCAAGTTGACCCGAAAGAATCTCATGTGACTGTTGTAAAGAGAATTTTCAAGTATCTAAAAGGAACAGTTGATTTTGGGCTTTGGTATCCTAAAGACGATCTTATCTTGAGTTCCTATACTAATGTGGATTGGGAAAGAGATGTAGATGACAAGAAAAGCACTAGTGGTGGTTCCTTCATCCTAGGGAAGAAGCTGGTGTCTTGGTTGAGTAAAAAGAAAAATTATATTTCCCTATCTACTATTGAGGCGGAGTATATTAGCTGCTACAAATATTGTACTCAATTGTTGTGGATGAAATAGATGTTGAAAAATATCAGAGTAGTATATGATGAGCCTATTGCTATATACTATGACAAATCAAGTGCAATAAACATATCAAAGAATCTCGTGCTACAATCTAAAACCAAGCATATATCATTCAATTTTCACTTCCTAAAGGAGAAAGTGAGTGATAAAGAAGTTAGAATACAATATGTGCCTACCAAAGAACAGCTTGTAGAAATGTTTACAAAGTTGTTGCCAAAGGATACTTTTGATTATCTTAGAGGGATGCTAGGGGTGATTACCCCTCCTAATATGAACTAGATATGCATTGATTTGCATCAATTGGTGCACTTCATGATCATATTTTGATCTGAATTGATGTTGTGGTACCTGCTACTCAGGCGGAGTAGTCAGATGTGCAGATATGTTGTTCATAGCTTGTATGTGGAAAGATAATGCTTATGTTTTCCATTGATGTCATAGGGGAAGAAGAGTAATGTGAAAAACTTGCAATTATCTGGGAGAAAAGCCTTATGGGGAGAAGATCATAGAGAAGATTTGAAGAGAAGAGTCAGAACCTAAGGGGGAGTAAGTGTTGTTGTGTTGATGATATTTTTCACATCATGTGTTTCCATCAATTCCAAAGGGGGAGATTGTTGAATGTTGTAGTTTTGTCGCTGATATGTGGTTTTCATTGATGTCAACACTATTGGCGTTATCGAATTAGAAGCTGTATATGTCAAGGATATTGAGAAAATTGTAATAAGAAGTGCTATAGGTTGTCAGTGGAGAAGTGAAGATCAGTATACTGGTGTGATCAATACATTGATGATCAATTGTTGTTGACTAAAGGGTTTCTTGTTGAGTGTGTCTAGTTTAACAACGTCAAGTTTCAGAGATTCGCATGAAGATTTGATCAAGTTATGAAGATTTGTATTCTAACAGCTTTTTTATTACTTCAATTTGTGTTCCTGAATGAAGATCATGTGATTTTTGTAAGTTTATTTGTTGCAGATGCTTCCTTGTGTTTCATGGTGTTTGTGGATGTCTCTAGTTCATGTGCTATTTGTTCTACATGTTTGCATTGATCGTTGTGCTCGTGATCCAATATTTTCTCTTGCGTGTTCATGTTTTTTATGTTCATGGCCGACTAGGTGTTGAAGCGTGTTGTGGATCTTCGAGGAGAAATTAATTGAAGTTTTTTTATGTTGGAGTAGTTGATTTGGGTCTTTAGTATGTTGTGGCTAACCTTAGTTGATTCACATTGAAAATTTACTTATAAATTTGGGCCGACATTGTGTATATGTTTTATATTTTCTTTGTGGCCGACTTGGAGCAATGTAATTCCATGTTGTGGATATATAAAAGTGATAATTTGATCAATTGGAAGTGTGCAAGTCCCATGTGTGAATATTGTTCAAATCATTTGAAGGCAGAAGCAGAGTGTGAAGAAGAGTGATGAAGTGTTCATGTGCTTAACTAGAACTCTAATCAAACATTAGCATATGTTATTTTCTTAGTTCAAATCTGAATGGTTGTAATCTGAATCTTTCCTTGGGTAGTGAGCCCTCTTGTAATTGAGCAGTGAGCTCTAAGCAGTGTTCCTAAATGCATGTGCATTCCCCATTCATAATTATTTATACTTTTAGTAGGGTATTATATTATGGACTAACATCCACAGTGGTTTTTCCCCTAATAGGGTTTCCACATAAAAATCTTGGTGTTCTCTTTGTTTCTGATGTGTTGATTGTTTATGGTTTACTATTCATTCATCAAATCTAAGATTAAGTTAATTTAAGTTTGAAAAGTTTAAATATTCTATGACAACTGATTCATCCCCCCCCCTCTTAGTTGTATTTCCTTGTTTTTCCAATAATTGGTATAAGAGCAGGTTCCTCTAAAGAAGTTTAAAAGCTTGAGGTGATCCAAGATGGCATCATACAAGAAGGAAAACCCTATATTTGATGGAACAAATTACTCTATGTGGAAAACTAGAATGGAATGTCATTTGAGGTGTATTGTTGAACCCTTCTAGAAGATTACCAAAACTAGATATATTATTCCTCAGAACGGTCCTTCCACTCTTGATGAGATTAAAGAGGTTGAGATTAATATCAGGGCTATTGAAGCTTTGATGAGTGCTCTATCAGATTTGGAAATGACAAATGTGATAGATCTAAACACAACTCATGAGATCTAGAAGAAGCTAGAGACTTGGTATGAAGGATATTCACTTGTAAACATTGCTAAGCTAACAAGTTTGAAAGGCAAGTATGAAACTTTGAAGATGGGTGAAGATGAAAATATTTCTTCTTTTATGCAAAGAGTAAATTAACTTGTGATGGGTATTAGATGTGCAGGTGGTACACTAGATGAACAAGAAATTGTAGCTAAAGTGCTCAGATCATTGCTTCCCTCTTAAAATTAATGGCTTGTGCTATTGAAGAGCTCAGAATAGTAACAAATGTGACAAGAGATATGTTGATTGGAAAACTTGTTTCCTTTGAGTTGAGTGAATTTGGTGATTCTACCCCTAAGACTGAATCTGCATTGAAGGCCTCTATATCTAGAAGAAAAAAGAAAAGATATGATATGGGAGAGAGTTCTAGAAATATATTCAAGTATGAGGAAGAGATGAAACAACTTGAAGATGAAGAAAGAGAGGTAGAAGAGCTGGAAGCACTGATTGTGAAGAAAGAAGGTAGATGACAAGGTAAGTATAAAGGGAAGTTTCCTATTAAATGTTTCTCTTGCAGTAAAATAGGTCATTTTGCTTCAAGGTGACCTAAAAGAGTACTATTGATGGTGTTTTCTGCATAGCAACAACTCAGACAGAATATAATATCCTATCTCTATTGAAAGGTAAATCTCTATTAGCAAGCCTCAAGAAATAACCCCAAGGTCTCTAATGTCAGGTCTTGACAATACATAAACAACTCAGTGATAAAATGTGAAAATGTTGGTAATCACAATGGGACCTTACTACAAGCAAAATACTGAATCAATTTTATCAGATCTAACAATCTGATGATACTTCAATCTTAGATCTAACCCAATAATCAAAGAAATAAAAAAGGATAAGGGTTTCAAAGATATTTCTAAATCTAATACTACTCCTAAGATTAATAATGCAAATGACAAACACTGAAATCTACCAATCCTTCAAAACTGATCTCTACTTGACCCAGATAAATCTGCAATCTTACAAAAAATAGTGTAATCTTCTGAGGTGTTAAGATTTTCAAATCATAAACATTCATTCAGCAACCCTATTGTAGTTGAAATGAACAAATCCTCACAATTGAACTAAGCACACTGAATATGAAGTCCAGGCTAACTTTGCAAAGCAACTAACAATCAGTTGGTTGCAAAAAGTATGGACTGAAGGGTTGTTGCAACATTCGAGTATCAAATCACAAACATTATTGAATCAAATCTAATCTAAACATTAACCTCCTCAAAGAAATCTTAAAGATAGAATAGCAAGAACCATGCAAGACAAGAGAATACAATTATAGCACCAAATCACAATGTTATTTCTTGCATTCAAATTGTCCACTGTAGCAACAATTCCAGCTTCTCGTTACATTATTTGCTTGAGAACTACTTGCTAACTTGCCCTACTCGTGTCTAACTACCTCTACTCTATATCAATCTCTATATTCTAACTCTATCTTCTAACTATCTAGCCCTTTACAAATGAGGTAGAATGCGAAATATATAGAATCCCCCAGAAAACCCGTCAGCCCAGCAAGAGTTTGCAGCATTAATGGCACAACCACCGACCAACCAAGAGAAAGTCAAAATGGAATGAAGGGATGCATTAAATGCACAAACAACACCCAGGTCGACCCTGGATTCCCAATGCAGCTCGGACCAATGCAGGGTGCAATAATGGGGAAGCACAAATCCTGGAGTAGTTGGGCATTAACAGCCCTCCCCTTTGTCTCAATTCCAATTCGGCTCTTCATGAACTCTCAAAAGCGTCCCATCCAAGTCAGCTACTGGTGGCAAGGGAAAAACCCTAAGTTGATTCTCAATGGACACAATCTCTTCTCTTGACCGTTTGACCAGCTTATCCCAATCTGCCTTATACGTTAGGTACTTATCAATAACTGCAAGGTAGGTGGCCACATCATCCAACTGGTGTTCAGAAATAGAACCATCATCAAGTGGTGCATAAACATCATGCCACCAATTTCTCAACTGTTCCAGATTCAAATAATTGGGTGCGATCTTCCTTCTTCCCATCATAATTTCAAAGAAGGCAATGGAGCTATTATATACACCACTCAGGGTGTCATCAATCTTCCTTCTTTGTTTATAAATCCTCTTTGACACCCTCTACCTAATCTGCAGTGACTTGCTCTAAGGGATCCTACTCTTTATGTCCATATTAATCCTTTCTGCATCAGACATTGAGGACCCAGCTGTTACCCTGCTAGATTCAGCCTGCACTCAACATGGAAATCATAGCAAAAACCACAGGAAAGGGAAGGTTAATTCATCAATAAAATGTTAGAATGAATCTCATATAGCCAGAGCATTATTTAAATTTCATATGAGATGACCACAACAAATTTAGGGTTTCAAGACCATCCGTGGAATCTAAGCCAGAGAAGAATTTTGGGAAATTCCAGACTGATCAGATTCCACCGAAATGACCAAGAAACACCTACTTAACCATTAAACTTGATCATGATCAATCAATAAACCACGTGGGAGATCCAAATATGACATGAAATAATCATTAAATGTATCACAAATCATAAACAAATTAGGCTATTCCATATTCCTTTACATTTCATCAACTTTCAAGAAAATCCGCCAGAGACGGATTCTTGCGAAGAATGAGCCAAAGAGGAATTTTGGGATATCAGAGAGATGCTAGATTTTGGAGAAATCTGGGCTCGATGGAAATTCCATGGATAAGGCAGAACTCTGAACCAATGCAGATTCTAGGAACGAAGGTTTCGGCAAGAGTTAGTCATCTCGCTGAGAAGTCTTGGTGACTTTCGGGAGGTCACGCTGAAGGATGTCATTGGAAGAGGTTTCGCTAAGACTTAGTGGTTTCGATGTAAGGTCTTGGTGAATCTTTATGTCTCACCGAATTTTAGGGTCCAAGCAAACACTTCGGCCAAACTAAAGTTTTTCGATATGAAGTCTCAGTGAAGTTGCGGTGTCTTGCCGACTAGCGATAAGTTTTGAATTCGGCCAGAGGTCTCACTGACAGAAGATCCGAGATCACCAAGGAAGGAAGGTGTCAACATAAGGTCCTGGTGACCAATGGTAGTCTTGCCGAAAGTGAAGGTCTCAGCAAAGCAAATGTGTATCGGCATAACTAATGGAGCCCGCTATGACCTCTTTTCGACTAGGGCTTGTCTTACTAATGGTGATAGGTTTATCGGTGAGAAATGATAATGTCACGGCGAAGAAAATTTGGAAGGGATGGATAGTCATGTTCTTACCCAAACACTGAATTGATCATGAATTTCAACAATTTAACTCAGGACAAGTCAGGGATGGACCTTTCATAGATTTTCTTTTACATTCTAGGTCCATTTTAGGACAGAATAACCTGACATGAAAATTCCCTAGGTTCAAACCCTACTCATCTGCCATTAGTGCACAGGCAAGTTCAAAATCCAGTTGTTTCAACTGCTAAGTTGCTACTAAGGTTTACTAATTACTCTCAGGTGAGATTCATCAAAATGCAGATAGACAAATGAGCTCAAAACTCACCTAGGAGATGACAAATGATGCAATACTAAACAACCCTAGCATGAAATGATCCAAGAGACCCATAAACCAAGTTAGATACACCCTTCAAAGCATGCACGAAGCCAATAACACAATCAATAGGACAGTCAGAAAACCCAGAGAGCCGACGATAGGGTGGGATCCAGGAAAATCCAGCTCACATGGAAGTCCACGAATACTGAAAATCCCCAAACAACAAGGTCCAGTCGGAGTCCAAGCAGGATCCGGGAAAATCCGACCAGGGTGGAAAATCCTGAATAAAGGCAAAAGCCAAAAATTTGTCCAGAACTTAGGATTTTCAATAAGTAGCCAGGGGAAACACTTAGGAAATCAAAAATAAACATTTAAGCACATGCCTAAATAAGATAAAACCTCAAAATGAAAGGGTCAAGACACAAAAATCGAAGTGAAAGAGGGTCCCTACTTTCAGCGGGGCATGTGTATGAAAACTGCACAACAAGTACCTAGGTCTAAGCCTAACAAACCTAGATTTCAAAAGAAATGCTATTATGTTGAAGGTGTGAATAATGAAGAATTTGATCAAGAAAATGGAAATGAAGATGAATGGGATTTCATTGTTATCAAGTAAAATGGTCTAGTGGCTACTAAATCTACTAAAGTTGAGAAAGCTCTTGCAGGCTGAATTGAAGAAAAGTATGAGTGGGTCATTGACAGTGGATTCTAACATCATATGACTATTAACAAAAGAAAATTTGTAAGTCTAAAGAAATATGATGGTGGAGTTGTAAGATTCGTAGATAACAATGCTGGTGTGATTCATGGCAGAGGATCTATTTGTCTTGGTGATAAACATAAAATTGATGATGTCCTATATGTTGAAGGATTGAAGCATAACTTGTTGAGTGTTCGACAGATGGTGGACAAGGCTTACAATCTTTAGTTCAAAGATGGAAGATGCAAGATACTTGGAAGTTCTAGAAATGAAATTACTTTAGGTGCAAAGACAAGAGGTAATATTTTTCACCTGAGTGCTGTTAATGTAACTTTTTTAATTGCTCAAGTGGATGAAAGTTGGTTATGGCATAGGAGGCTGTGTCATGTGAATTTTGATAACATTGTTAAGGTAAGCTCCACTCAAGTAGTAAAAGATCTACCTAAGCTAGTGAAACCTACTAACACAGTATGCAAGGAATTTCAAATGGGAAAATAGACAAGACTTTCCTTTTGAAGAAAATGAGACAGGATTGAAGATCAAATGTCTAAGGTCAAACAAAGGTTTTGAGTTCACCTCCTGGGAGTTCAATTCTTTCTATGAAGATTATGGAGTCAAAAGATAGTTATTTGCTCCTTGAACCCCTCAATAGAATGGAGTTGTAGAGAGAAAGAACATAACAATTCTAGCTCCTACTAGAACAATAATTTTGGAAGGAATTGTGTCTCACATCTATTGGAGAGAAGTTGTAAGCACTACTATGTACACTCTAAACCAGGTAAATGTCAATTGTATTTCTGGTAAGACTCCTTTTGAGCTATGGTTTGGTTATAATCCTACTGTTAAATATTTCAAGATCTTTGGAAGCAAGTGTTATATTAAGAGAGATGGGGAGATAGGAAAGTTTGATGCAAGGAGCGATGAAGGAATATTTCTAGGTTACTACTCTAAAAGTAAGGCTTACCAGTGGTATAATAGAAGATTGAGAAAAATGGTTGAAAGTGCAAATGTCAAAGTTGATGAGGACTCTGCTAGATCATCCAGATACTATGGATATGATTCAGATGACCAGCAAGATAGTACAAACAAAGGGAAGAATTCTCATACATAGAATGAAGTTCAAATTGTTTTGGTAAATCAAGAAAGTCTGGAAGGAGAGACAAGTGGAAGTGCAAAATAAAGAATAGAAGAACCAGAAGTGGGAGTGAATCCTAAAATTCCAATGTATGTAAAGCTAAATCATTCTAAAGATCAAATTATAGGAGATAAGAATAAAGGTGCACATACTAGAACAAGGATTGCATAAGACTATTGTCTGATTTCCAAGATTGAGCCTAACAATGTCAATGAAGCTTGTAATGATGAACACTCGATGGAAGCTATGAATTAAGAACTGATGCAGATTGAAAATAATGATACATGGATTCTTGTTCCTAGACCTAAAGATAAAAATGTGATTGGTACTAGATGGATCTTTCAAATTAAGTTGAATGAACAAGGTGAAGTGGTTTGGAATAAAGCAAGACTAGTATGTAAAGGGTATTCACAAATGGAAGGTATTGATTTTGAAGAAACATTTGCCCCTGTTGATAGAATTAAAGCTGTAAAATTATTTCTTGCTTATGCCACATATAAGAATTACAAATTCTATCAAATGGATGTGAAGTCAGCCTTTTTGAATGGTGAGTTAGAAGAAGAGGTATATGTTGAACAGCCAGATGGATTTCAACTGAATGATAAGGAAGACATGGTTTTCTGATTAAAGAAAGCTCTATATAGACTCAAGCAAGCCCCTAGAGCTTGGTATGCAAGACTAGATAAATACTTACTGAACCTTGGATTCAATAAAGGTACCTACTAACAAAAAATTGTATTTTAAGTTGGATCATGATAAAGAGTTGATTATTAAATTCTTTGTTGATGAAATTATCTTTGGAGGTGATGATGATCTTGTTGGAAAATGTGCATCAATCTCACAGGCTAAAACCTCTGAGAAAGCATGGTCACTATGACATTCCTGGTGTTTGGCCGACTAACAGCTCAGTAATCTTGTGTTTTGCTCATGTCGTTGTGACTTTGCTTTTGTCTTGCCGAAGGAGCCTATTGCTATGACTTGGTGCATTCATTGTAATGCTTTGCTAAGTGGGAATGTCTCAATGACAGAAGGGTTTGTTATCAGGTGCCTAGCGTATGTCGGTGTGACCTATGGTGACTGGATCATCAGTGTAACCCGTTTGCTTTGATATGAAGTCTTAGTGAGGGAGGGTTGTCTCACCGATATGTTTTCTCTTGGAGCCATTGGGGTAACTCAATTGTGTTAGTATGTGGTCCTAGTGATAGGGAGATGTCTCACCGATTGTAGTCATTAGGGTGACTTGAACATTTGGGAAGATCTCTTGGTGATTGGGAGATGTCTGGCCGATAGGTTGGTGTCTATCGGATATCGGGGAGACTTGGCTGAAAGGGTTATGTTTCGGTATGAGGTCTTACTGATATGAATGTCTCTCCAATAGTTATCTTCTAGAGTCATTGGATTAACTCATGTGTTTTGGGATGAAGTCTTGGTGACTTGGAATGTCTCACTGATAGTGTTGCTTTTGGGTCATTGGTGTGACATAAGGGTTCAATATGAAGTCTTGGTGATAGGGTGATGTCTTGTCGATAGGTAACGAAGGGTTCGGTAAGACTCTAAGCGACAAGCGGTGTCGAAGTGACCCTTGGCCGAAAGGCTTATATCGGAGTGATGTCTCAGTGATAGCTAAAGTCTCATCGATAGTATTCAGGATGACATGTGATGCTTAGTGTAAAGTCTTGGCGAAAGATGATTTTCTTGCTGACTCAGTATGACATGTGATGCTTGGTGTAAAGTCTTGGTGAAAGATGATTGTCTTGCCAAATCGGTATGACATGGTGTCCTTGGTGTGATATCTTGGTGAAAGATGAATGTCTTGCCGACTTTTGAGCACTTCGGTGTGACTTGAAGGCATCGGTATGATGTCTTGGCTACATCGATAAGTCTTGCCAACTGGGACATTTCGGTATAACATGAAGAGCTCGGTGTGAAGTCTTAGTGAATTGCAGGTGTCTTGCCGATGGAAAAGCTAACATCGATATGACCTTTGAACTTCAGTATGATGTCTCATTGAATGGTGATTGTCTCGCCGATGAGAATGCTAAGGTCTATGTGACTTGAAGACTTCGGTGTAATGTCTAGGTGAAGAGCGATAGTCTTTCTGACTGATGAACTCTTCAGAATACCTTGTGATCTTTGGTGTTAGGTCTTGGCGACATGGCGAAGTCTCAGTGATAGCTCTCTAGACTCGGTGTAACCTCTTGCTGATGGGGACAACTCTTGGCAATATCGAATGCTGATTGTGTTGGCATCGGGGAGACACGGTTAGTGTCTCACTGACATGCCAACACAGGTTGAACTCCCTTGACCATTTGAAGATTGCCCTACGTGGTGTGACCTAGATGTATTATCTTCTATGCAAGGAAGTGGAAACATCTACGATGTTCAACTGGTTGATTTGATAGTTGTGATCCAACAGTTGGAAGCAAACCAATTCACAGAGGCTGTTGAGAACTAATGCATATATGTATGCATTGGACATTCTGAAGTAGAGAGAGTCTAAGAGCTGAAGAGAAGAAGAGAGAGAGCCGAGTGGCTGGCTGAAAGGCCAAGGCCATGAGGCCGAAGCAGAGGCAGGGTTATGCTACCGAACTCTCTCTTGTGTACTGAGTGATCAGTTGCTACCAGTTGTATCTAGAATGAAAAAGATGTAATCTCTAAAAAGGCTATGAGCCTGAAATTGTATTGTAACTGTTTGTTGCTGAATAATATAATGGCTTGATCTTTGGAGTGTGGGATTTTTTATCCGAAAGGATTTTCCCCACATAAATCTTTGTGTTTTGTTGCTTGTCTCATCTTTCATGTTTGTATTGGTTCTGTTAGAGAATCTATTAATGCATGTTGTTGAATTTACATGTGCTTTTCTCAGAAGGATCAATGGGGGAAATAAACTATCTGTTTCCGCTTTAGGACATAGTTGTACATGTCTTTTAGGTAACCTAATCGAAATGAAAGTTATCGAAGGCACTACTATTTGGAGTTTTCACTAGATGTGCTCCGAGTTTTCCTTACAAGTGGTATCAGAGCCTTCTTTTGGTTGTTGGTTCTGGATATTTCTCTTGTGAAGATTTCTTAGCTTGACGAGCTGGAAGAAATCTGGAGGAATGGACTGATGTATTGATCCTTTTGATGAGTGGAAGCCTTGTGGTATTCTGAGACAGCATGTAGCTTGAAGGATGGTCAAGATGGAAAAGGGAGTTGATCATGTTGTGATCTGTATCTCCTAATTGGTAGTGGTATAACCTTGGAGTATGAGGTGGATTTCTTTGCTCTATGGTTGTGTAGCAGTAAAGCTTTCATATTGGGCATCTATGCGTCAAGCTCCTGGGTGATATGGAGAAGCCTAGGTTGCTTCTCAGTAATGGAAGAGAGTGCTTAAGCTAGGTGGTGGTTCCTAGTGTTGGAAGGCATTGTTTCCTATTAACCTCGAATGCTTGAAGGCTATGGAGTTAATCATTAGATGATTTGCAAGCTTCTGAAATAGCCTTTCTCTTTCTCAGATGCATGTACATGTTGGTGGTTTTAGAGTTGGTCTGAAAGGGACCTGGATTCTCCTGAATTGCCATTTTATTTCTAAGGATGTTTTGTACTTGCATGGCTCTGTGGTTTTATAGGTTTTACACATTAAGCAAAACTTGTGACCATGTCGAGTTGATGTTAAGCTATTATCTAGGCATTGGCCTTTTCGGGTGTTGCTGGATGAGATAGTTGTAGTTCTACATGCATGCTTGGTGCATGGTTTGAGGAGATATGATTTCTCCTTTGCATGGGATTGTTGGTACGTGATTTGTCACTCAGCATTCCTATGGTGGTGCTGTTGGGTTCCTTGAATATGGTACTTTTTGTGGATGTGATTGGTGAATTAGATCTGAGCTTGATTTGGTGCTTGAGTCATGTTGTCTACGTGATTATACTTTTTGAAATCTCAGTTTTGTATTTCCAATGTGATGATGGGTTTTGCACTTTTTTGTTGAATGGATCTATGGGTTGTACAAAGTTGTGGGCTATCTTTACCTACATGTTTTCTATGAGACAACTTGGAAGTAGACTGTCTATATCCACGAGGTTGATTCATTGTTGGTACAAACTTGTTAGTTGGCCTTGTCTATGGTCACTTGTGCATTGGTGTGGTGTTTTGAGATGAGAGGATGGATACTATTGGGTACCTGAATAGTCAATTATGGGAACCTATAGCAGGTAGTCATGATGCTTGGAGAGCTCAGGTGTCACGTTTCAGTGGGAGCTCTAGCAATGACTATGGATTCATCACATGGTGGTGAATAGTCTTCTTTAGTGTTGCAAATGTTTCTTGGGAGAGCTCTTAGAACCTGTTTCTGGAGAAGGGTTCTTTCACATGTGCATGGACATTACTTGAAGATGTGCAACATCTTGGATCCATGGAAGATGCTTGGAGTCTTTGGTTAAGGTGTTGGTGGTGCTTGACAGGTGATATTGGCTTTGAGTCTATTTGTTGTATGTCATGGTATACTCTTGTTTTCACTGGAGTTTTGGCATTGTGCATTGTACTTAAAGACAATGGAGAAGTCACTTTAAGCATGGTATCTCCTAAGGAGATGTGTATATCATGGTGTCATGATAAGTTCCTAATTCAATTGATTGGAGCTTTGACAGTGGTCTCAAAGTCTGAGAAGGCTACACCTTGGTTGAACGTGAGTTCAATAAGAGACCTATGAGGAGATTGCTCTTGGAATAGTCATGATGACTTGTATATCTTGAAGGAGTATTCTCATTCCCACTCTTGGTCTAATCGGTAGTTTATCTGAGAGGTATTTGGCCCTTTGTATTTTTCAGATGTGTTTTATGTTTACTTTCCTGATATGTATCTTGAATTGTTGTTTAATGGTTCTGGAGGATTCATAGTGGAAGTTGTACAGTTTTATTTTATCTCCTTTTTATTAATGAGAATTGGTAGGAGATGTTGTAGGGGCTGATTTCCTGAAATGGGGAATGAACTACCTTGATCTTCTTTGAGATGCTTACATCCATGTTATTTTTAAAGATGGTTTGATCTTGGTGATTAAACGAATGGATGTTGTTAAGGTCTTTCTTTTGGGATGTGAAGAAGATCATTCTTGGCACAACTGGCTATTAGAAGTGTATGTAGGAGGATGCTCTACAGGAAGATGATGTGCAGAGTTTCTATCTATGGCCATGAATGTTTGTGGTGAGAGAAATGTTTCTTATGGCAGGTTGTTGCAGGTTGTGCATATCATTGTGGATATTTCCTTGGTACTACATGGTCACATGTTCTTTGTGTTGTTATTGGTAGTCTTGCGATGCCTTTTGATCTTTTAGATCTGGATTACTCAGGTAGTGGGAGTTCTTGTATGTGTCTTGTCTTCTTCGACTAGTTGACACTGGAACTTGTATTTTCTATTAATGGATTGGCGTAAGTTTACTAATGGTGATACTTGTGAGGTATGTGAGATTGGATGGAATAGCATGAGCTATGGGTGCTATTTTCAATCATGTGGGTTTATCAGTTGGATGGAAGCAGTCATTCTAATTGTTGTTCTAACTGGTGTTGTTTATCTTGTTTTTGGATAATGACTTCACTGTTGTGTTCTGTTTGAAGCTTTGAATTAGATATTGCTTTTGTATAGCATTGGAGCACAGTGAAGTGGTAGTAGTATCTTTTTGGTGATATCAATGGGATCTTTTGCTTGTGTTCGTTGGAATGGTGCTTATACACCTTAGCATTGTATCCTTCTTCCATAGGTGGCATGTTGGAAGATGAGAGGATTGTTGCCTAGATGGTGGACATCTTGGATGTTGGAGCTAATTTCTTGATGGAGCATGAGAGCATGTTTGAGGTGTATGTGGTTTCTTGGAAGGCTATGATCGATTTCTTTGTTGGTCAGTGAGTTGCAGTTGGATTCCTGGTCCTTGTTGTAGATTGTCCTGTGGACTGTTATTTGTTGAATCATGTTGACTGGGTGTCTTGAGTATTGCAGGGTTTGAATTGGTGGAGCTAGTGTGATCGTAGTTCCTGGTTGCTTTGGAGGTGCCTGTGTGATCTTCATCAAGTGGGAGATTGTTGGAAAATGTGCCTCAATCTCATAGGATGAAACCTCTGAGAAAGCATGGTAGTTGTGACATTCCTGGTGTCTGGCCGACTGGCAATTCAGTAATCTCGTGTTTTGCTCATGTCGTTATGACTTTGCTTCCATCTTGCTGAAGGAGCCTATCACTATGACTTGGTGCATTCACTGTAACCCTTTTTTGAGTGGGAATGTCTTAGTGACAGAAGGGTTTGTTATCAGGTGCCTAGCATATGTCGGTGTGACCTATGGTGACTAGATCATCGGTGTAACCCATTTGCTTCGATATGAAGTCTTAGCGATGGAGGGTTGTCTCACCGATATGTTTTCTCCTGGAGCCATTGGGGTAACTCAAGTGTGTCGATATGTGGTCCTAGCAACAGGGCGATGTCTCACCGATTGTAGTCATCAGGGTGACTTGAACATTCGGGAAGATCTCTTGTCCACTGGGAGATGTCTGGCCAATAGGTTGGTGTCTATCAGATATCGGGGAGACGTGGCCAAAAGGGTTATGTTTCGGTATGAGGTCTTACTGATATGAATGTCTCACCGATAGTTATCTTGTAGAGTCATCAGAGAAACTCATGTGTTTTGGGATGAAGTCTTGGCGACTTGGAAAGTCTCTCTAGTAGTTGTTGCTTTTGGGTCATCGGTGTGACATAAGGGTTCGATATGAAGTCTTGCTGACAGGGTGATGTCTTTCTGATAGGTAATGAAGGGTTCGGTAAGACTCTGAGTGAAAAGTGGTGTCAGAGTGACCCTTGGCTGAAGGGCTTGTTTTAGAGTGATGTCTAAGTGATAGCCGAAGTCTCGCCGATAGTCTTCAGGATGACATGTGATGCTCGGTGTAAAGTCTTGGTGAAAGATGATTTTCTTGCCAACTCGGTATGACATGTGATGCTCAGTGTAAAGTCTTGGTGAAAGATGATTGTCTTGCTGACTTGGTATGACATGGTGTGCTCAGTGTGATGTCTTGGTGAAAGATGAATGTCTTGCCAACTTTTGAGCACTTCGGTGTGACTCGAAGGCATCGGTATGATGTCTTGGTGACAATGATAAGTCTTGCCGACTGGGATGTTTTGGTATAACATGAAGAGCTCGATGTGAAGTCTTGGAAAATTGTGGGTGTCTTTCCAATGGAAAAGCTAACATTGATATGACCTTTGAACTTCGGTATGATGTCTCATCGAATGGTGATTGTCTCACCGATGAGAATGCTGAGGTTGATGTGACTTGAAGACTTCGGTGTAATGTCTGGGCGAAGAGTGATAGTCTTGCCAACTAATGAACTCTTTAGAATACCTTGTGATCTTCAGTGTGAGGTCTTGATGATGTGGCGAAGTCCTAGCAATAGCTCTCTGGACTCGGTGTAACCTCTTGCCAATGGGGACAACTCTTGGCGATATCGAATGTTGGTTGTGTTGGCATCGGGGAGACACAGTTAGTGTCTCACTGACATGCCAACACAGTTTGAACGCCCTTGACCATTTGAAGATTGTACTATGTGGTGTCACCTCGACGTATTATCTTCTATGCAAGGAAGTGGAAACATCTACAATGCTGAGCTGGTTGATTTGATAGTTGTGATCGAACAGTTGGAAGCAAATGGATTCATAGAGGCTGTTGAGAATGAATGCATATATGTATACATTGGATATTCTGAAGTAGATACAGAGTCTAAGAGTTGAAGAGAAGAAGAGAGAGAGTCAAATGGCTGGCTGAAAGGCCGAGGCCATAAGGCCGAAGTAGATGTAGGTTTATGCTGTCGAACTCTCTCCTATGTACTGAGTGATTAGTTGCAACCAGTTGTATCCAGAATGAACAAGATGTAATCTGTAAAA
This sequence comes from Sequoia sempervirens, assembly GCA_007258455.2. NCBI lineage: Eukaryota > Viridiplantae > Streptophyta > Pinopsida > Cupressales > Cupressaceae > Sequoia > Sequoia sempervirens. Next base: position 175,457,368 of record VDFB02271358.1, read on the forward strand.
AGGCTATGAGCCTGAAATTGTATTGTAACCATTTGTTATTGAATAATATAATGGATCGATCTTTGGAGTGTGGGATTTTTTATCCGAAAGGATTTTCCCCACGTAAATCTTTTTGTTTTGTTGCTTGTCTCATCTTTCATGTCTGTATTGGTTCTGTTAGAGAATCTGTTAATGCATTCTATTGAATTTACATGTGCTTTTCTCAAAAGGATCAATGTGGGAAATAAACTGTCTGTTTCTGCTTTAGGACATAGTTGTACATTTCTTTGAGGCAACCTAATAAAAATGAAAGTTACTTAAGGCACTACTATTTGGAGTTTTCATTAGCTGTGCTCCTAGTTTTCCTTACAAATCTATGTATGAAGTTTTTTGATGAAATGAAATGTGAGTTTGAAATGAGTTTGATTGGAGAGATGAAGTTCTTTCTAGGATTGCAACTCACTCAGTTAGACAATGGGATTTTCATATCTCATTCCAAATATGTGACAGTTGTTGAAGAAGATTGGCATGGAAGATGCAAATCCTATAGGTACACCCATGGTAACCGAATGCAAGTTAACTCATAATGATGATTCTCCTAAGGAAAATCAAACAAGATACAGGTCAATGATTGGCAGATTTCTCTACTTAGACAGATCAGACATCATGAATTTTGTGTGTATGGTTGCTATATTTTAAGCTAACCCAAAAGAATCTCATGTGACTGTTGTAAAGATAATTTTCAGGTATTTGAAAGGAACAATTGATTTTGGTCTTTGGTATCCTAAAGATGATGATCTTATCTTAAGTTCCTATACTTATGCGGATTGGGAAAGAGATTTAGATGACAAGAAAAGCACTAGTGGTGGTGCCTTCTTCCTAGGGAAGAAGCTGGTGTCTTGGTTGAGTACAAAGAAAATTTCCATTTCCCTATGTACTATTGAGGTAGAGTATATTAGCTACTACAAATAATTATACTCAAGTGTTGTGGATGAAGTAGATGTTGAAAGATATCAGAGTAGTATATGATGAGCCTACTGCTATATAGTATGACAACTCAAGTGTAATAAATATATCAAAGAATATGGTGTTACACTCTAAAACCAAGCATATATCAATCAAGTTTCACTTCCTAAGGGAGAAAGTGAGTGAGAAAGAAGTTAGACTAGAGTATGTTGCTACCAAAGAACAACTTGCAAACATTTTTACCAAGTTGTTCCCAAAGGATACTTTTGATTGTCTCAAAGGGATGCTAGAGGTCATTACCCCTCCTAATATGAACTAGAGATGCATTGATTTGCATCAATCCATGCACTTCATAATCATATTTTGATCTAGATTGATGTTGTGGTGCCTGCTACTCAGGGGGACTATTCAGATGTACAAATTTGTGGTTCAAAGCTTGTATGTGGAAAGATAATTGTTATCTTTTCCATTGATGTCAAAGGGGGAGAAGAGTAATGTGAAAAACTTGTGATTATCTGGGAGAAGAGCCTTATGGGGAGAAGATCATAGAGAAGAGTTGAAGGGAAGAGTCAAAACCTAAGGGGGAGTAAGTGTTGTTTTGATGGTATTTTTCACATGATGTGTTGCCATCAATGCCAAAGAGGGAGATTTTTGGATTTTGTGGTTGTGTTGCTAATATGTGGTTGTCAATTTTGTCAACACTATTAGTATTGTTGCATTAGAAGTTGTATATGTTGAGGATATTGAGAAAATTGTAATAAGAAGTGCTACAGGTTGTCAATGGAGAAGTAAAGATCAGTCTATCAGTGTGATCAGTACATTGATGATCAATTGTTGTGGACTAAAGGGTTTCTTGCTGAGTGTGTCTAGTTTGTCCATGTCAAGTTTCAGAGATCCACATGAAGATTTGATCATGTTATGAAGATTTGTATTCTAATAGCTTTTTTGTTACTTTAGTTTTTGTTCCTGAATGAAGATCTCATGATTTCTATAAGTTCAGTTGCTTTGGATGATTCTCTCATGTTTCATAGTGTTTTTGGATGTCTCTAATTCATGCTCTATCTATGTTGCACATCCACATTGATCGTTGTGCTCGTGATCCAAGATTTTCTCTTGTGTGTTCATGTTTTTCATGTCCATGGCCGACTAGGTGTTGAAGAGTGTTGTGGATCTTCGAGGAGAAATTAATTGAAGTGTTTTTTTATGTTGGAGTTGTTGATTTGGGTCTTCACTATGTTGTGGCTGACCTTGGTTGATTCACATTGAAAATTTACTTGTAAATTTGGGCTGATATAATGTATATGTTTTATATTTTCTTTGTGGCTGACTTGGAGCGATGTAATATCATGTTGTGGATATATAAGAGTGATTGTTTGATCATTTGGAAGTGTGCAATTGTGAAGTGTGCAAGTCCTGTATGTGAATATTGTTCATATCATTCAAAGGCAGAAGCAGAGTGTGAAGAAGAGTGAAGAAGTGTTCATGTGCTTAACCGGAACTATAATCAGGCATTAGCATATGCTATTTTCTTAGTTCAAATCTGGATTGTTGTAATCCAAATTTTTTTTGGGAAGTGAGCCCTCCTGTAAATGAGTAGTGAGCTCTAGGCAGTGTGCTTGAATGAATGTGCATTCCCCATTCATACTTCTTTATACTTTTAGTAGGGTATAATATTGTGGACTGACATCTACTATGGTTTTTTCCCTAATGGGGTTTCCATGTAAAAATCTTGGTGTTCTTTGTGTTTCTGATGTGTCAATTCTCTATGGTTTTCTATTCATTCATCATATCTAAGATTAAGTTATGTTTGAAAATTTTAAATATTTTGTGACAACTAATTCACCCTCCCCCCTCTCAGTTGTTTGTCCTTCTTTTTCCAACACAAGGAACACTAAGAGTGGGGGGTGAATTAGTGTTCTACAAAATTTAACTTTATTAACTTTATCCTTAAACCATTCACAACATTAAACCAAAAGAAAGATTCGACAACACAAGACAATCAACCACAACACAATAACACAAGGATTTTTACATTAAAACCCTGTTAGGGGAAAAACCACGATGGGAGGCCAATCCACAATATGAGTATACTCAAAATAAGTGTTTACCAATGGGAATGCACATGCATTCAGGCACACTGCCTAGAGCTCACTGCTCAAATACCAAAATGCTTACTTCCAGAAAGAAGAATCACAGATAGAAAATCTCGAGTGGGTGAACTATGAAGTTAGCATCTGAAAATGCCTGAGTATAGTTTTGGTTAAGCACATTAATCACATTTTTGACCTTTTGTCTGATTATGCTCTTTTTCTCTATCTGCTTTAATTGGGATCACAAATCCTTTTACGTACAAGTGAAACTATGCATAATCTCTTTACAATCATTCTAACTTTCTCAACATACATCAACACACTTCGTACATATATCCAAATGATATAAATGATTGATTATATATATCCACAACTAAAGATTTAATCAACCACATGTCGGCTTCAATAAAACACAAAACATGTACATATTGTCAGCTCAATCCACAAGCAATTATTAATGTGCACCAAAGTTGGCCAAAACATAGTGAGGACCCAAATCAACATGCTCGAACACAAAAATACTTCAAACAATTTTGCCTTGAAGATCCACAACACTCTATATTCACTTAGTCGGCCTTTCTGCACTATTAGACTGAAAAACAATCGACTGGATCTACTAACTTGCACATGAATCAATATGAGGCTCTATGAGTCAAGGATAACATAGATTATACATCGAGAGACCTTCCCTAAGATCCACAACTCAAAATGATAATAGTAATTTACATATGAATCGATATACACAACTTCATTGGATGCTTTGTTTTAGCTTTCACAATTTAACACAATTAGTCAATATGACTTCTGGTATGAGCAAAAACTGAAGTGTGGATATGATTACTGACTAGGGTTGACATCAATGACAACACTAGATGACTTGTGCAGTGTCTCTTGCAAACAATCTCCCCCTTTTGCATTGATGGCAACACTTAGTGAAAAATTCTTAAGTGTCGGATTAGTACCAACATGAATACACTACTGATGTAAATCCAAGGTGAAGATTAACTCACAACAAACTAGTTTCAATTCAAAACTAATGAACTCTTCTTCAAAACACCTTCAATCTACCAAGCATCAACTCACCCTCAAGGGTCTCAACCCTTCAATTTTTCAAAACAACTCCAAACCTCCACTAAGGTCCTAAAAAAGTTCCTCAACATGCCAATCATGGAAATTTAGCCATTTGAACTCATCCTCCAAGTTAGATTCAACACATACTTCAAAACTCACCTTATAACACTAGCACTCCTTGTAGTACTAGGAAACTAGTTTTTTAGTATTTTCTCCAAATCTTTCCAAAACACCTAAGAAATAAAACATGGAATCAAGCATCCATTTCAGATTCATTTAACATATCAAAAACCCATATATCACTCTTCTTCATCAAAGACTTCAAAATCAAGGATTTCACAGTTTTAGGCCTCTAATTAGGCCATTTTTCCAAAGGGACCCCTCTCTAATCTCCTCACCCAACTTCCTAACCTGAAAACAATCTTTATTTGTGTTTCAAAACAAATGATTTTCCAACTTTCAGGACCTCTCACTTCCATTTAGGCCAATTTCTCCAAAACCCTCTCTTTTCTTCTTTTCAACTAGGGCTTATTGATTTTCCCATTCCTAGGTCACTTGAAGACCCAAAACCAATTGAATCCTTCATATTTTTACCTGCACATGCTTAAAAAAACATTTTATTAGACTTCCCTCATGTTTGTCATACACTTGCTTTGTAAATCAACCAATTTTCACTCTTTTTCACCCTTTCCCAACAAGTTTTTCAACCTTCTATACTCACCAGGCCTTTCTCAACCTCTCAAACCATTTCAAGACATCAAAATACACCTAAATACTTAGGAATAAACAAGTTCCAACACATACTTCAACCAAATCTTAAAATCTCATACTCTAGCCATGTAAAATGGCACAAAATCTGTGTTTGTAACAGAGCAGCATGGAAAACCATATAACTCTTTTTCCAAAATTACCTTTATTACTAAACCTATTCCTAAACTACATAGGCTCATTTCTCCTAGATACAGCCTTTATAGAAGCAAGAATGGCCTTATTATTCCATTAAGGTCTACAAAACTTGATACCCTGTCTTAGACCAGCTTTCAAGTATCAATCTCTAAATCACTCAAATCACAATAAAACTCCTCACAAGTGGATTTAAAATAATTCCAACACCATACTACAATAAATTCACAACATTTGAAGGCTAGTACCTACTATACAGACCCGTACACATGCTAGAAATGCACAAAACTCAAAAAATAACTAAAAAATAAAGGCCTTTGATTAATTTTCCTTCTACAAATAGATTCAACAACATTTTCTCGAGCCTTCAAGAAGCCATATAAACATTCTCAACTCAAAAACCACCCCTATAACTCCTACAACTAACCACCCAACCAACTAGACCATTACATGACTTAATCCTTGCATTATTTTGACAACTATAACATGTATTACATTATTATGCACCCTTTTCATTCTTTTTCACTAACCAACATTAAAGACCCCTAATTACATCATTGATGGGCTCAAAGGCCTTATTTAACATGAAATTACTCAAATACCCCTACTGTCCTAATGTCTTCCTTCAAAGGATGAATTTGTGAAATTGTGTGTATTGGGTGCTACTACACCATACACCCTAGCTTAAAAGTCTTCCAAGTCTGTTGGAAGCCTTCACTTGCAACAAAGATGGATCTCCATCCTCTGATACTCCTTGTAGATGCCTTCATCTTGAAATTTGGTTTTTTCTTGTCCATGTGTAGCATTCCCTTGCTTGCATTGATTCCTTGGATTTGCACTATTAATCTCAGACCTGCACTTGCATACCTCAACCAACTGCTCCCACCATTCTCAACATGTTCACACAACACCACATTATGTTCTTCACCTTTCATCTTGAATCTTGGATTAACCTCCATCATCAAAATTATCAAAACAAAGAAATAACAAACAATTCCCTTCATTCTCTTCCTTTCAACTTTCCTCTTCACAACTTTTCTCAGCTTCCCATGCTCAAAATATCTTGCACAGTAGTATACATTTTCCACACAACCTCTAACCAATCCATTTCACTTGCTTTCTTCTCCATCACAATTGGAGGCTTCTTAAATTACTTTTCTCTAGCCTTCACTAGGCTGCTCTCTATCAACTCTCCCCTCCTAGGTTCTCTTGGAACTTCACTTACCCTCTTTTCTTGCTCTTCTTCACCATTCAAGGTGACTACAACCCTCTCATCATCTACACGCTCTTCTATAAACTCATTCTCTATCAATTGCAATTCTATGTAACTCACTGCCCTTTCTTCTACCTTATCTTCTTCTTCATCCATGAAGTCTTCACGATAATCCTCAAAGACATCTTCCTCTTCCTTCATCTTCTCCGTACTTTCAATTTCCTTGACATTTAGACTTTGCATCAATACTATTATCTTATTAACCTATGTATCCTTTGTCACACAGTCCATTGTATTCACAATATTTTTCCTCTTATCACTTACTGTATACACTTAAAAATGGTCATATCACATTGTCTGGTAATTAATTAAATATTTTTAATATTTAATTAAAATCTTTTGATTCTATCTACATATAAATAAATTTAAATAATTTATTTATATTGTTCATGATTTCATTTCGATTAAATATTTAATCACCTTTTCATTCTTAATTAATTAAATAAATGTTACAATTTATTTATATTAATTATCATATAATCTTAGTTTGAATATTTTATTCAAATAAAGATTAAAATATTATAATTCTTCTAAATATCATTTATAATTAAATATTCCAAAATATTTGATTATTTCTTCTAATCCAATATTCATTTTAAAATCATTTCAAAATTCCTCCAATTCAATTCAAAAATCTATTCATAATTAAATATTTCCAAAAATATTTAATTAAATTCTTCTAAATATTTCAAAAATCTTCTAAAGCCACATCATGATTAAATATTACCAAAATATTTAATTAATTCTTCTATAGTTTTCAAAATCAAAAATCAAATATCAAAAAGCAATAAATTAAATTAAATAAATTTTATTTATTTAATTTGGGGATTTATCTTCAACTCCCGGGAAACAAACTGCCAAAACAGAAAATTAAATTTCTCTGTTTCTGTGCAGGCTTGTTCCCGTGGGTTGAAGACAAGCTTCCATTCTTCTCTCCAACCTCTCAACCTCCCCCATTTTCTTCTCAACCTCTCAATCTCTCACCATTCAAACCTACCAGACAATTCATAGCCATAGATTCTTGCCAGCAAGGATGAAGCCTGCAAAAAATCTATAAATACAGCTGCCGGGAGCTCCAAATCATATAGAATTTAGAAGCAAGTAAACTATAGGCAAATAATATTAGCATTCATAGCAATAGCATTATCACAGCAATAGCATAGCAATCATAGCAACAGAATCATGATTCATCTCATCTACAGCCCCTGTACATAATCTACAGCCCCTGTGCATAATTACAGCCCCTGTCCATCTTCACCAGCATATAGAATAGTTTTTCTTTGCATACTCGTTCTGCAGTAGTCATTTGGAGAAGCTCACACAATCTGAGAGCCAGAAAGCTTCAAACCAATCTCTGGAGATAGAGAAAGACGGAACGTTCTTGAAGAATTTTTATTTTATAGCCAAGTTTATTTCAAATTTCTTCAATTTAAAGTTCTGTTAATAGTGTTTTGTTTTAATTAGATTAACAATAGAATACACAACACATTTACATCTATTGTTAAGGGACACTCCACTATCCCAATCATGATCCTTTCACCTTTTTCAAGCCTTTCATGGCTTTCCCTAGCCTTATCACTTGTCTTGATTGTATCCACATTCCTTTTTTTCATACTATCAGCCTTCCAGTTCTTTATATCATCATCCTTTACATCTTTTCTCCTCACACACATTTGTTGCAACTCATCCCTTCTATTATTAGGCTTTTGTTGCTTCTCTTTACTCTATCCTTTCAGTAGACATTTCCTTTCACCTTTACAAACCTCATTAGGCCTTCCTTGCTTCTCCACTATTGAATTTCTTACACGTTTATTCTTTTCCTTTTGAGGGATCTCTATCCCAAGTGTTCTCTTCTCACAAATCTCTGGCACATACCTATCCTTTGCTACCCTTACCTTATCCTCTTGCAACTATAAAACTTATGTCCTTCCTTTGTCTTCATCACACTTTCTATCCTCATACTGTGCCATCAATGTCTCCTTATCTCTATCCTTTACTGTCTTTTTTTCCTTTCTATCCTCAAGTTGCTTTGTCTTCCTCCATACATCTTCATGGTGCTTTTCTTTCTCCATTGCACCAATACTATTCCCTTTTGTGTCTTCTTGGTTCCCTTATTTCTTTTTCTTTAACAACTCTCTTTTTCCACACATACCTATCCTCTTTTGTGTCCCTTCTTCCTGCAAACAACTCAAGGTGTACCTTTTCCCATCCTTTTCAATTATATACACATTAAGTCTCCCATCATGTATAGAAAATCTATCAAATTTATAAACCCTTCCTAGTATCATGTGGCAATCCCTTATAGGCATAATATCACATAGTAGAACATCTTTATAAGGACCAATTTGAAAATCTACAAATGCTTGCTCTCTAACCACAAAATGTTGACTATCATTTACCCAATATGCCTTGTAAGGTGATTCATGTTTTAGCCTTGTCAAATGCAATTTTTCAACCATTTCTTCTAAAACTATATTATCCAATGAACTTGAATCAATCAATACCCTACATACCTTACCTCTGCATTTTCATCTAGTCTGGAAAAGAGCATTCCTCATTTGTTCTTCTTTCTCATCCAACCTTCTAATGGCCATAATGTCTTGTACCTTCAAATGCTTCTCCTGCAATCTTCAAGAGATCTACTTTCTTGTTCTAATACCACTATGATGTAGAGCCAATGTGAAGATTAACTCACAACAAACTAGTGTTAAACAAAAAATAATGAACTCTTCTTGGAAACACCTTCAATCTACCAAGCATCAACTCACCCTCAAGGGACTCAATCCTTCAATTTTGCATACCAACTCCAAACCTCCACCAAGGTCCTAACAAAGTTCCTCAACATGCCAATGATGGAAATTTAGCAATTTAAACTCATCCGCCAAGTCAGATTCAACACAACCTTCAAAACTCACCTTATAACACTAGCACTCCTTGTAGTACTGGGAAACTAGTTTTTTAGTATTTTCTCCAAATCTTTCCAAAACACCAAAGAAATAAAACATGGAATCAAGCATCCATTTCAGATTCATTTAACATATCAAAAACCCATATATCACTCTTCTTGATCAAAGACTTCAAAATCAAGGATTTCACAGTTTTAGGCCTCTAATTAGGCCATTTCTCCAAAGGGACCCCTCTCTAATCTCCTCACCCAACATCCTAACCTCAAAATAGTCTTTATTTGTGTTTCAAAACAAAGGATTTTCCAACTTTCAAGACCTCCCACTTCCATTTAGGCCCATTTCTCCAAAACCCTCTCTTTTCTTCTTTTCAACTAGGGCTTATTGATTTTCCCATTCCTAGGTCACTTGAAGACCTAAAACCAATTGAATCCTTCATATTTTTACCTGCACATGCTTAAAACAACATTTTATTAGACTTCCCTCATGTTTTTCATACACTTGCTTTGTAAATCAACCAATTTTCACTCTTGTTTACCCTTTCCCAACAAGGTTTTCAACCTTCTATACTCACCAGGCCTTTCTCAACCTCTCAAACCATTTCAAGACATCAAAATACACCTAAATACTTAGGAATAATAAAGTGCCAACACATACTTCAACCAAATTTTAAAATATCATACTCTAGCCATGTAAAATGGCACAAAATATGTGTTTGTAATAGAGCAGCATGGAAAACCCTCTCAAAACTCTTTTTCCAAACTTACCTTTATTCCTAAACCTATTTCTAAAATACACAGGCTCATTCCTCCTAGATATAGCCTTTACAGAAGGAGGAATGGCCTTATTATTCCATTAATGTCTACAAAATTTGATACCCTGTCTTAGACCAGTTTTCAAGTATCAATCTCTAAATCACTCAAATCACAATAAAACTCCTCAAAATTGGATTTAAAATAATTCCAACACCATACTACAAGAAATTCACAACATTTTAAGGCCAATACCTACTATATGGACCCATACATAGGCTGGAAATGCACAAAACTCAGAAAATAACTAAAAAATAAAGGCTTTTGATTGATTTTCCTTCTCCAAATAGATTCAAAAAAAATTTCTTGAGCCTTCAAAAGGCCATATAAACATTCTAAACTCAAAAACCACCCCTATAACTCTTACAACTAACCACCAACCAACTAGACCATTACATGACTTAATCCTTGCATTATTTTGACAACTATAACATGTATTACATCATGCACCCTTTGCATTCTTTTGCACTAACCAACATTAAAGACCCCTAATTACATCATTGATGGGCTCAAAGGCCTTATTTAACATGAAATTACTCAAATACCCTTATTGTCCTAATGTCTTCCTTCAAAGGATGAATTTGTGAAATTGTGTGTATTGGGTGCTCCTGCACCAACTACCAACCTTCAAAACTTCAAAACACAAGTCCCCCTGAGATGATTATGACATTTTTCCCTATCCCACTCTCCTCCTTTGACATCAATGGAAAAAACGAGAATATGCATACCAAAAATCATACAAAATTGTATATGTACATACATGCTTCCCTTACATGAACTTCAATATATCTGCAAAATTACTCTTCAACAAGCTCAAACTAGTGTCTCAACCCTTTTTCAGACTCTCCAAAATAGTCATGTGACCACATAATAAGTAAGATTGCATCTCTACTGACTCAAGATTTATCAGATCACTAACAACCATAGCATCATGTGCTTCCTTTAATGCAATAAGCATTGTCTCCATCTTAAGGACCAACCAATCCTCTGAGCTAAAATACTCTTTCAACAATTATGACATTTTCATCCTTCTAACTTTTTATTTTGTCAAGCAAGGATATGACTTGACCTTCTTTCTTGCTCAGATACTCAGATGACTTTTCAAGAGACTCAAAGTGAGTACTTATAGAGTTGATAAATTTCTTCAGCTAACCTAATGGAGAATTAGATGAGTCCTTGACATGTGTAGGCATGATCTTCTCAAAGATACTAGATGCAAGGCTTAGAAGCTCACTATCCTCAATGTGAGATTTCAGTATCTCCTCCCTTTCCTTAGCTTGAGCAAATGATGCTACCTTCAGCTTCTGAATAGGAGATAGAATGGCCAAGTTGATAGGACCTTCAACCAATTTAGGGTCAAACTCCTCCTATTTTTCTTCCAAAAACTCCTTACTGCCTTAGCAGTGTCTCTTGCTTCCACATAAATCTCTTTTACCTTAGCCTTCTTCTCTTCAGCCACAAATTCTTCCTTAGTTTTAGGAATCTCAATTTCATCAACTGAAACAACTTTAGGAGCTCTAGTCTCTAGAGGAATTTCAGTATCTTGCATGTCTAGAGGATTCAGAGTATCCTCAAATGTGCCTTCTTTCCCTTCAATTTCTAGACCAGATGGAACATTTTCATCATTAACTTCTTCAAAAGCAACATTATATATGTTTTTCAATAGAACTGCCTTAAGAATTTTCTTAGTGTTTTTTTCCACTTCATCAGTCTGTCCAATCATAAGCTTATTTATCCTTGATTTTCTCTTAAAATCCTTTTTAGCATCATGGATTATTTTCTTCATTTCTTCCATTGAAATTACCGAACATAGATTGGCAAGTATGTGTTCTCTCAACTGTTCATCTTTAGTTCTTGCATTAACTCTCCTCATTTCCAAGACTTCATAAAAACCTTTAAGTTACTCTGGCATTATTTCTATGCAATTCATACTAAAATTATTCAAATACTTTATTGTGGCTTCCTTAAGAATTCTTTGACCGGCACTATCAAAGGTGTCATACCATTCACAAAGTGGTCTAAGATTAGCATCCTTAATCAAGGCTTTTTCCACTTCCTCTATAGACATACCTGATTTGTCAGTTTTCACATTTTTCTTTACTTTCTCTTCATTGGAGGGCTTGTCCTTGGATACTTTTGATGCCTTTGTGCCCTTATGCTTTATTTCTCTTACCTCTTCATCAAATTTAGTTTCTTCATCCTCTAAAACAATAACATATACTCTTGTGCTTTTATCCTTCTTCCTCTTTCCTTCTCTCTCGAATGTCTTCACTTGAGCTTTCACTAGGTTTGGTTTCTTTGCAAGAATGGATAAGGATGTAGATATTCTTGTAGATCTAGATCTCGCAGAGGATGCTATCGAACTAGCAGACTCAATTCTAGCTGGCTCTCCTACTTCATCTGATATCCCCATGCTTTCTACAAAAGTGTCAACTTCCTTTCTCACTCTTATGATTATCATAGGCTTCTTCAATTGTTCATGCACTTACATATCCTTCTCTTCAAAGGTAACAACCTTTCTTCTAATGGATCCTGAGGTTTACTCAACAGGTGTTGAGCATATTGCTCCAAAAAAAATTCCTCAACCTCATAACCCATAGGCATTATCCACATTGTTCTAGGTTCTACAGCTTCCATCAAGCATTGATCAATGTCAACCATGAAGCAAATTGTGTCCTTATACTTTTCCACAATAGATGTGGAAATCCTTTCTCTGGCTTGCATTTCATTCTAAAAACTTTTGAAATAACCCCAGATAGTAGTTTTTCTAGCTTTGTTGTCACCAATTCCATATAAGATGTCTCTAATTTGAACAGCTACTGGTTTATCACCTTGCCAATGCACTTTTCCAACTCTCAAAACTTCATTCATGAAGTAGAAGAATAGACACAACAATAGATTACCATACTTGAAATAGTTCTTATCCTTGTTGATATTTCCAAGATTCTCAATTAGTTGGCTTTGAAGTAACTCACATAGGTCATATTTTGTATTTTCTTTGACCATCTGATATGCTACATAGATTGCAGTACCGGATATAGAGTTGTCCTAGATGGAGTGATAGATTTTGTATCCAATAACACAAGAGGAAAATATCACATCCACTTCGATGATGTCATTGATAGTCGTGGTTCTCTTGTCAAAAATTGAATCGGTTGCATCTATGACTATTTGGTTCTTTACAAATTTCAATGTCGGCAACCCACCAGATGAATTCAGACCTGTAACAATCCTTATAGCTTCCTTTGTGATTTTGAAAGGCTGACTTAACCATATAAACTTGGCATGTACTCGACTCAATATATACCGAACCCATTCATTTTCTTCAAACACAGGAAACTTTACAATCTAAGTGAACTTTTTCTCCTTCATAGTTTTGAATTCATGTTTTACACAGAAATCTTCTCCCACAATGTGATTGGTGTACAAATTCAACAACTGGGAGCTTCCTAATTCTTCAACATTTGCATGAATGTATGCCCTAATATCTTCGATATGCAAAATGCCATACAGAATGGAAGAAAATGAACCTAGTGGTTTTGTCTCAATGGATTTGAATAAGTGCCATTTGAATTTTGGATGAGACCTATCCTTAATATCAACAACCAATGGAGTAGCTATTTCCATAATTTTCAAGTTCATGAGTTTACAGATAAATACCTTTTGTCAAATTAGGGTTTGATTGTCGAATCACCTTCAAACTTTTATCTTCACCAAGATTTGCTGCAGAGCTCTCCAAACTTCTTCTTCTTAAAATGCAATGTGAAAAATGAAGAATAGAAGTAACCTTTTATCATTCAAACACCTAACTTTTTGTTGCAATAAAATTTTTTTCCCTAGGTCATCCGAATACCCTATTTTCACAAACTGTGAAAGAAAATTCTTTTGCGAACCTTCAATTTTGCACAAATCTCCTCCACAAGAGATCCCAAAACATTTGTACATCACTAATGCAATCAATGTTATCTACCACATTCTAGTACCACCTACTGACAAGGGGGTTAAAATATTTTCTTGAGAACTCCCCCTCGGCCAAAGGCCATAAACTAATTTCCAGAGGAATTACCAAAACTATATTCTAGTGTTGAACCATTTCCTACATTAGAAGGACTCTTCTTCACCCATGTCTTCTTCATTTTCTTCCTAATCTCATCCGTAGTAACTTTTCCTTTTCCCTTTTCATCCTTATGCATGTTTTTCCCTTCATTTACTGAACCCTTCCTACTTCTATAGAATCTAGCAATGTGACTGGATTTGTTACAATTATAGAACACAACATTTCTTTGTCCAGACTAGTTGTTCCATTGATTTTCTCTTGATCTGCACTGCTTAGCAATATGGCCAAATATTTTGTAGGTATAACATCTGACATCTCTATTGAAAAAGTTCTTTGACATGTTTTTGCATTCATTTGACTTATGACCATACTTATTGAAATTGAAACAATGACTTGAGAATGATGGACCACTTGGATTCATTCTTCTTCTATATTGAGTAGCCATATGACCAAATTTATTGCAAACAAAATAGTATCCATTAAACTTTTGAGCGTTAGGTTTCCCTACCAGATACCTTCCAACTTTATTCATCTGATTTCCTTGCCTAAATTTTTTTGACCAGTTATGAAGCTTTCTCCTTTCTCGTATCTAAGACCTTGCTTATCACTTCCAGTCCTCTAACTTTTAATTAGTTCATCAAGCTTAGCTGAGCTAATCTTGAACTTCTCCTTGTATTCATTTATAGTAGCAAGTCATCTCTAAGGGTAACAATCTGTCTTTGAAGCTCTTCTTCATTTTTTTTGGATTGTTCAAATTTTTCCAATTGATTGAATCCATCAGTAATTCAACTACATTATTTATATTTTTCTTTCAAGGACTGAGCAAGATTCTCTTCATTCTTCTTTTTGTCTTCAATCTCCTTGGTCATTCTCATCACTATAGATTCCATCTCATGCTTTAGAACAACATTATAACTAGTAAGCTTTTCACATTCTTATGTCTTTTCCTTTAAGGCTTGACTTAGGTGTTCATCTTCCAAGCTTTTACTTTCTTTTTGCTTGATATGATCACAAGGTTTCTTCCTCTTTTCCCTAGACTCATTAATTTTATATTTCAATGATTGAATGAATTTCTCAGCATTCATGAGGCTTTCCTACAATTCTCTGACTTCAAATTTGGACTCATCAAGATCATCTAGTGCCACCAAAAGTTGTTGTTGAACACTGCCAAAAGCCATTGAATCACTTTCCCAAATCTTCCCAAGCTATTAAACTTCTTTTGAGGAATTAGGCTCTGATACCAATTGTTGGAATCAAAGAACACTAAGAGGGGGGTGAATCATCGTTCTGCAAAATTTCACTTTATTAACTTGATCCTTAAACCATTTATAGCATTGAACCAAAAGAAAGATGCAACAACACAAGACAATCAACCACAACACCATAACACAAGTATTTTTACATGGAAACCCTGTTAGGGGAAAAACCGCAATGAAAGGCCAATCCACAATATGAGTATACTCAAAATAAGTTCTTACAAATGGGAATGCACATGCATTTAGGAACACTACCTAGAGCTCACTGCTCAAATACAAAAAGGCTTACTACCCAAAAGAAGAATCACAAATAGACAATTTGGAGTGGATGAACTCTAAAGTTAGCATCTACAAATGTCTGAGTATAGTTTTGGTTAAGCACATTAATCACATTATTGACCTTCTATCTAATTCTTCTCTTCTGCTCTATCTATTTTAATTGGGATCACAAATCCTTTTATGCACAAGTGAAACTATGCATAATCACTTTACAATATTTCTTACTTTTCCAACATACATAAACAAACTTCGTACATATATCCAAATAATATAAATGATCACTTATATATATCCACAACTACAGATTTAATCAACCACATGTCGGCTTCAATAAAACATAAAACATGTAAAAACCGTCGACTCAATCCATAAGCAATTATTAATGTGACCAACCAAAGTCAGCCAAAACATAGTGAGGAACCAAATCAACATGCTCGAACATAAAAATACTTCAAAAAAAAATTCCTCCAAGATCCATAGCATGCTATATTCACTTAGTCAACCTTTTGGCACTGTTAGACTAAAAAAACAATCAACTGGATCTACTAACTTGCACACAAATCAATAAGAGGCTCTATGATTCAAGGATAGCATAAATTATACATCGAGAGACCTCCCCTAAGATCCACAACTCAAAATAATAACAAGAATTTACATATGAATCAATATACACAGCTTTGTTAGATGCTCTGTTTTAGCTTTGACAATTTAACACAATTATTCACTCTAACTTATGGTACAAGCAAATACTGAAGTGCAGATATGATTACTAACTAGGGTTTCCATCAATAACAACACCAGATGACTTGTCTAGTGTCTCTTTCCAACACTTGAGTGAAGCATTAAGGTTTTTTGTATCTCTCTCCTTTTAGGTCTAAAATCTTAGAAGCATTATAGAGTTCCCTATACAAAAATCTACATTTGAGGAGAAAAGTTGTCAAGTCCTTCAAAGTTTTCAAAGTTGTTATCAAACCTTGAGAAACATTAGAGAAGAACTACAGGTTGAAAATTACAGTTTCAGATCCAAAAACCAATTAGGAAGGAAAAAGCAGATTGAGAGACACAAATCCAAATTTTGAATTCCTGAAAAAGTAGAAGTGGACTGACTCACCACAATTGTCAAATGAGTTCTACTATAGTTGTCTAACTAATATTTTTATAGATATGGATACCCTTTTGGAAGATTCTTGTTCTCGCACAGTTTTTCAAAAACTAGACTGATTCATCTAGCTTGGAAAATCAGTCCTAGTCAACAATAAGAGCAAATTTTCTAGTGTTCTAGACCTGCATTTAGCCACTTCCAAATTTCTAGGTGCATACCTTCTTTTCTGTAGCTTTCTCTATTGTTTCATTCACTTTTCTAGGTCATTTTGTAGGTCATTTCATTGAATTAGGGTTTTATATTTTTTCTTGCATTTCATTATCTTTTCCAAGTTCTTACTTGGTGGTGAACCTCCTTTTTTTTGCATTCATCCCCTAGGAAAACCCTATTACAAGATTTATTTCTCTTTTGCATTGAGATCTTTAGGGTTACCCTTTAATGTAGCATGTGTAAAAAGTGGGTATACTCTATGTCTTAAGTCATATGATAGCATCCATATTGGAAAAACAAGGATAGATAAATGAGAGGGGGGGTGAATCAGTTGTCTCAGAAATTTAAACCTTTTCTAACTAAAATTATCATTAATCTTAGATCTGATGAGTGAAAAATTAACAATAAGCAATTAACACATCAGAGAGACAAAGAACACCAAGATTTTTTACGTGGAAACCCTGTTAGGGGAAAACCACAGTGGATGTTAGTCCACAAGATTATACCTTACTAAAAGTATAATGAAAACAATAAGGGGAATGCACATGCATTCAGGCACACTACCTAGAGCTCACTGCTCAATTAAAAAAGAGGACTCATTGTCCAACAATAAGGTTTGGATTAAAACCATCCAAGATGTGAACTGAGAAAATAGCTTCTTCACAAGCCTGATTATAGTTCCAATTAATCTCAACACTTTTCCACACTTCACACAATATTCTTCACACTATTCTCAGTAATGATATTCAAACATATGCACATAGGAGCACAGGAAGCACACTTTCCACTGATCCACAAAATTGCTCTTATATATCCGCTATAGAAGATTCCATCACAACTTTGTCAGCCAAGAAAATAAGATATATTTGTAATGTCAGCCCAAATTTACAAATAATATTTTTAATGTGTAACCACCAAGGTCGGCCACAACATATTGGAGACCCAAATTAATATCTCCAACACAAAAATACTTTAATTAATTTTTCCTCGAAGATCCACAACACGCTACCATCAACATGTCGACCAAGAAAATAAAAAATTGAGCATGCGCAAGAAAGATCATCAACCATGAGCTCACCGAGTAATGTGGATGTACCAAAAAGATAGAGAATGAACTAGAGACATATGAGAACACCAAGAAATAACAAAGAAGCATCCACAACAACTGAGATAACCAAAATCACATAATCTTCATTCAGGAACACTAATAGAGACCAGCAAAACATTGTCAGGCCATAATTCACACAGAACTTCACATGGCCCTCTGAATATTCTAGTAGATGATCTAGAAACATTCAACAATAAACCCTTTAATCCAAATCAGATAATCTTTTACGTGCAGAACAAAACACCTTCATGACCTACACAATTCCACTAGGAACCCAGAACACTTTTTCTTATAATTTTCTCAATATCCTTGACATATACAGCAATAGATACACCAAATGCTAATAGTGCTGACATCGATGACAACCATATATTAGCAACACATCCACAACATCCAACAATCTCAGCCTTTGGCATTGATGGAAACACATGATGTGAAAAATACCATCCACCCAACATGCTGACTTCTTTTGCACTTCATTTCTGAAAAGATTTGTCATGTTTCTCTTCTCCCCCTAACATTATTTTCACATTACTCTTCTCCCCCTTTGGCATCAATGGAAAAGGTAAGCATGACCTTTCCATATGCTCTAAACCACATATCTACACATCTGACCACTCCCCCTTAGTAGTAACCTTAGAAACATCAATTTGGATCAAAATATAGCAATGAGGCTCACAGATTGATTCAAGCAAATGCATCATTTATTCTTATCAGGATGGGTAATTACCCCTATCATTCCTCTGAGATTCTCAAAAGTATCTTTCAAAAATGGCTTAGTAAATGTATCTGCAATCTATTCTTTAGTAGGAACATACTCTAGTCTGACTTCTTTTTCATTTACTTTTTCCCTTACAAAGTGAAACTTGATTGATATGTGTTTTGTATTAGAGTGTAGTACTGGATTCCTTGATATATTTATTCAACTTGAATTGTCACGGTATATGGAAATAGGTTCTTCATATATTACCCTGATATCTTTCATCATTTGTTTCATCCATATCACTTGAGTACAGTTATTTGCAGCAACAATATATTCTACTTCAGTAGTGGATAGAGAAATGAAATTATAGTTTTTTCCTAACTAGGACACCAGTTTCTTCCCTAGGAAGAAAGCACCACCACTAGTAATTTTCCTATCATCTACATCACTAGACCAATCCGCATCAGTGAATGCGCACAAAGTGAGATCATCATCCTTTGGATACCAAAGTCCAAATTCAATTGTTCCTTTTAGATATCTAAAGATTCTTTTGACAGCAATCACATGTGATTCTTTTGGATCAGCTTGAAATCTAGTGACCATACATACAACATTCATAATATCTGGTCTAGTCTGAGTCAAGTAGAGAAATCCATTGATCATTGGTCTATATCTAGTTTGATTTTCCTTAGGAGATTCATCATTTTGAGTCAACTTACATCTGGTTACCATGGGAGTACCAATAGGTTTGGAGTCTTCCATTCCAAAATTCTTCAACAGTTCTCTCACATATTTGGACTGAGATGTGAAAATCCCTTGGTCCAATTGTGTAATTTTCAATCCCAGAAAGAACTTCATTTCACCAATCATGCTCATCTCAAATTCACTCTTCATCTCATTAGCAAACTTCATGCATAGATTATCATCTCCACCAAAAATTATGTCATCAACAAAGACTTCTATGATTAACTCCTTATCATGATCTAATTTCAAGTATAAGTTACTATCAGCAGTACCTTTAGTGAATCCAAGATTAAGTAGATATTTGTCCAATCTGGCGTACCAGGATCTGGGGGCTTGTTTGAGTCCATACAGAGCTTTCTTCAATATGCAAACCATATCTTCATTATTGTTAGTTGAAATCCATCTGGCTATTCAATGTACACTTCTTCTAGTTCCCCATTTATAAATGTAGACTTTACATCCATTTGATAGACTTTATAGTTCATATAAGCAACATAAGCAAGAAATAATCTTACTACTTCAATTCTAGCAATAGGGGCAAAGGTTTCTTCAAAATCAATACCTTCCATTTGAGAGTACCCTTTACATACCAGTCTTGCCTTATTCCAGACCACTTCACCTTCCTCATTTAGCTTGTTTCTGAATACTCACTTAGTACCAATCACATTCTTGTCTTTGGGCCTATGAACCAGTATCCATGTGTCATTCTTTTCAATCTGTGTCAATTCTTCTTTCATGGCTTCTAGCCAGTGTTAATCTTGACAGGCTTCAGTGACACTCTTAGTTTCAATCTTGGAAATCAGACAATATTCTTCTGCAATTTTTCTTCTAGTTTGCACTCCTTTGCTCTTATCTCCTATGATTTTATTTTTGAAGTGATTCAGCTTTAAATACCTTGGAGTCTTGGGACTTTCTCGGACTTCTATGTCTTCTAAACTTTCTTCTACACTAGCACTTGTCTATGCTTCTTGACTGACTTGATTTTCTGAAACAACTTGTGCTTGCTTCATTGGAACATATGGAATAATCTAAAGTAGATTTGGTGTTTAAGTGTTCTTCCCTTGATTTGTCTTGTCTTCATTTGAATCGTAGTTGCATTGTCTGGATGATTTGACAGAGTCCTCATCAACTCTGACATTTGCACTCTCAACAATCTTTCTCAATCTTTTGTTATAGCATTCGTATGCCTTGCACTTTGTGGAGTAACCTAGGAAGATCCCTTCATCACTTCTAGCATCAAACTTTCCTATATCATCATCTCTCCTGATATAACATTTGCTTCCAAAGATCTTGAAATACTTGACAATAGGCTTGTAACCGAACCATAATTCATAAGGGGTCTTACCAGAATTACCATTCACATTTACCTTATTCAAAGTATATACAACAGTGATTACCATTTCACTCCAGTACATCTAAAAAACATTCCCTTCCATCATCATTGTTTTGGCAGCATCCAGAATTGTTTTATTCTTTCTTTCTACAACTCCATTTTGTTGAGGGGTTCAAGGAGTAGATAACTTTTTTTTAATTCCATGTTCTTCACAATAAGAATTGAACTCTTTTGAAATGAATTCTACACCTCTGTTAGATCTCGAGCATTTTATTTTCAAACATTTTTTCATTTTCTACCATGGCCTTGAAACTTTTGAACTTGTCCAATGCTTCACACTTTTCTCTTAAAAAGGAAACCCAAATCATTCTAGAGTAATCATCAATGACCAGCATAAAATTCCTTTCTCCATGAATACTTCTAACTCTAGAGGGACCACAAAGATCAATATGCAGCAATTACAACACATTATTTGAATGAAATTGTTTGCTCTGGAGGAGACTAGTTTTCTTACCCATCTGACATTCTTGGCAGATTACATTAGCAGGCTTCACTAACCTAGGCATATCTCTTACTACTTGAGTAGAACTTATCTTGATAATGTTTTCAAAGTTAACATGACACAACCTCCTATGCCACAACCAACTTTCATTTATTTGAGCAATTAAGCAATTTCCACTAGTAGTATTCAAGTGAAAAACATTACCTTTAGTTTTCACACCAGTAGCAATCATGTTTCTGAAACTCCCATGAATCTTGCATTTTCCATTCTTGAATTGCAAATCATATCCCTTGTGTAGTATTTGTCCAACACTTAACAAGTTATGCTTTAGGCCTTCAACATAGAGAACATCATCAGTGTTTTCCTTACCACCAAGGCTAATAGAACTTCCATGAATCACACAAGCATTGTTATCTCCAAATCTTACAACCCCACTGTCATACTTCTCTAGACTCACAAACATGATTTTATCACCAGTCATATGATGTGAGCATCCACTATCAATTACCCACTCATCTTTCTCGTCAACTTAGGCTACAAGAGCTTTCTTATCTTCAGTAGATTCAGTAGGCACATGTTTATTTTCAATGGTAGAAATGAAACCCCATTCATCTTCATTTCCATTATCTTTATCAGATTCATCATCAGTTACTTCTTCTTTAGCAAAGTAGCATTTCTTTTGGAATCTAGGTTTCTAGGATTAGAGCTAGGAACTCTTTCAGGACATCTTGATGCAAAATGACCTATCATACTACATGAAAAACATTTAATAGACAATACATCTTCATACTTACCTTTTCCTCTTCCTTCTTGCTTTGCAATTAGTGCTTCCATTTCTTGTACTTCTCTTTCTTGGTCTTCAAGTTATTTCAGTTATTCATCATATTTAGATATCTTTCTAGAGTTCTCTCCCAGACTATATCTTTTCCTGTAACTTTGAGATACAGTATCTTTGAATGTAGATTTAGTTTTTGATGTAGATTCACCAAATTCACTTATTTCAAAAGTAGCAAGCTTCCCTATCAATGTATCTCTTGTCATCTTGTTTACAGACATAAATTCCTCAATAGCATGAACCTTCATTTTGTAAGGAGGAAAGGATTTGAGTATCTTAGCCACAATTTCATCCTCACTCATTGAACCACTGGCACTATTTCATTTAATCTCTACATAAAATAAGTAATATTTTCATCTTCACCCATCTTAAGATTCTCATACTTGCCTTTTAAGATTTGTAGCTTAGCCATCTTCACATGTGTATCTCCTTCATACAAATTTCTAGATTCATCCAAATCTCATGAGTTGTCTGCAAACCTATCACATTAGCCATCTCCAAATCTGTTAGAGTGCTCACCAATGCTTCCATAGCTCTGGTATTACTTTTAGTATCTTTGATTTCAGTAGTAGAGGAGGGACCATTCTGAGGAATAGTAGATTGATCTCTTGTAATCTTCCAATAAGCATCACCAATGCACTATAGATGAAACTGTAGACATGCAAAATGTACAAGTTGACATTGCGCATCTAACTTTGATCTACTAACATCGTTTCTTCCTAAATCATCCCTCGGTCTAACTGTTTAATCAAATTCCCCTATCTGATTAAATTCATCAATATTCGTCTCTTAATTAAATAAATTATTTTGTCTAATTAAGTCACTTTCCCTTGTTAATTAAATCAATTCATCTGATCTAATTATCCCTATTTAATTAAATAATCAATTTATTTGATTAAATCTCTAAAGTTCTATTCATTAAATTAAATAAATTAAACCCTTATTTAATTTAATCTAATCATCCCTTTTAATTAAATAAATCAAAATCTTTATTTAATTAGCCTCTCATATTCTCTCTTTTTGATTTAAATTAATCCAAAATCTAAATCAAATTGTCAAATAATATCCCTTAAATTAATCAAATCCTGACACTTAATCCTAATCACTCAAATCCTCTAGATTTTGCAACTTGCACAATTAAATCATTTATTTGATTTAATAATTCCCTATTTTCATTCAAAAGGGCATCTAAGTGGGAATATTCCTCAAATTTGAAATCTCCCCCCAAAAGGACTTGTCCATCCAACAAAGCATTTAAAGCTCTTACATTGTCTCTTACATGTCTCCCACTTGGCATTTAACTCATTTTTCATCCCCCCTAAACATGTCATCTCATCAAATTCAAATTTCAAACTTGCACAATCCTCAAAACTTGCTCAACCTTCATCCTCTCACATGTTGACAAGTGGCATTATATCATTGGTTGAATCTTTGTCCCACATTGATCAAATTTGGACATCTCTTCAACTTATCATTCTATAAATACAATGCTTCACCATTCATTTTAGCATCCACATCTCAAGCAAAGTTACCATGCTAAAATACTTAGCAATCCTCATCCATCTCATTGAATCATAGCTAGGTTTTTTTGCAGATTTTAAGCTTGGAGCATACATTCAAAGTCTTCATCAAGTGGATCAATCATCTTCAATCAACATTTGCATTCAAGGAGTTGGGAAAGGGCAAATCTCCACACACCTATTTGCACCAACTCCCTCAAGAGATCAAGAGTTTGCTTGCATTAGATAGGATTTAATTGTTTCATTTGTGTTCTTCATTTTCATTTCTTATCTTTTGCAAATTTCAAATGGATTTCTTGAGGAATTATTGGTTTCTAATCTTGTGTTTGATCTAATTGTTTGCATGTTTATTGTGTTTGTGCAAGGTATAGATTCAAATGGTTCACATATTGGCGCTAGAAGGAGGGCATACACCTCAAATCCAACACGTTTTTTTATAAAATTTCGCTGTTTTTTGACAGCACTATTCATTAACCCGCATATGATCACTATTTTAGTGTTTTTAGAGTCAATTTTAAAATGACCATATCTTGGTCATACGTAGGTCTTTTTTGATGCTTTTTTTTTTAAAATAGGGTAGAATTTCACAAGCTATCCAATGGTGTAGGTGTTTCTTAACTTTAAATTAGTTAAAATTTTCAAATTTACATTTAAAGTAAACACATGATAACTTGGCTAAGTTTTAGGGTGTTTTGGTAAATGGTTTATCTAACCCCTATATCCTTTTGTTTCTTTTGATCTCATCTAACATTTTGATCACTTTTGTAGGTTGGAAATTGAAATCAAAAGAAAGAGGAGCATGGAGATGATATTTTATCTAATCAAAGTGTTTTTTAACACTTAAGTGTTTGTTTAACACTTCTTCAAAGAATTTGTCATCCTTCTCCTTCTTAGGACACTAGTTTTCAATTGGGATTAAAAAGAACCTTTTTCATTTCTTGCAAAGGTTAAAATGAACTTTAGGATCACAACTTACTAGATTTGGTTTTATTGGATTAACAATTGAACAAGGCAATTTCTCACACTTCATTTGGTGCTTTAAAATGAAATCATCATTGCATTTGAGGGTTTAAAAAGAACAAGTGTAGTTTTGTTTGTTTGTGAGGGCTTACTTAGACTAAAGCCATTGGAAAAGGACGTATGCGCTTCTCTCGCACTTTATAGCGATCTTGAGAATCAAAAGGTCTTTTCCATGACTTTGGGTTGAGATAAAGCAATCACCTCCACACTTCGATTTGGGCTTAAAATTGAACAAACTATTGTGCGAGTGTGAGTGGGGACTTTGTTGCGTACATTCTCTCTCTTTGTTGCCTACAAGGATTGATCGAGTTACGAATATTGTTCTTCATTCGCTTTTGTTTATCTTAGAGGGCCCGCCTTGTGGGAAAAAGTAATCACCCAAGGGAACGGCTCAACCGGTAACACTCTAAAGCCAAGAGTATTTCCAGCCGGGATATAAATGTGGATATTGGAAGAAACGCCAATATCACGCGGTTGACTCGGACAAGATGGATCCAAAAGGGGACTTTGCCACGCTGGGTCAACTCCCTACTAACGGAAAGTCCTTACTAGAACCCATGTGCTAGAATTTGCCAAAATCCTTAACTGTTTGTTGGTGCAAGAACGGTCGTCAAAGCCGCCTCCACAATTTTACGGCTTTTAGTAGAGATGGAAAGCATGCCATGGGAGTTTCATGGGTGTTGGTGCTTGTTCCCCGTGATAAGTGAGTGCCGGAGGGGAGCCAGTGGGGTCAAGCATCTAACCATCCGCTAAAAGTAGGCGTAGCTGGACTTGTCCAAGTGGGGACTCAACAAACATTGTCTTACACATCCATAGGATTGTACATGCTTTTGGGTTACAAAAACACATGCTTGTTCGTAAACATTGGAAAAACAAACACTTAAACATGATCATGCAAATTTCAAACCCCTTTTGATAGAGCAAATACCTTTTGACGAATTTAAGTGTTGTTGCCTTCCCTTGGGATTATGTCCTTAGAGGTTTCTCATCACTTGAATTTATATCGTCATTTGCTCTAACTAGGGTTAACCTAGGAAATCCCTTTGCCTCAATTTCTTGGAACTCCCACACAACACTTTGTGAGAAGAAAAGGAATTTTGACATAGGACATCTTTAGTTTGAAACATAATCAAGAAAGTGTATTTGGTAAAAAGAAGTCATTAAAAGCAAAGATAAGCAATTGAGCCCCACACATGTCTTTTCAATGATTTCTCACAAGATCAAGATACAAAAACCCAAGAAAAGGAAACTTAGCCCAAAGCAACATCAACAAAAACTCAAAAGGTTATATGATTTTAGAGAAAAGTTGTTGGCTAATTTCTATCGACATGCTTCAAGAGACAACCCCACTTTATATTCATTTTACTACACACAAAATCAAAGATTGTTTCAAGGGATTGGATACCTTGCTTAGGGCATAACACGTTCTTCAATACCTTGGTCTTGTTAAACAAAAGTCTAAACTAGGGTCATTCTAAGATCAAAACAAACATTCATCCATCAAAAACATCATCAACCATAAACATCTCACCAACATTTTGAGAAAATCTTGATACAACTATGCTAGGCTCCTTTGGTAGACATCAAAACTTTTCAAACATGAGACTTTGAGTTCTTCAAACATCAACATCAAACTTGTTCAACTCAAGTGTGTGTGAATGAATCCTTTTGCACATGCTTAGTTGAATTATCACTTTGTTCCAATTAATGGTGGATAGATGCATCCTTCTCCCATCACTAATTTGGATTATCTTTTGGTTAGCTTGTGAGTAGACACATCCTATTCTCACTCCTAAATCAAATTATCCTTTATGAGCATTAGTTATCTTTTTAGATCATCATCCAAACATCTTGGGGATATCTCTTGCTCAAACATCAACATTCAAAAGACAGAATTCAAAGTCTAAACATCAAACAAACATCAATCAAAGCAAACCCAAAGTACCTAGCATCACATCAAGATTTTCAATACAAATTCAAAACTTCCATTCTCACTCATATATCATACACCTTTCATCTTCACATCTGTTGATCTTTTACACATCCTAGTTTGCTCTTTTATGGTTCAAACAAGATCACAACACAAGAGGAACATGGAGTTAAATCAAGAAACATCAACCACAAGTGATCTAAGCCAAAACATTCCAGAAATCCAAAACACACCACTTCCAGACCTCACTATCACTACACACGATCCACAAAAAGAGGTCTTGGTGGAAGACATCACACCAACAGAACTAAGTGAGGAAGAAGTTCTTGAGATGCTCAAACAACCAAAACTACAAAAGTTTCTTCGCGCAATGGCTAAAATAAATCCATCAATTCTCAACACTATTGAGGATGAGCTTCTTGTACCAAATGACCAAAACACCCTTCCACAATCAACCACTTCCATTACCACCATAGAACCCACTATCAATGAGGATGATACCCTCTTCAACACGCATCAAAATCCACTTTACAACCCACTTGGATTTATCGATACATCTGAGGTTCCTTACCATACCACCTCATCATTTTCTCTTGACACGCAAGTGTCTAGACCTTTGGTACAAGCAAGCTCGTCCGAAATAGAGAGACCTTACGGATTTGTCTCTTCATTTGCACAAGAAAATTTTCCACCATTCAAACCATTCACACCTCCCACCACGTCAACACCATATTTTGGTTTAGGGATCTCCCCTTTACCTAAACTTCCACCTTTCCCTAACATAAATCGCCCCATCCAAATCAATTCATCCAACCAAGGGGGTACATCACATCTTTCAAACACACCATCCACATCAAACCAACGCATGATAGCTAATCAAAATATGGTCTCTCAAAGACCCACTATTTCACTCATCTCTACCATTCCTACCACTTCACCTAGTCCCACCATTCCTATCACTTCACCCATCCCAAATGCACCTATCACCACATTCACTCCAACCACTACATCCACTATACCTCAAACTTCCACTACCCCCATGACACCCCTTACATCACAACCTCCCACCACCACCATCGCTCTAAGCGCATCTCAAACTCCCACCACTCCATCCAACACAATTCCGATCCCACCACCACCACCATTGCGACCAAGCCAAGTAAGCCATTACAATGCTGCATTCAAAGCATACCAACAATTGCTCCAACAATATCAAACAATTCAACAAGCACCTATATCCACGCATGCTTCTCAAGCTTCACGGCAAAATCAAGCTCAAACATCGCTGCAACAACAACAAGCACAACAAGCGGCACAAGCCCAAGCTTTGTTGCAACAACAACAACGAGCTACTCAAGCTGCTCAAGCTGCACAAGCTGCACAAGCTGCGCAAGCGGCACAAGCTGCTCAAGTCGCACAAGCTGCACAAGCTGCTCAAGCTACAAAAGATGCCCAAGATGCCCAAGCACGAGTGCAAGCACAAGCGCAGTACTTTGCACAACAACAAGCAGCCCAACAACTCGCATATCAGCAAGCGTTAGAGCAATACCAAGAGCAACAAGAAGCAGCACAACAAGCCCTAGCTGATCAACAACAAGCATTGTTGGACCAACAACAGCAAGCACAACAAAAAGCTCTATTAGCGCAACAACAACAAGATCAACAACAAGCGTTGTTGAAAGCATACATGGCACAACAAGCAAACATTCCACCCATTCAAACACCCACTCCACCCCCCCAGAACACCTTCATTCCACCTCCTGATCCACAATTGGATGTCACCGCACAAATAAAATTTCTGTCACAACAAGTGCTTGACCTTCAATCAGGAAGGACACCAAAACCACAAAAAAACCTATGCCCTTATCCATTTGATAGGAGCGTAGAAATGAAACCGTTCCCAAAAGGGTTTGAGATCCCTAAATTTGACAAATATCACGGAACGGGTAACCCTGAAGATCACATCAGGGAATTCCAAGTACATTGCATGGAGGTGGCTTACGACGAAACGTACTTGATGAGATTATTCCCAAGAAGCTTGGCTGGAAACGCTATTGATTGGTTTTCTCGACTTTCTGGAATCAAAAAATTCCAGGAAATCATAGATGCCTTCATACATAATTATTCCTTCAACACTCCCATGGAGGTTAGCTTACAGGAATTATCATCTCTCAAACAAGGGAAAAATGAATCATTCGGTGCTTTCTTACAACGATGGCGATCCAAAGCTAATCAAAGCAAGTGGTCTATGCCTGAAGAGCAACAAGTGGGAACTATCATTGCGAATCTTGATGGACCCTTGGCCTTCCACCTCAAAGTGCAAAACATCACCACTTACGACCAATTGATCCCTAGCGCGCTCAATATCGAACGAGCCCTTGCCACACAGGGAGAAACTTCATCATATCAAGAAGGCCGCTCATCATCCAATTATCATGACAAACCACGAACATGGGCAAAGAATCGTAATGTAACCAATGATGGTGTTGTTGACGCCAAAGTTGTCATTAGTGCCCCACGGAAGAACAATCCACCATCCCAACAACAACAACACCAAAATACCAATCAAAGCAATCGACAAGTCAATACTGTGGTCCAACCATCCCATAACCAAAACACAAACAACATTGATAATCAGGGAGGACCACAGCGAAACAAGTTCTTCCCCAAACGAAAATACACACTCCTTGGGGAACCTGCTGAAGCAATCATGAAAAGATTGGTAGATGAAAAATTGATAACGGTCCCTACACATAATAATTATCAAGAACCATCGGTCAAGCCACCATGGTATAATGAGAATTATCTTTGCGACTTCCACAAACTCAAGGGACACACGACAAACAACTGCATGAGGCTCAAAAATCTAATTCAAGACCTCATAGATGACAAAATCATAGATGTGGAAGCACCATCAGGAAACAAAGATCTCAAGATTTACACGAATCCGATGCCGAATCATGGCAACAAAGGAAACAAAGATCAAGACAAAGGAAAAGGGGCTTATAAAAATGTCAACCACACATACGAGGGTGTTGTTGCTTGTTTAGACGAGTTTTGTGGAGTCATCACCATCAAAGGGGCCCAAGCCGATTGTGGAGTCACCACAAGAGGTGGAAAGGTTACCATTGCAGCACCATCCCAACCAAGCAGAAATTCCACATCCAATCCAAGGTCTAACCCTAGTGGCTATAATGTCTTGGATCAATTGAAAAGAACCCCTGCACATATCTCCATCATGGAGTTACTCAAAATCTCATCTGCACACAAAAAGATTCTAGAAGAAGCTTTGGCGTCATCTACTGTCCCCGCAGATCTAGATACAGAACAATTCCAAGCTATGGTCGCAAGTATCACCACACCTAACATTCTTACATTTTCTGAACAAGACTTCCCCACACAACCATCTCACAACCGTGCACTTCATCTGGAGGTGTACGTAAATAAAAAGAAAGTCAAGAGAGTCTTGGTGGATGGAGGTGCAGGCTTAAATATTTGTTCCTTAAAGCTTCTAAAGAATTTGAACATTTCAGAGGATTCAATTGACAAAGGAAAAGGCATCACAATAAGAGCATACGATGACCAGGAAAGGGTATCCCAAGGCACCATTCAGCTTCCTGTCCAGGTTGGACCCGCCATCATGCAAACCAACTGTCAGGTCTTGGACCTCGATTTACCATACAACATTCTCCTAGGGCGACCATGGATACATGCAATGCAAGCTGTAGCTTCAACCTTTCATCAATGTGTGAAATTCACACATGAAGGTCAAGAGGTTACTATCCATGGAGATCCTGAGCCATTTGCCTACTGCAAAAATCTAGAGGCAAAATACTACAAGATCCCGCAAGTACCCAAGAACGATGAAGGCCCATCAACACCTTACGTGGATCCCGCCACTCTCACTTCTGTGACAGAGACACCCTCCACCCCCGCCATCCCCACCTTTTCTGATATCAAAGTCATAATACAAGATGATGGTTGTGGAAACTATTCAATGCCTAAGAATGCTTTTGTAGTAGGAGAGCTACCACAATGTCCTAGATCAAGAGGACGACCACAATCACAAGAAGCTTCAACATCTCAAGGCTCCTATGAACGAAACCCCACCTTCACAAGTGCAGGAGATCTTGGTCAGGAAACATTAGAGGGGGACCTATCTCATCTCCTCTATCGAGATGATATACCAGCAGTTGAATTACCTATGGACGAACGAAATAGAGGTATGAAGATGATGCTCTCAATGGGCTATAACCGGAACCAAGGGTTAGGCCAAGATAATAACGGGCGTGTAATACCCATTATACCTGAGAAGCAAATAAAAAATCTTGGCATTGGTCATCCTACTCCTAAGGTAACTGTACTTGGTCGAGGTGCCCATGGTAGACAGAATCGAATGCCTCCTCAGGAATCCATAGCTACTCCACAATCCTCCATGACTTTAGGAATGCCCACTGATTTAATTGAGTCACCAAAAATAGGATTATCTTTGTTGTTTGAGGATACTAACATCCTTATGATTAGCACCTTATCTTATGAGTCTGAAAACCAAAGCAATGAAATCCGATTAGTCTATCCCCAACTGATTGATTACGACCAACGAGGACCACCAATTCTTGACATGTTTGAAAACGATGAGGCGCTCTCAGAATTCATGGGACTTAGGGATGACATTCCATGTGGGGATCATAAGGCAGGTTTCATCATAGAGCTGGATACACATGCATACTATGGAGAAACGATTGAATCCCTCAGTCGCAAAAATAAAAAATTGAGAATAATCTCCAAGTCCTTGAGTGAAAACCACCTTGTGGCACTCTCCGACTCTGAAAAAGTAAAAAGAAAGGATGCATCCAATGGTGAAAACCTCTCTGAGGCGCCTGAGGATGGGGGATTCAATCTTCCTCTTACAGCTATACACCAAGAAAAGTCAGCTATGCTAGCAGAAAAGTGCAACCCCATCAATCTGGGAACACAAGAAACTCCTCATATTACATTCTACGCTGAGTCATTATTATGCAAAGAACAAGAGGAGTTGGCTACCTTCTTAAAGGAAAGGAAGATAAATTTTGCGTGGACCTATGCTGATATGCCAGGATTGGATCCAGAGGTAGTGGTTCATCACTTGGCAGTCTATCCTAAAGCTAAACCTGTGAGACAGAAGCTTCGCAAAATGCATCCTCAAATTGCTTTGTTAGTCAAAATGGAGCTCAAAAAGCTATTAGATGTGGGATTCATTCGACCAATTGATTATCCAGAATGGGTATCGAACTTGGTACCCGTATCAAAGCCCGACGGAGCCATAAGAATCTGTACGGACTTTAGGGACTTGAACAAGGCTTGCCCAAAGGATGATTTTCCGTTGCCTAACATTGATATGATTGTAGACATGACCGCGGGGCATGAGATGCTTTCCTTGATGGATGGATTTTCAGGCTATAATCAGATAAGAATTGCAGAGGAAGACCAGCATAAAACATCTTTCACTTGTCCTTGGGGCACATACTGTTGGAACGTAATGCCATTCGGCTTAAAGAATGCTGGGGCCACATACCAAAGGGCCATGACACTAATATTCCATGACATGATCCACAAAACAGTTGAGGACTATGTTGATGACATCCTGGGAAAATCCAAAAAGAGGGAGGATCATATATCGGTCTTGAGTGCTATCTTTGACAGACTAGAAGAATACAAGGTTCGTTTGAATCCCAAGAAGTGTGTCTTTGGCGTACAATCAGGAAAGTTGTTGGGCTACATAGTGTCAATGAGAGGCATTGAGATTAATCCAGCAAAGGTGAAAGCAATACTTGAAATGGAAGCTCCTAGGACATTGAAACAACTGAGAGGTCTCCAAGGCAGGCTTCAGTCAATTCGCAGGGTCATAGCACAATTAGCAGACAAACAAATCCCTTACTCTCACTTACTCCACAAGGGGGTAGCATACAAATGGGATGACAAATGTGAACAAGCCTTCAACAAAATCAAGGAATATCTGTTAACACCTCCAGTACTAAGGCCTCCAATTCATAACAAACCATTGATCCTTTATATCTCAGCAACTACAGCAGCCCTTGGTGCTCTCCTAGCACAACATGATGAAAATGGAACAGAAAGAGCCATCTACTACATTAGTCGTACAATGGTGGGCCATGAGTTAAACTATACATTCATTGAAAAAGCTTGCCTAGCAGTGGTGTTTGCATCCCAAAAATTCAGACACTACATGTTGGCACACAAGATCAAACTCATAGCTAAAATTGATCCCTTAAAGTATCTTCTTTCAAAGGCAATGCTTACGGGAAGAATGGCTAAGTGGGTAATGATATTATCAGAATATGACATTGAGTATGTGGAGCACAAGGCAATCAAGGGACAGGTCATTGCAGACCAACTGGAAGATGCACCTATCTATGCAGAGAACCCACTTGTTTCAGAATTTCCAGATGAATCCATTTTCAACATTGACATAACTACTCATTGGAAACTATACTTTGATGGATCCTACACACAACATGGTTCAGGAGCTGGTATCTTCTTCATCACTCCACAAGGGGATTGTATACCAAGATCATACAAACTAGCATTCCCTTGTACCAACAACATTGCAGAATATGATAACTGGCAGATGCACCTATCTATGCAGAGAACCCACTTGTTTCAGAATTTCCAGATGAATCCATTTTCAACATTGACATAACTACTCATTGGAAACTATACTTTGATGGATCCTACACACAACATGGTTCAGGAGCTGGTATCTTCTTCATCACTCCACAAGGGGATTGTATACCAAGATCATACAAACTAGCATTCCCTTGTACCAAACAAAGGATGATAAGCTAACTCCATACAAAAGGATGGTGGAAAATCTCAAGGAATCTTTTGTTGACATCACATTCGAGCAAGTACCAAGAACCAACAATAGAGCAGCAGACGCAATGGCAACTATTGGATCACTCTTAGAGATCCCTCCAAATGTTCCAAAATATGACTTCTTGGTAGAGCAGCTTCTCGTACCAGCATTCAAGGTACCAGAGACAGAATTTGTGGGCGAAATCGTTGGTCCAAATGATCAGTGGTACCAAGACATTTACACATACCTTAGGATAGGTATCATTCGCGCCGATTTGCGTTCAAGCCTTAGACGAACCTTTATCAAGAAAGCATCTCGTTTTGTCATTTTAGGAGAAACCCTTTATCGTAGAAGCATAGAAGGAACCTTACTAAGATGTCTTAACCCTGAGGAGGCTTCGGCTGCCCTAACTGAGGTGCACAACGGCATCTGTGGTTCTCATTCGAGTGGCATGACCCTGTCTAAGAAATTGTTGAGGAGTGGGTATTACTGGCCTACCATGGACAGAGAGGCACATGAATATGTCAAGAAGTGTCTACAGTGTCAGCAACACGGGGACCTCATCCATGCTCCAGCTCAAGAGCTTCATCCAATCATCACACCATGGCCCTGTTCACAGTGGGGACTCGATCTCATTGGGAAAATCACACCCACCTCATCCAACGGCCACAAATTCATTATAACTGCAACTGAGTACTTCACCAAGTGGGTTGAAGCCATACCTATGACCTACATAACAGGAAAGCAGATCTCAAAGTTCATCCTGAACTATCTCATATGCCGATATGGTGTTCCACAAGCTATTATCTCAGATAATGGGACACCATTCAAAAATCAGGAAGTCCGTGACCTATGTGATAAGTTCAAAATCCAACATCGCTTTTACACCCCATACTATCCCCAAGGCAATGGCCAAGCAGAAGCTACAAAATAAAACCATCCTCAAAATCCTTAAGAAAGGTCAACTGGCGCGGAGTGTTGGTAGCATTTACAACTTAATCGCCCTTTAACGGGCTTACCGAACTCCAGCATCACTTACACCGCGGTGCCACCATTTTCCTTGGTCTACGGATCAGAGGCCATCTTGCCCATTGAGATCGAGTTACCATCCCTCAGAGTATCATTGCAAAATCTCATCACAGACGAAGAGTATCAAGTTTCAAGACTGAATGAGCTGGAACTGTTGGACGAGCGACGTTTGGATGCTTTAAACCATCTGCAAGTGTATCAGAATAGACTGAAAAGGAGCTACAACAAGAAAATCAGAAGTAGAACTTTCCAAGTTGGAGAATTAGTCTTAAAAGAAAATCAGAAAAGGGAGAATAATCTTGAACAAATGTAAAGGGAAAGTTTGAAGACAGCTGGTACAGGACCCTTTGTCATCCGCGACAAGCTACAAATCGAGGGGCATCGGTTATCAACGCAGAAGAACCTGAGGAGCGATGAATAAACCCATCTCCACTTTAAATACTCTAAATCTTTCAAACCTCGCAGACAAAAATCAAAATCATAAAAGTCCTGAAAAAATGGTTACTTCGGCGAAAACCTGGCAAACAGGCGTCTTGGTGACAACAAAAAAAAATAAAAATCAAAAAATCAAGAAAACAGTAAAGAGAAAAAAATCGTCCTCTAGTGAAAACCACTTCGGTGGCACTTTGGGCAAGTACCTTGGTGAAAACCTGGTAAACAGGCACCTTGTGTAAATAAGCACTCTCCATCCATCTTGGTCTCCATGACTTGCTTTGCATCATTCATTCACTCATCGCATATCATCGCATTTCACCCTTCCATCCGCATTTGCACCATAGCTTGGTCTTGCATTTGTGTCAGGATTCCTCCTAGAGCTACTCGGCCCACTTAAAAGGTCAGTTTGTCCTGCCTATATCGGGGTAGTCTATCGCTTCACACTGGGGGCACGTTCTCATCGGATCGGATTCGTGTATGATCTTAAAATCCTCAAATCAAAAAATCCAAAAAAAACATCAGAAAATCAGAAAATCCAAAAACATTCAAAACATATCAAAATCCAAAAACAGGTCAAAAAGTCATTTCAAAATCCAAAAACAAGGTCGTCTTGTCGAACTACGTCGTCTCTGAGCTTGAACGTAGGCGTTGATCTTTTGATCATCCCCCAGACATTTAGCCACCCCATAGGAGTTCGCTACAATAAACCGACATTTCATCATGTATATCTTCATCTGTAAATGATCAAGTCGTCAGTCGAACTACGTGGTCTCTGCGTGTATAACGTAGGCAAGGCTAATCTATCGATAAGCCCCCGAGGCCCCTAGGATAGGTCTTTAGGTTAGTATCTTGGTCAAAATCTCAGAAAATCCCAAAACATTGGAAAATTGAAAATCAAAACATTGGAAAATCTCAAAATTACCAAAAACAGCCTCAAAACATTGCAAAACTCCAAAAACATCCAAATATTTGAAAAAAAATCCATCCGCCTCATCTCGCTTACACTCGCAATAATCAATCATCCATAATAAATCGTCATCATCCTCAACCTTTGGTAAAACAGTCAGAAACAAGTCTAGCAGTCAAACGTGAAAACCTAAACTGTCAAAATCTCAAGTATAGGTCTGTCAGCATGCAAGTTGGTCAACTCTTTTCTTATCAATGGCATATAAATCATAAATCAATTTCATCATTGTTTGATAAAAGCTTGTCCTAGGATCCGTTCCGACAATGGGCACTTTTATCAAACCAACCACTTTGGGTAAACAAAACGACGTGTCATTAACATGTCCTAGGATCCGTTCCGACAATGGACATTATCTTTTGGCAATAAGTTTTGGCCCCCATCTTTCGAAACATCATTTCTCTTAGCTAACGGTACGAAGAACATTAGTTTGTCTGCTCACTTACTTTATCTTGTTTGATTTATCTCATTGTGCTCATTCCAAGGACCTCTCGATGATGTCTGAACAAAGGATTTAGAGAGATAGGAATGGGGCAACGATCATTATCTTTTGTCTGCTGTGCTTGTTGGATATCTTTGTAATATAACCTTGGTCATGCATGCTTTTGTTTAGTCTATAGAAAGGGTGTTTTAAGTTTCTTGTTGACCACATAGAAAGGCTCGCCTTCCTATGTTTTGGTCTGAGATATTTGAAATATCTGAACTATTTTCTAGACAGGGTTCCGTATGTCAGGTGTGAACAAGAATACTCCTATCTGATTTGTCGAGTCAAAGTCCATCACACTAGGTACAATGCCATCCTGGTTCTCGATACCTTGATGCATCGTACTGCGTGTATTATCAAACATAAGGAAATCCGCCCTTTGAAAATCCCAACTCCACGGCAAGTAGTCATCACCATTTGCATGATCATCTCATTCTTTCATTCTTCTATCTTTACTAACATTTCTATCCCAATTGGTACATGAAGCTACCCACAGCTAATGAATGTCCATTCATCTACATCAACCACTCCTCTCGCATTTTATCGCGATCTTGATTGGCAATTGGCATTCCCATTCAACATCTCGAGGGGGCAATATACCAGTGCAATTCTTCTCACTGGGGCAATAGTGGGGCATCCGAAAAATCAGATTTTTTTTATTTTGATCATGACAAGATCATTCTTTGAATCAATGCAACAAGTACATTGCTTCAAAGAGGGGCAAAATGTAGACATGCAAAATGTACAAGTTGACATTGCGCATCTAACTTTGATCTACTAACATCGTTTCTTCCTAAATCATCCCTCGGTCTAACTGTTTAATCAAATTCCCCTATCTGATTAAATTCATCAATATTCGTCTCTTAATTAAATAAATTATTTTGTCTAATTAAGTCACTTTCCTTGTTAATTAAATCAATCTTTGATCTAATTATCCCTATTTAATTAAATAATCAATTTATTTGATTAAATCTCTAAAGTCTATCTCATAAATTAAAATAAATTAAAACCTTATTTAATTTAATCGTGCCATCCCTTTAATTAAATAAATCAAAAATCTTTATTTTAATTAGCCTCTATCATATTCCTCTCTTTTTGATTTAAATTAATCCAAAAATCTAAAATCAAATTGTCAAATCAGTAAATATCCCCTTAAATTAATCAAATCCTGATTAATTTAATCCTAATCATTCAAATCCTCTAGATTTTGCAACTTGCACAATTAAATCATTTATTTGATTTAATAATTCCCTATTTTCATTCAAAAAAGGCATCTAAGTGGGAATATTCCTCAAATTTGAAATCTCCCCCCAAAAGGACTTGTCCATCCAACAAAGCATTTAAAGCTCTTACATTGTCTCTTACATGTCTCCCACTTGGCATTTAACTCATTTTTCATCCCCCCTAAACATGTCATCTCATCAAATTCAAATTTCAAACTTGCACAATCCTCAAAACTTGCTCAACCTTCATCCTCTCACATGTTGACAAGTGGCATTTATATCATTGGTTGAATCTTTGTCCCACATTGATCAAATTTGGACATCTCTTCAACTTATCATTCTATAAATACAATGCTTCACCATTCATTTTAGCATCCACATCTCAAGCAAAGTTACCATGCTAAAATACTTAGCAATCCTCATCCATCTCATTGAATCATAGCTAGGTTTTTTTGCAGATTTTAAGCTTGGAGCATACATTCAAAGTCTTCATCAAGTGGATCAATCATCTTCAATCAACATTTGCATTCAAAGAGTTGGGAAAGGGCAAATCTCCACACACCTATTTGCACCAACTCCCTCAAGAGATCAAGAGTTTGCTTGCATTAGATAGGATTTAATTGTTTCATTTGTGTTCTTCATTTTCATTTCTTATCTTTTGCAAATTTCAAATGGATTTCTTGAGGAATTATTGGTTTCTAATCTTGTGTTTGATCTAATTGTTTGCATGTTTATTGTGTTTGTGCAAGGTATAGATTCAAATGGTTCACAGAAACTGCATCCTGACTTTCCATAGTGAGTAGTTGGTACCATCAAATCTAGGACTGTCCTTGAATGTTGCCATCCCAGATCACCTCAAGTTGTTAGACTTCTTCAGAGGAATGAGCTTTGACACCAATTGTTGGAAAAACATGGACATACAACTGAGAGGGGGGGTGAATCAGTTATCTCAAAAATTTAAACTTTTTCTAACTTAACTTATCCTTAATCTTAGATGTAATGAATGAACAATTAACCATAAGCAATTAACACATGAGAGAGACAAAGAACACTAGTATTTTTTACGTGGAAACCCTATTAGGGGAAAAACCATGGTGGATGTTAGTCCACAAGATTATACCCTACTAAAAGTATAATGAAAACAATAAGGGGAATGCACATGCATTCAGGCACACTACCTAGAGCTCACTGCTCAATTACAAAAGAGGACTCACTATCCAACAATAGGGTTTCAATTAAAGCCATCCAAGATGTGAACTGATAAAATAGCTTCTTCACAAGCCTGATATAGTTCCAATTAAGCTCAACACTTTTCCACACTTTGCACAATCTTCTTCACACTCTGCTTAGTAATGATATTCAAACATACGCACATAGGAGCACATGAAGCACACTTTCCATTGATCCACACAATTGCTCTTATATATCCACTACAGGAGATTCCATCACAACTTCATTGGCCAAGAAAATAAGATATATTTGCAATGTTGGCCTAGATTTATAAATAAGATTTTTAATGTGTAACCACCAAGGTTAGCCACAACATAGTGGAGACCCAAATTAATATCTCCAACACAAAAATGCTTTAATTAATTTTTCCTCGAAGATCCACAACACGCTACCATCAACATGTCGGCCAAGAACATGAAAAACCAAACATGTGCAAGAAATATCTTCAACCACAAGCTCACCAAGTAATGTGGACGTACCACAAAGATAGAGAATGAACTAGAGTCATCTGAGAACACCAATAAATAATAGAGAAGTATCCACAACAACTAAGATAACTAGAATCACACAATCTTCATTTAGGAACACTGATAGAGACCAAAAAAACACTGTCAGACCATAATTCACACAAAACTTCACATGGACCTCTGAAACTACTAGTAGATGATCTAGAAACATTCAACAATAAACCCTTTAATCCACATCAGCTAAAATTTTACATGCAGAACAAAATGCCTTCATGACCTACACAGTTCCACTAGGAACCTAGAACACTTTTTCTTATAATTTTCTCAATATCCTAGGCATATACAACAATAGATACACCAAATGCTAATAGTGTTGACATTAATGACAACCAAATATCAGCAACACATCCCTAGCATCCAACAATCTCCCAACAATCCATCCCACATTTCATAGACAACAACTCTAGAGCTAATCTTCTCATCCTTGCAACTCTTCTTGATCATTCTTGCTTCATTCTCCTTTCTTACTACTACCAGCTTTCTACTTGGCCTGTATATTTTTTCTTGCTTCAACACTATCATCACTATAGGCTTATGAAGATCTACCTCCTTGGTGTTATGGTGCCATTCTCTTCCTTCCTCTATTTCCCTTGAGTGCTTATAGTAGGGAAGGTAATATTATATCTTTTCATTTTGCATTTTTCATCTTGTACTATAGCATTTAGGTTGTCATTGCTCTCTGCTTTTTGTGTCATTTATATTCTCTCTTCATCACTTTTTCTCCCTATCATTGCATACTAGTTGTCCTTGGAGGTGGAAACACCAAAATAGGGGTTGTATTGAGGTAAACCTCAAAACACGACCCAACATTTTTTCCTATTTATTTGTGTAGTTGTAGGTTTGTCCACTCAGAGCTAGCTAGAGAACTAGACCATAGGTAAGTTGGCATTATTCTTCTTTCCTTGTCACTTCCCTATTATAATAGTCTTGATAGTTGAAATGGGTGAAAAATAGGTGGGCTCACCAAAATGGAGTGATGAACCAATTACGGGACCTATTTCTCACTATTTCATTAGGAAATGACATCCACACAAAGAATTGACTTACAACCCTTAGGTGTGTTGGAATATGTGCCTCAATGCTTACTGACATGTAACTCCTGCAAGGCAAAGTCATTGTGACATTATTCATGTCTGGACGACTAGTTGTTATGAATTCTCATGAAATGATCATGTCGCCAAGATAGAGTTGATGTCTTGCCGACAAGTCTATCGCTGTGACCTTTCTATGTTCGGTGTAACCTTTTGTTGAAAGAAACCTTTGGCTAACAAAGGTTGCTATTGGGTGTCAAAGCGGATGATGGAGTAGCTCAAGGATCTCGGGGAGAAGTCTCAGCGATGAAGGAAAGGTTTCGCCGACAGGAGTATTCACTTGTGGTCTTCACGGTGACTCAAAGACTTTGATATGAAGTCTTGGCGACCAATGGAGAGTCTCGCCAATAGTTCAGAGTAACATAAGAGTGCTCGGTGAAAGGTCTTGGCGAAGGTCAAATGTCTTGCCAACTTAGTAAGACATTAGTCCTCGATGTGAGGTCTCAGCGCTCGCCATGAGGTCCCAGTGAAAGACAAAAGTCTTGTTGACTCGGTAAGACTTGGTTGCTTGATGTGAGGTCTCGGTGCTCGCTATGAGGTCTTGGCGAAGATAATGTCTTTCTGACTAGTGTTTGGATTGATCGGTATGACTTAGGACCTTGGTATGAATTCCTAGCGAAAACTATGAGTCTCGCTGACTGGTGGATGCTTTAGAACAACTTGAGGAGGCTCGGGGAAACCTCTTGGCAAAGTGAATGTCTTGCTGACTATCAGGTGCTCTGGTAAAACTTGAGGAGACTCAGTGAAACCTCTTGGTGAAAGACGAATGTCTTGCCGACTATCAGGTGCTTCGGTGAAACTTTAGGAAGACTCGGCGAAACCTCTTGGTGAATGGAAAGTCTTGCCGATATCAAAGTTGAAGTCATCGTGATTTTGTGAGCATCAGTATAAGTCTAGCCAATGAGAAATCTCTTGCCAATAGGAGTGCATTGGATGTCGATGGATTCAATATGACTCATGGTGTTCATTATAACATTTTTCTGACTATTTGGGACTTACGTCGATATCGATATGAAGACTTTGTGGCATCGGGGAGACACTATTAGTGTCTCACTGATATGCCAACAAAGTCTGACTTCCCTTGACCATTTGACCTTCCTATGTGGCGTCTCATGGACTAATCAGAGGAAGCGAATTTCAAATGGTTGGCAGTTAGATTTTTGCAACTGTTGCGACACTGGAGCTGAACAACATGCAGGGAAAAATCAATTGCTAGAAAGGAAATTGTCTATGATGGGCAATGGTGGAAAAGGATGAACAGAAGGTAAAAATCAAAAGTGATATGATTTAAAGGATGGATTTTGATTTGGAAGAATAGTGAGATTGAATCGGATTTGTTGAGAGCATTTCTGTAACAGGAAGAACAGTGAATAAAACTACTATGAACTAATACTAGAGAGTTGTATCTCTATTTGTATGTAATTTGTTTGTTACTGTAATACAAAGAGATTCAACTTGGTGTGGTGGGTTTTTTCCTGAAAGGGTTTCCCACGTAAATCTGTTGTTCATTGTCTTTAAGTATTTTCTCTGTTTCTGAAAATCATTCATGTGTGTCTTAATTGGATTGTAATTTGAAAGTGAAAAGTATTGTATGCTTACTTCCCTATGGTTTTGACGTTAGGAAAGTTGCTTCCACACCTATTACTTTCCTTACAGGGTGAGTCAACTCAAGGTGTGAATCTATAGATTTCCTTATGACTGAAGGATGGGGATTAGGTTCACTAGGCACTTTTGGGAGAAAAAATAAAAATAGTAAACTAACCCAATTATGCCAAATTAAACTTGAAATAGCGATATTAAACTCAAAATAAGTAGAACCATAAATTAAATTACAAATCTAAGAAGGGAAGAACTATGTTGACCATTCACCAAAAGTGAGTTTTTGAAGGCCAACTAGGACTCATTCTTCCAAGGGTGAATGGCTCTACTATCAAGGTTTTTTTGCAACATTCGGGAGCCTCTAATACAGATCTGTATCTTCCAATTTTTCCAAGTGGTGGTGTCGGAATGTCAGAAATAATTTTTGTAGGTGTGTTTCTATGAGATGACAACTTTTGCAACTTGGTCAACTTCTTCAAATTTTCTCTTCAAGAGATCTTCAATCTTTCTTCCACCTAGATCTACAAACACAAGATGAGAGGGGATTTTCCTTGGTCAAACCCCATTTTGGTAATCAAACCTTGAAATTAATAAAATCATGAAGGAGGGAATAAAGAATGAACAAAGCCACATTACCACTCAACAAACCCTTGGATAATTCCTTGATAAAATTCTACAACTTGCATGAAATGGCTTCAAAAGATGTAGATCTTGAACTTTGAATCATGCTTGAAATAGTACTTTGAATACTTGATTGGATCATGAAACCTACATCACAATGTTAGCTCCAAAAACATGTATGATGCAAGAAGACTTTGACATGACAATTGGATCTTGATTGCTGCAATAAAACTCTAATAAATATGCTCTTGAATTCCTTTGAAAGTGCTCTTGATCATTAAATTTTCTATAAGAATTCTCACTTCAGATTGTTATGTGAAACATAGTGAAATAACCTTTTATTTATAGATATGTATCCTTAAGTTCCCAAAATTCAAATATCACAAGCCGACATTGAATTACATATTTGAATATGTTAAAATACCACCAAAAAATAATTTAAATTTAGGTCCTGAGGTCTATGGAGGACCCATTCACCCATGGGTGAATGGGTCCCATGTCCATAAACCTAGGACACATTGCTCATTATGAAGTTTTATGCTTAGGAATTAATAAATGTTTAGTTTCCTCTTTAGAAAATGCAATTAAATAGGCTTGGAAAATGAATTAAAGGGCCAAGTAAGGCATAATTAAGCTCAATTAATTAAGGGAGCCCTAAATAAGTGTGAAAGTGTAAAGGGGTACACTTTACAACACTAAATTAATGAAAAATCAAGTCCATTTTAACTAGGAGGGCCCAAACAAGTGAGAAAATGTAAAGGGATACATTTTTCATCACTACAATAGTATTCTTCTTGTTGTATTGTAGATCTCTATATTCCTCTATTAAATTGCAAAATTCAATATTCGGGTCATAAGTAGGCCTTGTTTGTTTTTTACTAGCTATAAGATGTTCTATTTGTACAGGATGTTAACATGTCCCTGAGATGCTAATGTGAAACATTGGAGTCCCGTTACTGCACCGTTATCCATAAATAGGGTGATATTTGGTTTTCAATTTGAGACCCTTGTAGTCTGCTCACCTAATTTTTAAAATCAGCTATCATTAGCAAAAGGGAAACAAATTTTTGTTTACCCTCCCTTTTTAGCTTGTCTCACCTTTCCCAACCTATCAAAAAATCTAAGGTAGTTAGGGTAGTTCATTCCTTAGGGCTCTCACATGACCTAGAGCCTTAAGGGTGATGAATCCCCCTACTCTATAGTACAACCACTCAAGAGAGAATATCTTGCTTTTCCATTGTTCTCATAATCCTTTATCTCACCATCCGTTGTTAGACCATTTGTAGGAATGGTATATCTAGCTTCAATTGACTTCCAAACTCCAAATCCTAGAGAGACAAGGAAACTTACCATCTTGGCCTTCAGAAATGCATAATCTGATCCATCAAACAAAGGAGCCTCTTTCTTGTGCATCATGTAGATCTACCTCAAGTGGTTGATCTTTCTTCTAAGGAACCTCTCTTTGATACCAATTGTTGAATGCAAAAGAAAATTGAGAGGGGGCTTAATCAATTGTAATTTAACACCAAAAAAACTCTCATTATAAATCATATCCCTATTATTCCTCAAGCCCTTAATCAAATTTAGCATGAAATAAAATAAAATAAATAGAAACATATCAAACACCATGCACAATAGAACATCGGATTTACGTGGAAAAAAGAAGGGAAAAACCATGGTGAGGATTAGCTAACAATATAAATTAATTGTAACACCAAGTATAATAGGCTCACTATCAAAGGGCACACTACCCAAAAGAAAGAAGGGCTCAGTACCAAAGGTTCACTACTAGATTAGAAAGAAAAAGAAAGAATATTTTTACAATGAGAAATCC
This sequence comes from Sequoia sempervirens, assembly GCA_007258455.2. Taxonomy (NCBI): domain Eukaryota; kingdom Viridiplantae; phylum Streptophyta; class Pinopsida; order Cupressales; family Cupressaceae; genus Sequoia; species Sequoia sempervirens. Next base: position 175,501,857 of record VDFB02271358.1, read on the forward strand.
ATCTTAGAGAAATAGAAAATATCCATTACTTCAACTCTAGACCATCTGCAACCTTCAACTCACTACCTTTAGTAACATCGAGTACTCTGAAGAATGTAGACACCTTTTTCTCACTACTTCTAGTAGTCCTAATCATTAAATATTTCACTGCACTCAATAAATTTTCACACCTCAACACATTTTGCATCACACACATGCCACACTCACTTCATCAACTTATCACACATATATACGATTTGTAACCTTGAAAATAATATCCAAGGTCGTCTATGTATCTCAAGCATGTAAATTCAAAATAGGTTGGAACCAAACACATCTGCATTGGAAAGAAGTGAAGGTGGACAACACCATAGCCTAAATTAGACCCAAATCTATACTAACATGCCACTCCATGCTTCCACAAACACCAAAGAATATCCACAATTAGTGCTAACACCTTAGGTTGGCCAAACCTATGTTAGCACCCCTAATCATTTAAGTACATTCTTCATCAAATCCAAAGATGAATCATGGACCACACACAACACTTAACAAGACTCTAAAATATTCCATAAACACCCTGAAATCTAGCAAAAAATTCACAACTTCATAAACCTGAAGAATATAATCATTTTTTACTAGTTAATATTCCACACACTACAACTTATGAATCGAACCTTTTGGAGCACCAAAACTCAAGCCACTCTGAAGGAAGATAGATATAGACATTGTAGACATGTTCCTAGATCCACAATACCAAAAACCACAACATGGAGAAATTTCATTTCTCCTAGACAACACTACTTCACAGTTCACACACTGGTGAACACAACTTCCTCTATTGAACAATCTAGAATAAGAAAATATGGATATAATATCTTTGAATTCCTCTGATCAACATATCCAAACCACATAGACATAGCTTCAAAAAAAAAAATGTGGAGCACAAACTAGAACACCACTCTACCACACTAAACTATCTTTTATTCAAATTTTCTCAAAAGCACTTGGAAACCAAGCACCACAAATACCATCTCAACATTTGCAACACTTTCTTAGCATCTCAACCACACAAGAGTTTGATATCCACAAGCACTTTATCATCATTGCTACATGAGAGGTTGATACCAGTGACAATACTAATGACAACATAATGCAACAACATACTTCCTCAAGGGGTGAAATCAATGCAACAACACTATGTTGACATCAATGACAACACAAGTTTCCAACAAAGTTATTTTTTATTTTTTGAGGTTTGTAAGGCATGTGTCTTCTTAATCCATCTCATGACATAAAATTTAACAAATCATAAATAGAAATTAATTATGTAAATGCACTCATATAAAGTGCCACAAAATTGAATGTGTTCCTTAGGAAGGGAGTTTGGGAAATTTTTACTTATAATGAATTATGAAGTGTAATGGGGGTTGTGTAGTGCCTTGATTTAATATCGCAATTATGGATCCTCATGATTCTCGCCAGATGGTGTGTGTTGCCTTGATTTTCCATCACAACAATGGATCCTCATGATTCTCTCCTCATTTGTGTGTGCCTTGATACACACCCTTTTTCAATTTCTTGTACATCTTTATATTCCTTGTGCAATCTTGTGCCTGCTTTTAGTTAGTCTACTTATTTCTCTTAGCATTAAGAGGGGATTATGACAGCTTTATGCTAATGCTTCTTTCAATGAAGCAGTGGAGGAATCTTTTTTTGGGAGGTCTCATGAACCTTCTATCTTCATCACTCATACGGGGGATTATTTTAGTGGATCATATTTTGAGATTCTAGTACTCCTAATCACACTACTATCTATATTTTCAACTTCATAGAGTTTGATTACCTTTGTGTACATGGTTGACTAGTGTTTATATGATCACTCATGTAGTATTTTGTATCTCTTAACTTGATCTATAATTATTGGAGGTTTGTTGATCCCACTAGAAACCAATTCATCTTTGGTAGAGTTTGCAACTTATACATGCTTTAGGAGTTCTTCATCACCATGTTCATGTCATCAAGGGACAACTTTTTAGAAGGTCTTAAATCCTTCTCTTTTTCTTTTTAGGAGAGGAGTTTTGTTCCCACTAGATTTTCTCCTTTTTCTCCATTTGTGAGAGAACACACTGTATATGGGTACCTAAAATGGCCCCATATCCAAGACCCATTTCTGTCTATTTTCACTTTTGTGATCTCCCCAAGTATCACTTAAGGGGGGTGTTAGAGTGAATAGTTTATTTATCAACTATACTTAAGAGTACTTAGGTATATGAGGTTATTCAACATCTTGTCTAATTGAATGTGAAAAATTTTAGGCCTCTAGAGGTCACCAAACCTCAAAGGTCACTCAACACTTGGCATCAAGGTTGATGACTTGGTCAAATAGGTTGTTGGTTTTCACATTTCTAGTGATCCTATAAGGTTGACACCTATAGGAAACTTGTCTTGTCATTTGTGTCCTATCATGAGGCACTTGTCAATCCACATGATAGGTGGATTTCCTCTTGCTTTCCTATATATGCAAGGCTTCCTCATTTGTACATTTGGTTTGACTAAATACAATATTTGACATTTTTCACTTGTGCTTATTTTTATTGTTGGTGTGAATTAATGTCTTGTACATAGTTAATTCATTCACTAGGTAATTAGGGGACATATTCACATGTTAAGTTTACTTAGGATATAAGATTCTTCTAGAAGTCTTAGTTGGCTTTTCTAGAACTTATCGTACCTAGATTTTGCATCATTTCTTAGGTAGTTAGTTGTCACATGTGATAGGATTAAGACACTTTTCATGATCTTGTCGAATCCTATTCACCACCTTTCCTATATAAGCAAGGATTCATATGTACTTTTCCACATTCAATTTGGCATTCTTGCATCCTTAATGATAGCACGATGTTTCTGCCATTTCTCTCTTGTGGAAGTTTTTTGTCTTGTAGGTGATTCTGTGGGGGGGGTGTTAGTGTGAATGGGGTTATTTCCTAACTATTTATTAGTGATTACCTATTCACATCATTATAAGTTTACTTAGGAGTTAGTTTCCTAGGTGGAATTTCTAGAAACTAGTAATAATGGGGCCATGTCTCATTGATTAGCTTATAGTTATCTAGGCATTTAATATTACACAAATGCATTTAAAATTATGCATTAGGAATTTAATGTTTGCATCCAAGGTAGTTATCCTACATCCTCTCAACTTGCCTATATAAACAAGGTGCTTGTACATTTTTAAATCATCTCATCATGTTCTAGAGATTCTAGAGCAATTCATCATAGATCATTATTTGATCAAATTATCTTCTTTCTCATGTTGCAACATTTTCTTGTTCATATGAATGGTGTCTTTCTTGGTTGATCCATTGAAGACTACAACTTCAAGTGGGCTATTGTTCATTCATATTTCCAATATTTATCTCTGTGATCTCCTAATTCTTATACAAAGTTTGTCACTTTTTGGCACTGAGAGCTCTTAAGAGAAAGCATTGGAACAATGTAGCCTAGAATTATTTGACATGTTGGGGTGAAAAATAGGAAATTACCTAGCATAAACCTACCCACTCAGATGTGTTGGAGCTGATGGATTGGGCCTATGATGAATAGAAAAAATTTTATGCAACATTGGAAATTTTCATTGAATGTGTTTGACAGTTTTTGTAACATTTGGAAACTTGACACCATGAGCAACTAGATTGGAGTCTTGATAGAGTGATAGATGTATTGTAGAGGGACCTCACATGACCTTGTAGGTTTATAAAAAATGTTCATACGTGCCATGGGTTCCAAGAAACAACTCATTAAATTTTGGAAATCTTTTTGTACTTAGGACACTTAAGAGAATATGAATTCATGGTTCGTGTCTATGACAAATGAAATGATACTTATTCAGCATTAAAAAAATTCATTGAATGCATTTGATGGTTTTTACAAATTTTGAAAACTTTTCTCCATGATCAAATTGATTGCAGACTTGAAAAAGTGAGAGGTTATTATGGATTTATTCTATGTGACCTTCTAGGTTTTCACAAAAAAAATTTGTGCCACGAATGAGTTGATAAATAATATTTAAAATTTCAATACTATTACCTGTAGGTATATTAGATATCATGTCCCTTCAAATTTTCTCTTCCTCAGTCTTCAATCTTTTATTTTTTGGCCTAAGTCTAAAGTCCTTTCCTTAATTTTAGTCTTTGTCATGGGTTCTTCTAAGTTTCTAACTTATTTTCGCACATTTTATGAGTTTTGAAACCTAAGTCATTGGCATTGTGTGTCTTTAACTTTGTCATCAGTTTCATGTTTTTACTAACTTTCTGATAGCCTGACCGGTCCTTTAGTGGCATCAAGTGAGTCGGTCCATTGTGAAGTTGGGGAGTAAAAGGTTTTCATAACTTTGTAACTCTCGACTTTAAGTTATGAAATTCTAGTTTTCTGTGACAAGGCAATATGTTGCTCACCCGCATGTTTCAAGGCACTGCTTATGCATTTAATGAGGAATACGGTACAACCTGGAGATTTCTTATCAAGGAATTTTGTAAAGAACACAAATATTAGGGTTTGCTCTACCGAGGATTAAAATAAAGTGCCATATTAATTTAGCACCAAACACACTTCCTGTCATTTGCACAACTTAAGGTGGTGAAGATTTATTTGGTCAAGCTTAAAATAGGACCTATATTATCTACAATTATTTCTTCAAGCGTACAATTTTTTTTGGTGTATTGTGAGCTCATGCAGTCTAGAATTGAAAATTGTTGGCTCGGTGTAAGGGACAAAGAGCTAGGATCCTTTAAGTTGAAAGAATTTTGGGTGTGATTGGAAAGCGATAAAAGAACTGCTATTGATGAAAAATTATTCGAGGGTGGATTATATCATGCCAAGGGTTTTCCATAAGTTGTTATGAGTGTGGACCTAATAGGTGCATGTGCAAGAAGATGCATTCTAGAGAAATAGGAAATCAGAGTTGTGGACAGGACTATTGTTGCTAAAATTTCTCCTAGAACTGTCTCTCATGCACTAAGGATTCCCAAGAGAACACCCATGAAGTACATGTCTTTTGCAACAGCTGGTGAATTCTTCAAAGTCAAAAAAAGTTGGTGCAAGAATTCTATGGCCAAAGGGTAGTTGAAATCAGAAAAAAGAGGTAAGTCACAGCTACCCGCTAAACTTAAAAGAATGCATTTCAAAGGAGAAATTGCATATGCCACTGCTCTGTTGCATCATATTGTTGGGAATGCACAAATTGAGTCCTTTGAGGATTGGATGTGTCAATTTATTTTGGATGTTTGTGATGCAAATATGTACATTGATTTGGCTAAGATAATTTGCTTCCATTTGAATGAACAATTAGCCAATTTTTAGAAAATGACTACTTTTCATCTATGTTCTTGTCTAACATATATTATAGCTAGTCAAACGTCATTTTGGTTAGGATTAAAACCATAGATAACCCCAACTTCTAGCATGCCTATGTATAAGTGATACCCGTAGTTTACTAAACAACTTAGGATGGGAGATTTTTCCCTTGTTAATGATGTGTTCTTAATGGTTGTAAGGAAATTGGATGGGAATCTTGAAGTGTGTTTTTATTCTGAGTCAATGTCTCTGGTGTTAGAATTTGGAAGTTTTTATATTCAATTTGATATATTTTCCTACTTGAGGATAGGAGGTTTTGAAAAAGCCCCACTGAAATTACCCAAATATCCTAAGGATTTGTTGGTGTTCCTGGAGGTTTGTAGACAAATGGCCATTGTAAATGTGAAATTTTTTAATATGGTAAAATGAGGGTATCCTTTCCCATTGACAACTCCATATTTCATGTTGGAACTGTAAAAATCTGATGATTTTACATATTTTTCATCCCCCTGAGTTTCCATATGAGTCCTCATCATAAGCACAGGGGCCTTCCATCATGACATTTTGTTTGCATTTTTCCTATATTTATCCCAAAATCCATTGGGTCATGCATTTTCCATGTTGCAGTTCCTATCGGCATAAGCTCATAACTGTCTCCCTAACCCACAATGCATTTTTGCTAACATATGTTTGATGCAGGCATATCGGCATGAGTTCTTAATTGTCATAGTGATCGACATTCACCTATGGGTATATATCGGCATGAGATGGCCAGGGTCTCCCCGATCCATTTTTTCTGATAAACGTCTGTGTTTCCTATTGGAAAGACATTTCTGATATCATGGTGATCAAAATTCATCTATTGTCCCATTCGGTAGGACTTTCACTTTGTTTCGGCGACGAAACAGGATACACATTTCGGTAGGAGTTTGGTCTTTGGTATATTATTTCATCGAATGCTTTATGTCTCACTGACCAGAATATATGGAGATTCATCGGCAAAAGATTTCATTTTCGGTATGTGGTCTCAGTGAATTTTTGGTGTCTTGCCGACTGGCAATAAAGCAAAGCATATCGATATAACAAAAGGTATTCGTGGTGAGGTTTTGGCGAGTGACCTTCGATCTCACCTACATTACACAAAAGATGTTCATCGACGAGAGGCTTTTATTCGTTGTAATATCATGGTGAACTTCCCTTGTCTTACTAACCGATAGCATAAAAGATACATCTCGGTAAGACTCATGAACTTTGATGTAGAGTCTTAGTGAACCTGTCCAGTCTCGCCGATAAAGCAAAATGGTGACTCTGTTAATATGAGAATGTTTATGTCTGCGTGATCAAAAGTGAACGTAAAGAGATTCTCGGTAACACATTTTGATTACTGTATGATGTATCCCCGACGGTAGAGGGTCATATCAATATATAAGAGATGCATATCGATGAAACATAATGTAATCTATGCGAAATATCCTTGACACAAATAAGTCACGGTGAAACAGAAAGAACCAAGGGGATGACTAGTGATATAATTGCCTTCGGCATAACTACGGGGTTGTCTCGGCAACTGTTCCAGTGTTGATTAATAAAATTCAAATACTTTTTCCGACATGTGGATGTTAAAATACCGTTGCAAGCTGACATGAAATGAGCCTAAATTCAGCGGTAGGCCGACATGGGATCTCAATGTGATGTTTTTTTCGGATGCTGGTGTATAAATATGCATTTTGTAATTGTAAAATGAGGATTAGCTATTATTTATTCGATATACAGTAGGAAAATTAGATGGATACAGTACAATAGACTTATCAGATCAAAGACTATGATGCATGTTTTCAAAATGGAGGTATTTATGAAAGTCAATTGATGTTGCTGCACATTTTTGGTGTCAATTATCTGTTGAATTTAACGAAAGTATTGCTAAGTTGTCTCCAAGATGGATTCTTTCTAATTGTTTAAATTGATATAACAAGTTTATATTCAATTCATCAATACACATTTGTTGTATCTGTGTGGTTAATCAATTGGTTCTTTCAAGCAAAGATTAAATCATTTTAGTTGATCACAGTAATCAGAGAGATTCATTTGGATTGTTAAAGTAGAGCTTAGTAGTCACAGTTTTGCATGTTTATACAAGTTGTAAACAGAATATATGCCAGATAATTTGAATTCTCTCTAGAGAGTGTTGCTCATCTTGATTTTATTTGACTCTACATACCCAATAAGGCAGTAGTCTCTGCATTTCATCATTTGGGTTCATTCAGTTTCTTTACATCTATTAATTGAGCATTTTAGGATTTAGATTAAGAAGATTGATATTGTGCTCGGTTTCATTTGTTCACTTCCATCTGCCATTGTGGACAAATCATTGCAAGAGGGATAATCATAATTCAAGTCTACTTCATTCAGAAAGGTACACCTGCCTAGGTTTAGCAAAACCTAAAGAGTAGAAGGTTAAATTCTTTTGACCTTGTCTGTTACCCTGAAACATATCAAGAGATTGGCAACCTCTTGAGGCATCCTGCCTGTGTTTTTGAGAGCTAACAAATTGGCAACTCTGCTAGGGAATACATTCAGAATCAGGGCCTTAATCATAGAGTCAAGAACTTTATATAGACTTCGCTTGGAATAAGAAACATCAAGTATTTTCTCATTTTTGAAAAAAGTGAGTGGTGACTCTGACAGAAATTTTGTAGCTGTTCAAACATCAATGGAAGAAGATCTCAATACAAGGGAGGTCATACTGGAGCTCCTGCTGGCAACAGTAAGTGGACACACAAAGACGACAAGGTTGATAAGGGAAAAGGGATAAGTGAGGATATGTGCCTACCAAATAAAGACAAAGCATCAAGAGCACATTGTGAAACATATGATTGTTATGATACATGGAGAAACAATTCAAGTGAAGAGCCTTGTACTCTAAAGGATCAAAGAAATCCTTTCTCTTTTCTTGATCCTCAGAAACAGGTTGAGTTTAGAGCTGATCTAGAGGTTGAACAAATCAGAATTCAGCATGAATATGATCAGAAGATGAAAGGTAACCAAAATGATTTTATTGATCATGAGCTTCCTGAGGAAGTAAAAGCACTGTTGGAATTACAGGAGAAGAAGATAGAGGAACTAAAGGCTAAATTGCTGAAAGCCCAAATTACTACTCAGATAGCTGATTGCCCCCCAAAGTATTTACCACCTCATAAGCAAGGTAATCATGGTGCAAGGCCTTCTAATCCACCAGTGTTTCCTCACCATCAGACAGGGAATCACTATAAGAAGCCAAATCACTCACCTTATATTCCCACACAGCATACAAACATGTAGCCACCTCATGGTCAGCCCTATGTCCCACAACATAATGCACAATGCAACAATCCTATGAACCAATATCAGTACCCACCTATTCCTCCCCCTCACCAGTATACAGCAATGATCAGAAAATTTGATTTAGCAGGGTTTCAATTATATCCTTACCCTATGGATGGCAGCTGGAGAGGTCTGGTGCCTAAGTTTATAGGGAGTAATGCAGTTATTGCTTAAGAGCATTTAAGGAGTTTCAATGTGTTCATCCAAGACATAGGTATGCCATATGAAGATTTACACATGAGGCTATTTATAATGTCACTTACTGAAGATGCTAGGGATTGGTTCAACAGCTTGCCAGCATTCTCAATTAATTCTCTCTAAGGATTCCAGGACCAATTTCTTGAGAAATATGGGAATCTAAGTGCACCTGATGCTGCTCTTCATGAATTAATATGAATTCAAAAAAATTAGAATGACTCAATTTTTTATTTCAACTGAAGATTCAACAAGTTGCAGACTAAAATACCTCCTGGATCAAGGTTGCCATATTCTGTAGCATTGAGTGTTTATTTGAATGCATTTGATCCTAAGACAGGGTATGAACTGAGAAATAGGTTCCCAAGAAATCTAGCTAAAGCTTAGAATATAGCATTGACAATTGAAAACAACAGGAAGGCTGCTAGTATAATCAGTAAAAGAAAAAAGCAACAATTATCAGTACAGACAGGAGAATACATACAAGAATGAAAGGCCGAGGTTGCATGATATGCCTTATAATACAGACTTGAAGGATGGAAAACCTATAACAGCTAGGCCTAGAAGCAAAGAAACTCTTGATCCCTTGAACAAGAAGGGAACTTATATGGTGAGTAACAATTACTTCTGTGAGGCTTGTGATAAACCGCATTCCCCATATTAGTGTGTTGCAGCCCAAAGGATGCAAGAAGAGGGAATGTTGATGGAAAACAATGGAGAAGATCACACAGTGTATTCGACTTCAAATACATTTCATCATGTTCATGAGAGGTACTCATCTTCAGAGGATGAAGGTTATGAGTATGATGTTTCAAATCAGAGATACAATGTCCATATGGCTGAATAGCAGGTATTTTCTGATTCTAAAGAAGATTATACAGAGCCACATTCTATTGAAGTACCTGCTCAATGCAGTATGAGGAGACTCACCAAAGATGAAATAGAGAGACTAACTGTTGCTGCAGTTGAGGAAGCAAGGAGTAAATACTGGTTGAGAAACAGAATAGTAAATGAGAAGGAAGGTGTCCCTAGGGGAATCTTTATGAAGAGTCAGAAGATAACACAAGGAGCTGTGAAGAAGCCAGAAAATAAATAGCATGATAAAAATGAATAGAAGCTTGTACAAAAGCAGGAAGTTGAGGAATTACATAAAGAGATGCAAAAGCTTGATCAACCTAGTAAAAGAGAAAAGGAAGAAAACAAAGCATAAATACAAGAACAGAAGAAAATTGTTAAAGTGGATGCCTCTTCTTTTGACTTCACTCAGGCCTTATCCTAGGTAAAAATGCCTATTCCACTTCTAGAAATGATGAAAATTAAGGAATATAGAGATAGTGTTGTTCAATTGATAACAAATGGAAATGAAAAACATATGAATACTGAAAATAGAATAGCTATTACAGCAGTCAATAGGCAGGAAAAAGTAAATATCCCAAAGGTCTATTTGGGTGATGTATTAACAACTCCCCCACAAGTTGATCCTTTTTTCACTACATTGCTTATAAATAAAAAAACTACTAAGAAATTGCATGATAGACTCTGGTCTCTGCACTTCATCATTTGGATTCATTCAGTTTCTTTACATCTGTTAATTGAATACTTTAGGATTTATCTTTAAGTATTGCTATACATTTTTTTACCAAGTTTGAATTCATTTGTTCACTTTCATCTGCCATTGTGGACAAATCACTGCAAGAAGGATAATTATAAGTCAAGTCTGCTTCATTCAGATAGGTACACTCGCCTAGGTCTGGCAGCACCTAAAGAGTAGAAGGTTTAATTCATCTGACCTTGTCTGTTACCCTAAAACGTGCCAAGAGATTGGCAGCCTCTTGAGGCATTCCACCTACGTTTTTGAGAGCTAACATTTCACATTCAAAAATAATCAAATGGCCCAATGTTTTGAAGGTCTTCTCAAAAAATATAATCTCCAGCATTTATTCATGAGGGCCAATTTTTACAGCAAGGGTTTTCTGAAATGAAATTTATATGGAGGAAATTCATATCAACATCAACCTGCTATTGAGGACTTATGGGAAGATTGTGCTGATGAAAATGAAGTCCTAAAAAGAGATAACCTAAGGTTAACCCTTGAACAGATATGATATTTTGGTCTACCATTCGAGATGCCTAAGGGTACAATTGATGATCTAGTGGTCATTGATCCTGAGTATGAGATGTCTGATAAATTGCATCCCAAGGTTGACAGGAATGAAAATGAAGTCTTGGATATGAACATATAGATTTCCCCAGTCATAAAAAGAACTCAGGATTGGCGGGAAGGAAAATGGCAACAAGTGATAGGTTCTACTCAAGAACCAAAATCTTCTTAGAAAAATGAACAGGGGTCTTCTCAGACAACTACAGTTGGCACATCCTTAGGGAGAATGGCTATGAGATCTTCTAGTGCAAATTCATAGTTTGGGGGTGATGGTGAGAAACCAAAAGAGATGGTCAAACTAAAATCTATATGTGAATAGGATAGTCCATCTACCCCTGCTCCTAAAAAGGTCAATCAAACAAAACCTATAACTGAGGATTTAGATGCTATTTTCAAGTAAATTTTTGAAGATAATACTTTCCCTCCATTTTCTAAAGTACTCACTTTCCCAGTAGAAAATATACCAATTACTCCTAGTGAGTCCAAAGAAATCACTTTAGAGAATAGGAATTTTGCATTGGTTGAAGCTTCCCTGGTATGGTTGAAAAAAGTGGTAGAGACAAAGAGGAAGTACACTCCTACAACAACAATTGGAGTAGAAACAGTTGCAAAGTTACTCCAATCTTCTTCTAGGCCCAAGAAAGCTCAGAAAATGTCAAGAATACTGACTAATCCAACTTTTGGCAATCAAGTGTTGGAAATTGTTAACCCCATAAAAGATCTAAATGAGAATGAGATAACAATAGCTAATTATAAAGTCACACATGTCTATATGAGGCCCCAAACACTTGAAGGTGATATATATGATGTTGACTATTCAGTCAATGCTTTGATCAAGTGAGAAAAAGAAGAAAGGAAAGAAAAAGGGGCATTTCAATCCAAGGTTCTTAATTTGAAGAACTTTATTTCTTCTATAGTTCCTTCTTCTATATCTAATGGAGCCTCAAGTTCTCAAGCAAGAATTATTGATGATTCCACAATGCAATTGATCAGAAAGAATCTAGTCTATTCTAAAAGTGTCAATGAATGGATTGGTGATATGATTGAAGAAACTAACCTCTTTATCAATAAGTCTATACTTTTCTACACTCAAATGGTTGAAAAAAGGAAGGAGTTGATGGCAGAACTACAAAAAATTAGAAAAGATCAGACTAGTCTCTATGTACTCTCATAGGAAATTACAGAGTTGATTTCCATGGATCATATGAAATTGATTAATAAACAAATTGTAAGTGATCCAAGGGAGTTAGATCCTTCATGGCCCAATTCATTAAAGTGGAAATTGAGCATCTATGACACCCTGGTAAAGGAGAGTTTTGTAGTACTTGAGAGATACATAGACATGCTAGTGGAGATAAATGGAAACTGTCATGACCTAAAGGTGGAGATAACTGATGAATTTTATGAAAGAATTCTAGACTCAAAGGAGGTTTGCCTAAAATTTAAAGAAATATTCAATAGGGAGATGGTTGATCCTACCAACATGATGAAAGAATCTTTCTCCAAACTCAGTAGATTGCAGGTTTATCTCACTTCCTTTAAAGTAGAAGCAAGTAGGAGGTCTAACACATTGAACGAGTCTGAAGCAGCTCTAGCTAAAGTAAGAACTGGACTACAAATTACTACTACTCTAGTGAGCAAGGAGTTACATTTGTTTCCAAGTATAGGGATTACAAAACTAGGATGAAGGCACAAGAGAAGCAATTGCAACAAGAAGCTATTGAAGATTTGGAAGATGAAGAGGCTGAAGCAGTGAGAGATGATGCATAATTAATTTTTAGTATTCCATGATACTTTCTTTATTTTGGCTCTTTAAGTTTAAGAATATTTTAATTATTCAGTGTGGTTACTTTCAAAAAAACCATTACCAAGACAATTTGTTTATGCTTTAAACATGGATTAAGGTGATATGCTTAGGATCTTTTGGGAAAACTTTGATTTTCTCATTAGAGAAAAAATTTATTATCTAAATATTTACTATCTGTTATTTTGATATAGAAGACAATGGTGGAATTTGTGCATTCGTAATCTTTGAATTGTGGTGTATGAATCTATTCTAATTATGTTGAATGTTCTACCAGTGTTTAATCTATGATTGGGATAATAGATATTTTGACTTGTTGCATCACTATAGTATCAGTTATCTATGAATAAGGATCTTGTGGTGATACTTGTTTTCATTCTAGTTGTGACGTATTTCCAATTTTACTTTATGAAGTTATTGAATACCTTTAAAGCTTTCTGGTTAAAAGCCCCTACCTTTATTTTCTTTCTAGTTAAAAGCAGCATAAGTTAAATATTATTCCTTGAATATCAAATGAAGGTAGCTACAACCTTTTACAATAAGCAGAGAATTGGTCTGAGAATTATCTCATTTTTTATTCAACTGTGGTTACATTTATCACCTTTGTGTGCATGAGAATATAGAGTTAGGTGATAAATATGTCAACCAACAGATTTTTGGTGACTCTAATGGGGGATAACTTAGAAAAATAGTTGTTGTTAATGAGTTGCTCTATGAATAATAGTAATTGTTCTTCAGAGGCGTAATGCTCCTATCCTTCAACCTAACATAGATTGGTTAGTTGGTGATCGAGAAGATATAATTATTGGTCTTAGGCTGCTTGCTTGGCAATAGAGAAGAACCATCTATCAATATCATAGAGTTAATGAAGTATTAGAAGAAGAGGAGGAACTTGGAGATATTATCAGATAAAATGCAATACGCTTTGAGAATGCTCAGGAGATTTTTTTCATAGACAACATACCACCTCCGGCTAGACGAGTAAGAGCTCCTCCCACACATGCTCCTAGAAATCAGGTAAACAATAGGAAAAATCCTCCAAAAAACCCTCAATAGACAAAAGTTGGCGACTTTGTTTGTCTATCATTGTCTTCTCAAAACCTAGCTTCTAAAAGGTATACTAGGAGTGATAAGAAAAAAGGGCTTGTGGAAAAAGATTTTGAGTTCTTATAAACTATTGATTTTTCATATTTTCCACCCACTCAAAAATTCAAGTCTATTAGCAAACCATCTTCTCCTCCTCCTCCTCCTACACCTAGTGTAACTGGAGTTCCAAAAATCTCTTGCCAAGCAATTCTTTTGTGTGGTACTACTCTTCCTACATAGATAAATTTTACTCTAGTCAAGGCACAACGCCAACCAGTCCCATGGGGGGCATCATAGGTCCTCTAACCTTTGGAGTCGGTGCACAACTCCATGACTTACCCAAAGGTTTAGGAAATATCATACCCAAATTTAGTGGAGATGGAAAAGTTTCTCCTAATGAGCATATGAAAGCTTTCTTTGCTGCCTCTTCTATCCTTGCAATACAACATGAGGATGTTGCTATGAGACTCTTTGTGGAATCTTTGATGGATGTTGCCACTGACTAGTTTTATTCTCTTCCCAATAGCTCTATTAACAATTGGACTGCCTTAAGAATGAGATTTGAGAACAGAGTTAACTCTACAGAGGATGATCAAGTCTTGGTTGCTCAATTGGGTTCAATGAAGAAGGATATTCATGAGTCAATGAGGGATTTTGTGGCCAAGTTTAATAAGTTGTACAATATAATTACTGCAAACATGAGGCCTAGTGCTGAATTGTTCAAATCAATGTTCATTAACACTCTCCCACTAGATGTGAGTTTCATTATTAAAAGGGAAGGTGCAGCTAATTTAGTTATTGCACAAGATAGGGTTGTATCAATAGAAGATGATCTGATTATCTCTAGAAAATGGAAGAAATAATTACAAACTGGTAAGCCTTCACCAATGAATTCTACTAATCCAGTCATTCAAATATTGGCTAATGACACAATTACTCTTAAGAGGAAAATGCCAAAAGGTTCCACACATATGCCTTATCAAGATGTTTCCAAGAATTACCAAGGAGCTCCCAACAAAATGCTTTCATTACCTACTCCAAGCAAAAGGCTGGCAATTGAAGGTGCCTCTTCCTCTAGTAAGGGGAATCATTGTAATTTTCATTTGACTTCAAACCATAATGGAGCTACTTGTCCTGGGATAATTAGACTCGTGCAAATTATTTCAATGAATGAACATACTATCAAACCATATGTGGAGGAGCCTAGTTCGCCCAATGATGTTGGCATGAACTTCTTTGATTTCTTGTCAAAATCTAAATAAGGAGATGATGTATATGCTAGATTCAATGATCCTAATTGTGTTGTTTTCATTAAAGCACAACATGCCAAGGTTGATCAGGGTGTTGGCTCATCTTCAGCCCCAAAGTACATTTTAACAAGGTAGAAGAAGCAAGAGAAAAATGCTCCCAAAACTGTGCAAGATGAGGTGCCATTTTCTTCATCTTCTACCCCTCTTTCCTCTAGTCCATTTGACATAGTTGAGTCTAGCAAGAATACCAAAATTCAAATTTCACAAGCTAAATACTTGAGACTTTATCCCTCAGAGCTAGATAGGCTAGTGAGATATGTTAAACAAGAGCCTTCACTGTCCCAATGTAATGCTCAAATTTCTAATAATAGTGAAGCCGATCTTGAGAATCATATTTTCTCTAATACCATAGATAAACCTTCTAGCTCACAAAATCCATTCATGAAACTAGAACCTTTTTATATATCATTATATATTGCTAGTTTTACGCTGAGTAATTATATTATTGATTCTAGAGCTTCTAAAAATGTGAAGCATTCTCAAATAGCCAAAGTCCTGGGTTTTTCTTATACCTCTTCCCAAGGGAAATTTTATTCCATGGATGGGTCTCTAGTTCCTATTATTGTTCAAATTAAAGATGCTCAAGTAGCCTTAGCTACATTTCCTAGAAAGAGGCTGAAATTAACTATACTAGTTGTTGATATCCCTGTGAGTTATGACATGCTCTTGAGTAGGAGTTTTTGTAAATATTTGGGTGGAGAAATTCAGATGGATTGGTCTCATGCCTTAATACCTTTAGATGGAAAGAAGATTCGCCTGAATCCTAAACCTAAGGCCAAGTTTATTGTCTTAAAGTCTAGCGATCCAAGAGAAAATATTCTATTTGTTGAAACTAGACCAGGAACCTATATGTGCACTTCTGATCAAGAGGAAAATTTGAACTCTATTAGCCCTGATTTAGTAAATGAATTGTGGACACTCAAATTTGATGGAAGTTATGCTAGTGTTGGGTCAGGTGCTAGAGTAGTTTTGATTTCACCTGATGGCTATAAATTCCCTTTTGCTTTCAAATTGGAATTTTCCAATACCAATAATATGGCTGAGTATGAAGCTCTATTGCTTGGTCTAAGTGTAGCCAAAGAAAAAGGTATCAAACAATTCAGGGTCATGGGAGACACAAAAGTAGTAGTAAAGCAAGTGAGAAAGATGTACACTGTGAAGAATGGTCATCTTAAGCATTATAGAAATAGAGTTTGGGATTAGATAGAATATTTTGATGCTTTTTCAATAGAGTTTGTCCCTAGAGAATAGAATGCTAGGGCTGATTACTTGGCAGTTTCAACATCATTGCTTTTTCTACATCCAGATTTCAAAGATGGGTCCTACAGAATTAAAATCATGTATAGACATAGTGTTCTTGATAATGTAAATCATTGGAAAGTGGTCAATAATGATCAGCAGATTATTGAGTTTTTAGAGAAAGCTAAAGCCTTTGCATATTTATTTTGAAGGTAGCAATGATGAAAATAATGATGTTTTAGAAAGTGACGTTGTTTCTCCTGATGGGAAGAAAATAGAAGTTATTCAATTGAAATGTAATAAGATTCCAAAGGGTTTAGTTTCTCTTGAACATTTATTCAATAGACATGATCAATATTTGAAACAAAAAGGAAAGGTATCTCTTGAAACATCCGCTGAGTATGACAAGGTGAATATCGGTACAAAAGATGATCCTAAGATTCTTTGTATTGGAAAGTGTTGTTCTCAAAAAGAGGAGAGACTAATCTCTCTATTGAAATGTTACAGAGATGTTTTGCATAATCTTATGCAGATTTAAAGAAGTTTAGGAATGGATAATTTCAACATAAAATTCCATTGAAACCTAGCGCTACACCTTACAGGCAGAAGTAGCGAACTTATAATCCTAAGGTTGTAGAGAATATTTTCAATGAAATTGATAAAATTCTCAAGCCTAGGATTATTTATCACATCCATCATTTCACTTTGGTGGCCAATATAGTTCCTGTCAGAAAGAAGAATGTGGAAATAAGGATATGTGTTGACTTTAGAAACTTAAATCAAGCATCCTTAAAAGGCAATTACCCTTTACCGGTGATGGATCATATTCTGCAAATAGTTAATTTGATCTTGACTTACTAACATTGTTTCTTCCTAAATCATCCCTCGGTCTCACCAGTTAATCAAATTCCCTTATCTGATTAAATTAATCAATATTCGTCTCTTAATTAAATAAATTATTTTGTCTAATTAAGTCACTTTCCCTTGTTAATTAAATTAATTCATCTTATATAATTATCCCTATTTAATTAAATAATTAATTTATTTGATTAAATCCCTAAAGTATATCCATTGAATTAAATAAATTAAAACCTTATTTGATTTAATCTAATGCCATCCCTTTTAATTAAATAAATCAAAATATTTAATTAATTAGCCTCTTATCATATTCATCTCTTATATGATTTAAATAAATCCATAAATTTGAGTCAAATAAGTCACATCATCTAATCTCCTATTAAATTAATTAAAACCTTGATTAATTTAACCTCATCTCATGTCACATCCTCTAGATAATGCAAGTTGCACATGAAAATAGATTTAATTCATTTATTAAATCCCTATTTTCCCTCACATGGCATCTTTTGGAATATTCTCTCAATTTGAATTCAAATTGATCCAAGTCAACATGTACATCCAACAAGGCATTTAAGATCTCTTACATGCCCTTTTACCTTGAGCCAAGTGGCATTTATTGCATTTTCCCTTCCCTCTTACATGTCATTTCAACAAATTTGAATTTTAAATATTGGCATTTATTGGCATAAACCCCAAATCTTGCACAACCATCATCCATTCATAGCTTGACAAGTGGAACCATATCCTTGGATGAAAGTTAGTCCCACATTGCTCAAATTTGGGCTTTCATCCATCTTGAAATCCTATAAATGAAGAGCTCCTCTCCTCATTTTATCATCCACAATTTGAGTAAAGTTACCATGCTCAAATATCTATCAAGTTTCACATCATAGAGTTCTTAGCTAGTTTCTTTTGCAGATTTAGCTTGGAGTCTTCATCATTCATCATCAAAAGTGGATCAAAGTTCATCATCAAATCTACATATTGAAGCTTGCAATCATAGGAATTGGGAAAGGGCCAAATTTTCACATCAAATTGGCACCAATTCCCCCATGGGATTGAGAGTTTGCATATTTAATTAGGATTCAATCTTGTTTTTGTGATTTCATTGTATTTTTCATCATTCTCTTCCTAATTTGAGCTATGTTAATGAATCTCATGGGGAATCCATGTTTAGGCTTGCATTTCCTTGTTTAACTTGTTTAATCATGTTGTTTTGTAGGTACCTAGATTTGGGGTTCACATTTTGGCGCTAGGAGGGCTACATTCCATTAATTCTACCTTTTTTGTGAAAATTCCACGTTTTTAATGACACATAGGAAATTCCAACGCGGGCTCGTCAGCGTCACTATTTTTGCACTGTGAGATCATCAACGTCGTAGTTTCAACACTACGAGCTCGTCAGCGTCATTTTTTTAGCGCCGCTGAGCTCATCCCACCAAAAAAAATCAAATTCTAAACCATGCCGCTAGACTCGTCGATCTCCCCCAGTTTCAAAAATTCTAAAACTTCGACGCTTTCAGGAACCACGCCATTAGACAAAAAGAGTGACGCAATTGTGCTCTCTGCCCCGACACAGAGCGCCACTGACTGGTAAGCAGCACTGTAAGAGCGCCGCTGGAAGGAAAAAATAGTGACGCCTTCACAAATTGTGACGCTGGAAAATAAAAAAAGGGAGAATTTAGTTTTTGAGCACGTGCTTTGATTCATGACTTATTTATCTACTATTTTTTGGTTTTCTAACTTCTGTATTTTTTCTAGAATCTAATTATTTCCTATTTTGTAGGTTGGAAGCCAAGACAAAATGAAGGAGAAGCATGGAGATGATATGGGGTCTAATCAAAGTGTTTTTTAACACTTAAGTGTTTGTTTAACACTTCTTCAAAAATTTGTCATCCTTTTCTTTCTTTAGAACACTAGCTTTCATTTGGGTTTAAAAAGGATCCTTCTTGTTTATTTCTTGCAAAAGGATTAAAAAGAACCTTAGGATCAAAAACTTACTAGATTCTATTTTTGGATTAACAATTAAACAAGAAAATTTCTCACACTTAATTTGGTGCTTTAAAATGTACTCACATTTTGCTTTGAGGATCTAAAAAGAACAAGTGTAGTTGTGTTTTTCGTGAGGGCTTACTTGGACTAAAGCCATTGGAAAAGGATGTATGTGTAGCGATCTTGAGAATCAAAAGGTCTTTTTGATGACTTTGGGTTAAGACAAAGCAATCACCTCCACACTTCAATTTGGGCTTAAAATTGAACAAACTATTGTGCAAGTGTGAGTGGGGGAATTTTTGTGTACATTCTCTCTCTTTGTTGCTATCAAAGATTGATCGAGTTACAGATTTTGTTCTTCATTCACTTTTGTGTATCTTAGAGGGCCTGCCTTGTGGGAAAAAGTAATCACCCAAGGGAATGACTCAACCGGTAACACTCTGAACCCGAGAGTATTTCCAGCCGGGATATAAATGTGGATATTGGAAGAAACACCAATATCACGCAGTTGACTATGACAAGATGGATCCAAAAGGGGACTCTTTCCATGTTGGGTCAACTCCTACGAATGGAAAGTCCTTACTAAAACCCATGTGCTAGAATTTTCCAAAATCCTTTATCTATTTGTTGGTGCAAGAATGGTCGTTCTAAAGCCACCCCACACTTTTAAGGTCTTCTAGTAGAAATGGAAAGCATGCCATGGGAGTTTCATGGGTGTTGATGCTTGGCTGCCCCGTATAAGTGAGTGCCATGGAGGGGAGCCAGTGGGGTCAAGCATCTAACAATTCGCTAGAGATAGGCATAGCTGGAATTGTCCAAATGGGAATCCAACAAATATTGTCTTTCACATCCATAGGATTGTACTTATTCTTTGGTTATAAAATGCATTGCTTGTTCGAAAACACCATGGAAACAAACACTTAACATTATTCAAATTTCAAACCCTTTTGAGGACAAATACAATTGACTCAATCCATATGTTATTGCTTTCCCTTGGGATTTACATCCTTAGAGGTTTCTAAGCATTGGATTATATCTCATTTTTTCTTCCTAAGTAAACAATAGGAAACCCCTTGCCTTAAGTTCGTTAAATTTCCACAACATATCTTGTGGGGTGTGAAGAAATTAAGACATTGGACATCTTAGTTTGAAAACCTAATTGAAGAGCATATTTTTGATAAAATAAAGACATTAAGCAAAGCTAAGCAAAATAAACTTTCATGTGTGTTGAAAACTTTGCAATCCCAAAACACAAGTCATTGTTTGAAAATCTGAAAATGCATGTCCAAATGAAATCATTTCTTGGTTACAAAGGTCTTTAGGAAGCATATGCATGCTCTTCAATACCTAGGTCTTGGAAAACAAAGTATAAACTTTTTAGGTTCATCTTGGGATCAAAACATTATCAAAACATTTTTCATCCATCCATCAAAACATCAAAACAAGTCCATCTCATCATCATCTTTTGGGAAAAACTTGAAACTAGGCTTTATGGAAAAATACAAAGCATCATCAAAATCATTGAGATAAAGTCCTTGAGAACATTTATCAAAACACCTTTGGCTAGGTATGTGTAGATGCATCCTTTTGCATATACTTGGTCAAAGTTATCAAAATCATCTTGTCTAGCTTAGTGTATGTAGATGAATCCTTCTCCATATGCTTAAGTGAAACAATCATCTTGTTTGAATAGGTGTGGGTAGATTCATCCTTCTTCTCACACATATTTAAATTATCATCCTTTGGACAAAGCTATCCCTTAGATCATTATCAAACATCTTAGGGTCTTTTGTTTCAAATATCCCAAATCAAAATCAAAATCAAATTCAAGGACCAAATCTCAAAATCAAAAGCAAAATCAAAAGTTCTAAAAGCCTAGTGTCTCATTCAAAATTCATCAAAATACAAGAACATCCATATCATCCATTCCTAACATCATTATCATATCATCCCCTTTGATCCTCAAGATGCATCCTAAAAACTTCACACTTTGGGACATAAAATAAAGACCAAACCAAAGAATCAAGAGATTCATCTCCCATATTCTTGATCCTTGTTTTATGGTCTAAACAATATCTCAACACAAGAAGAGTATGGAAGCCAACAAAGAAACACCCGCTTCAAGTGACCTTAGTCAAACCAATGCAGAAATGAATTCGGTAGAATCAAGCAACCTATTGACACTCTCATCATCACAACATCCCCAAGAAGAAAATCAAGGAGAGGACCTCACTTTTATAATGTCTCGCGAGGAAATGACAGAAATGCTTCAAAATCCAGATAACCATCGAATCATCAATGTCATGATGAGACTTAACCCTTCGTTCTACATGCTTGAATTAGCAAAACAAGGGGCTAAGTTGCCATCAGATTTTGATGTAAGTACTATTGTGGACACACCATTTCCCCCAATCTCATCCACCATCCCCATCTCATCTACACCTCCATTCCAAAACATCACACAAAACATCCCACAAATTACAACATCGTTTATGCCAACCCAACCAAATGTCAACAAGGGAAACACATTTCTCAATGCTCTTCAATCACATCCCCTTGTTAATAATCAAAGTTTGGATGTAAACACCACTTTGGAACAAAGCATACCTGAAAACCCATTGCACAAAAATTTTCCTCTCACATTCCATCATGATCCATCATCATCAATTTTTCACACAACACCACAAAAACCTCTTCTCACAAACTCACAAGAAGAGGGAGATATGTTCAAACAAGGGGGAATATTCGACACCATGATGTTTTCACAACAACTCACATTTCCACCTCTTCCACCAGTGCCATTATCATCCGCACCATTCCTTGGTCTAGGGCTTCCTCCCTTACCAAGTATTAATCAAACATACATCACAACCATCAATCAAAGCATTGCACCAAACACTCAAAATTTATCATCGATATTGTAACAACAAATGATAAACACACAAGCAATGGCTACATCATCAAACACACCCTTAGCATCACAAAGCATGGTCTCACAAAGACCAATCACATCAATACCATTATCCAACATGCAAAATATCAACACAACATCATCATCTACCACCATTCCAAATCCACCACCACCTCCACCACCACCAACTTTCACCACATCAAATCAATATGATGCAGCATTGCAAGCTGCTTTCCAAAGAGGATACCAACAAGTCCAGAAACAAAAAGTCGTGCAACAAGCTGCCAAAGCTGCACAAGTCGCAATACAAGCATAATAAGCCCAGGAATTATTGCAATAGCAACAACAACAAGCCACCCAAGCATTACAAGCACAAAGGGTTGCTCAAGCACAACTCTTATTACAACAATAGGCCGCACAAGCACAAGCAGCACAAGTGCAAGCCCAAGCTCAAGCGCAATCTCAATACCAAGCACAGCAAGCACAAGCAGCACAATTGCAAGCATATCAGCAAGCATTAAAGCAATACCAAGAGCAACAAGAAGCAGCAGAATTGGCAGCCCAACAAAAAGCATTGTGGGAATAGCAGCAAGCACAACAACAAGCATTGTTGGAGTAGCAACAAGTGCAACAATAAGCCCAAACCCTAGTGCAACAACAACAGGATCAACAATAGGCATCGTTCATACAAAAGCAAGTAGAAGCCTACTTCACTCGACAGAACATGCAGATACCATCAAACAACGCACCAAACAACCCATCCACCCAACTCATGATCCAAACCACAACACAAAACACTTTCATCCCACCCCCTGATCGGGGCAGACAACCAAAACATAAAGCAACTTGTGTCCCTATCCATTCGATAGGAGCCTACACATCAAACCATTCCCCAAAGGATTTGAAATCCCAAAATTTGACAAATATCAAGGGATGGGAAACCCTGAAGATCACATCAGGGAATTCCAGGTTCATTGTATGGAAGTTGCATATGACGATACGTATCTGATGTGGCTATTCCCTAGGAGCTTGGTAGGTCCTGCTATAGAATGGTTCTCTCACTTACCCACAAGCATTAGAACATTCCAAGAAATCATAGATGAATTCATTAGGAATTACGCATGTAACATTACAATGGATGTCAGTCTCGAAGAATTATACGCTCTAAAACAAGGAAAGAATGAATCTTTTGCTTCATTCCTTCAACGATGGTGATCCAAGGCCAATCGGAGCAAGTGGACCATGCCAGAAGAACAACAAGTCTGCACGATCATAGCCAACCTTGAAAGTTGCCTGTCATTTCATCTCAAGGTTCAGGGAATCACCACATATGAGCAATTAATCTTCATGGTGTTTAGCATCAAAAGATCCCTTGTGACCCAACCTGTTGAATCAACATCATATCACAAACCACAAATCAACTGCCCATCATCTAATTACAATGATAAACCTTGTACATGGGCGAGAAACAAGAACATCACTAATGATGGTGTCGTCAATGCCAAGGTGGTCATTAGTGGTCCATGCCAAAATACACCCGCATCGCAAATCCAACCACAAAGACAAAACACTCATCACACAACATACCAACCCAATAATCCCACCATCAATAACCTCAATGACCAAAGAGGACCACCCCAATGCAAAACTTATCCAAAACACAAATATGCTATTTTGGGGGAACCATTGGAGGACATAATGAAAAAATTGATTGACAAAAAACTTATCAAACCTCCTACATTCGAAAACTACCAAGAACCTGATGTCAAACCTCCGTGGTATAATGAGAACCAACTTTGTGAATTTCACAAAATCAAAGGTCATACCATGAACAACTGCATGAGACTCAAAAATATCATCCAAGATCTTATCGACAAGAAAATCATAAATGTGGAAACACCCACAGGAAATCAAGATCTTAAAATCTACACAAATCCGATGCCAAATCATGGCAACAAAGGGAATAGAAACGATAAAGGGAAGGGCAGTGTAAATCATGTATACAAAATAGTTGTTGCCTCCCTAAATGAAGACTACATGGTCATCACTATCAAGGGCACCCATGTCAAAGATTGTGGAGTCACCAAAAGAGGCAGCAAAGTCACCATTGCAGGATCATCCCAACCAAATAGAGTCCCTACATCAAGAGTCATTTCGTATAGGTACAATGTTGTAGACCAACTCAAAAGAATGCCAGCACACATCTCCATCATCGAGTTGTTAAAAATCTCATCAGCGCATAAAAAGATCCTTGAGGAAGCATTAGCCTCATCCACTATCCCTGCAGATCTCGATGTGGAGCAATTCCAAGCTATGGTTGCAAATATCATAACACCTAATCTCCTTACATTTTCCAACCAAGATTTCCCACCCAACCATCTCAAAACCACACACTTCACTTGGAAGCCATTGTAAACAAAAGCAAAATCAAAAGGGTCTTGGTGGATGGAGGTGCAGGTTTGAACATCTGTTCACTTAGCCTCATCAAGCAGTTGAAAATATTAGAAGATTCCATCAACAAAAGAAAGGGCATCACGATAAGAGCATATGATGACCAAGAAAGAGTGTCTCAAGGAACAATTAAGCTCCCTATCCAAGTAGGTCCAACACTTATGGAAACCACATGTCAGGTCTTGGACCTCGAATTACCATACAACATCCTCCTGGGATGCCCATGGATCCATGCAATGAAAGTCGTAGCATCAACCTTCCACCAATGTGTGAAATTTACACATAATGGACAAGAGGTTACCATTCATGGAGATCTTGAACCATTTTCATATTGCAAAAATCTTGAAGCCAAGTACTACAAAATCCCACAAGTACCAAAGAATGATGAGGGCCCATCCACACCATATATCGACCCCACCACTCTCGCATCCACTTCTGCAACAAAGACACCCACCATTCCCACCATATCCGATATCAAGCTCATCATCCAGGAGGATGGTTGTGGAAGTTACAGGCTCCCTAACAATGCTTTTGTGATAGGAGAGTTACCACAATCTCCTAGATCATGAGGACGCCCACAAGAAAATCAAGCTTCCACATCACAAACGTATCCTAAGGATTATCCCGAATTCACAAGATGGGGAAACCTTGGTCATGAGGTCATTGAAGCAGATCCATCTCACATGTTGAATCAAGATGAAAGACCGACAGCTAATTTACCAATGGACAAAAGAAGCAAAGGCCTACACATGATGCTTGCAATGGGCTATGACCGAAATCAAAGACTGGGACAAAATGACAATGGGCTCATAACACTTATCATGCCTGAGACGTGACCCATAACAAATCTTGGTCTTGGATGTGCCACTCCGAGAATAACCATACGTGGCCGAAGTCCTCTGGTTAGAGCCGCTAATGTTTCTCCTCAGCCAGTACTAGTACAAGTACACTCACCAATAGTCACAGGAAGGGACACACATAATTTTATAACTGAGCCCTATATTAGTAGCGATGATGAAGATACCTTATCCAATCCACCTAGGCTATTCGAAGATACCACCCTGTGTATGATTAGTACCATATCCTTTGAAACAAATAGTCAAAATCATGAGATTCGTTTAGTCTACCCCCAACTGATCGACTATGACCAATGAGGACCACTAGTTCTCGATAGATTCAAAAATGATGAAGCACTCTCAGAATTCATGGGATTGAGGGATAACATTCCAGATGGAGATCACAAGGCAAGCTTTATAATAGAGTTGGACACACATGCCTATTATGGGGAAATGATTGAATCCTTCAGTCCCAAAAGTGAGAAACTAAGAATCATATCCAAGTCCTTGAGTGAAAACCACACTGTGGCACTCTCTGACAAGAAAATAGTAAAAAGAAAGGACGTATCCAATGGTGAAAACCTCTCTGAGGCACCCAAGGATGAAGGATTCAATCTTCCCTTAAGAGCCATTCATCAGGAGAAGTCAGTAGTCTTGGCCGAGAAATGCAATCCAGTCAACCTAGGAATAGAGGAGACCCCGCATATCACATTCTATGTAGAATCACTATTATTAGAAGAACGGGAACTCTTATTAGCATTCCTAAGGGAAAGGAAAATAAAATTTGCATGGAGTTATGTTGATATGCCAGGGCTAGATCTAGAAATGGTTGTCCATCATTTAGTAGTATATCCAGAAGCAAAGCCAGTCAAGCAAAAGCTTAGGAAAATGCATCCTCAAATCACTTTGTTAGTCAAAATGGAGCTCAAAAAGTTGCTAGATGTAGGATTCATATGACCAATCGATTATCCAGAATGGGTATCAAACTTGGTACCCGTATCAAAGCCTGACGAAGCCATTAGAATTTGCACAAATTTTAGAGATTTAAACAAAGCATGTCCCAAGGATGATTTCCCTCTTCCCACTATTGACATGATAGTTGACATGACAGTAGGGCATGAGATGCTATCACTAATGGATGGCTTTTTCAGGATATAATCAGATCATGATAGAAAAAGAAGATCAACATAAAACTGCTTTCACTTGTCCATGGGGGACCTACTATTGGAACACGATGCCATTTGGCCTAAAGAACATAGGAGAAACCTACCAAAGGGCCATGACACTAATATTCCATGATATGATTCACAAAATAGTCAAAGATTATGTCGACAACATCTTAGCAAAATCAAGAAAGAGACAAGATCATATAGCAACCCTAAGTGCTATCTTTGATAGATTAGAAGAATACAAAGTTAGACTAAACCCTAAGAAGTGTGTCTTCGGCGTACAATCAGGTAAATTGCTAGGATACATAGTCTCCATGAGGGGTATCGAGGTGGATCCAGCAAAAGTAAAAGCAATCCTCGAGATGGAAGCACTGAAAATATTAAAGCAACTGAGAGGCCTCCAAGGCTGACTTCAATCCATCTGATGGTTCATAACACAACTGGCAGACAAGCAGAACCCATACTCTTACCTACTCCACAAGGGGGTAGCATACAAACGAGAAGCAAAATGTGAAGAAGCATTTAACAAAATCAAGAAATACCTACTAACACCACCAGTGTTAATGCCACCTATTCCAAAGAAGCCATTGATCTTATATGTGTCAGCAACAACAGCAGCCCTTGGAGCTCTTCTTGCTCAACATGATGAAAATGGAACAAAGAGGGCCATCTACTATATTAGCAGGACAATAGTCGGTCATGAGCTAAATTACTTCTTCATCGAGAAAGCTTACCTCATAGCAGTGTTTGCATCCCAAAAATTCAGACACTACATGTTCGCACACAGGATAAAGCTCATTACGAAAATTGATCCCCTCAAGTATCTCTTATCCAAGGCAATGTTAATTGGCAGAATGGAAAAATGGGTTATGATATTGTCAGAGTATGACATCGAGTATGTAGAGAGGAAAGAAATCAAGGGACAAGTTATTACAGATCAACTAGCAGAAGCACCCATATATTCTGAGAACCCTCTTGTCTCAGAATTTCCAGATGGGTCTATTTTTAATCTCAACATTTCCAATCATTGGAAACTATACTTCGACGGCTCATATACTCAACATGGATCAGGAGCTGGTATCTTCTTCATCACCCCACAAGGGGACTGCATACCAAGGTCATACAAACTAGCATTCCCTTGCACAAACAACATAGCGGAATATGAGGCTTTGACTATAGGTCTTAGGATAGCAGTGCAATAGAATATCAAAGCCCTCAAAGTCTACGAAGACTCTCAGTTGATCATAAATCAAGTCAATGATGAATATCAGACTAAGGATGACAAGATAACTCCATACAAGAAATTGGTGGAGACTCTTAAGGAATCCTTCATTGACATAATATTTGAGCAGATTCCAAGAACCAACAACAGAGTCGTTGATGCCATGGCTACAATTGGATCTCTAGTAGACATCCCTCACAATGTGCTGAAATATGAATTTCTGATCAGCCAACTTCTTGTTTCAACATTCGAGGTACCATAATCAGAATATGTGTGTCAAATCGTTGGTCCTGGTGATCCTTGGTATCATGACATCTACACATATCTTTGCATAGGAGTCATACCCGCTGACCTACGATCGAGCCTAAAATGAACCTTCATTAAGCATCTAGATTCATCATCCTAGGTGATACCTTATACCATAGAAGCATAGAAGGTACCTTGTTATGTTGTCTAAATGTGGAGGAGGCATTAACCTCTCTAACCAAGGTTCATAATAGTATCTGTGGCTCACACTTAAGTGGAATGACCATCGCCAAGAAACTCTAAGGATGGGGTATTATTGGCCCACAATGGAAAAAGAAGCACATGAACATGCTAAAAAATGTTTACAATGTCAGCAACATGGGGACCTCATCCATGCTCCAGCTCAAGAGCTTCACCCAATTATCACACCATGGCCCTTTTCACAGTGGGGACTTGATCTCATTGGGAAAATATCACCCACCTCATCCAATGGCCATAAATTTATCATAACTGCAACTAAGTACTTCACAAAGTGGGTGGAAGCCATACCCATGACGTATATCACTGGGAAGCAGATCTCAAAATTCATCCTGAACTATATCATCTATCATTACGGTGTCCCACAAGCTATTATCTCAGATAATGGGACACCATTCAAGAACCAAGATGTCTATGACTTGTGTGAGAAATTCAAAATCCAACATCACTTCTCCACCCCGTACTATCCCCAAGGTAATAGCCAAGTAGAAGCCATGAACAAAACCATCCTCAAAATCCTCAAGAAAACAGTCAATGATGCAGGTCGTGACTAGCACTTGTAGCTTAATCCCACCCTCTAGGCTTATCGAACTAGCATCTGCACACCCACTAGCGCTACCCCTTTCTCCTTGGTCTACGGATCAGAGTTCATACTCCCCATTGAGATCGAGCTCCCATCCCTCAGGATATCATTGCAAAACCTCATCACGGATGGGGACTATTGAGTGTCAAGATTAAACGAGCTGGAGTTACTGGATGAGAGACGCATAGATGATGTGAATCATCTGTAAGTCTATCAAAATAGACTCAAATGAAGCTACAACAAGAAGATTAGAAGCAAGACTTTCCAAGTCAAAGAATTGGTCTTAGAAAATTAGAAGAATGTCCTGAATCCCAGCAGCAAAGGAAAGTTCAAACCCAATTGGTTAGGGCCTTTCATCATCACAGCAAGCTATAAATCAGGGGCATATCAGTTATCAACACCCGAACGGGAACCTCTGCAAGAGCCAATAAATAGCTCCCATCTCAAAAAGTTTTATGCCTAATTCTTTCAAGGTATAGAACCAAAAATAGAAAAGTCCGAAAATGGTTACTTGAAGAAACTGGCATCTTGGTAACAATAAAAAAAAAGCAAAAAAGCAAAAAAATCCAAAAAAATAAGAAAAGGATCAAAAAAATCGTCCTCTAGTGAAAACCACTTTGGTGGCACTTTGGGCAAGTACCTTGGTGAAAACTTGGCAAACAGGCACCTTGTGTAAATAAGCACTTTCCATCCACCAGGATCTCTATGACTTGTTCAGCATCATCCCTCCATTTCGCTTCCATAATCCATCAAATTTAGGTCTCCATCCATCACTCATCCATTCGCATCTGCACCATAGCTTTGTCCTGTGTTCGTATCATGATCCCTCCTAGTACTACTTGGTCCATCCTCAAGGTCAGCTTGTCCTGCCTTTATCAGAGTAGTCTATTGCATCACGTTGGGGGCATGTTTTCATCAGATCAGATTCGTGTATGGTCTTAAAGTCCTCAACATCAAAAAAATCCAAAAACATCAAAAAATTAGAAAATCCAAAAACAAGTCAAAAATTCATTCAAAAAAGCCAAAAATAAGGTCGTCTTGTCGAACTACATTGTCTTTGAGCTTGAACGTAGGAAAGGTTGATCTTTGATCATCCCCTGAGAGATTTAGGTCAGTCATATAGGAGTCTATCATAATAAATTGACATTTCATCATGTATATTGTCATCTGTAAATCAATCAAGTCATCAGTCGAACTACGTGGTCTTTGTGTGTATAACGTAGGAAAGGCTAATCTTTCGATCAGCCCTCAAGGCCCCTAGGATAGGTCGTTAGGTTAGTATCTTGGTCAAAATCTCAAAAAATCCCAAAAACATTGGAAAATTGAAAAATCAAAACATTTGAAAATCTCAAAAAAATACCAAAAATAGCCTTAAAACATTGCAAAACACCAAAAACATCCAAATATTTGAAAAAAACCATCTGCCTCATCTCGCTTGCACCCGCAATAAACATCACTCATAATAAACTAATCATCATCATCCACCTTTGGTAAAACAATTGGAAATAAGTCCCGCACATCTTCAGGTAGAACTTAAAATGTCAAGTCATAAGTCTAAGTCAGTACATAAACAAGTTGGTTATCTCTTCGTATCAGTAACACATCATCCAAACAGTCCCATATCAATCATCTGATAACATCATGTCCTAGGATGAATCCTTCCTACACAGGGCATTATTTATCAGAAGGAACACTTTGGATAAACGAAATGATGTGTTGCCATCCACTAACATGTCCTAGGATGAATCCTTCCTACAATGGGCATTATCTTTTGGCAATAAGTTTTGATTATCATCCTTAGAAAACATTTTTTTTTTCCGTTAGCGGTATTGAAGAGCATCAGTTTGTTTGTTTACTTGGTCTTTATCTTTTTAACTTATCTTATTTGCTCTCATTCCAAGGACTTCTCAATGATATCACAAAATAGCAGATTTAGAGACATAGGAATGGGGAAATGATCATTATCTTTTTCCTATTGTGCTTGTTGGACGTTCTTGCAATATAACCTCGGTGAATACTTGCTTTGTTAGGCATATATGGAAGAGGTCTAGGGAAACTTGTTGACTATTACAGGGATAGGTTTACCTTTCCATGTATTGGTCAGAGCTGTCTGAAACTTCCGAAATACATCCTAGCAAGGTTTTTGTATGTTAGGTGTGAACAAGAATACTCCTATCTATTTTTCAAGTCAAATTCCATTACACTAAGTACAATGCCATCTTGGTTGTCTATACCTTGATGCATTACACCACGTGTGTTATCAAACATAAGAAAATTTGGCCCTTTGAAAATCCCAATTCCTCAGCAAGTAATCATCATCATCATCATCATCATCATCATCTACATCTGTGTCATCTTGCATCTTGTTGAAATGACTTCTGCTTTTCTTACTAATCATACTAACAAGGTACTATGATAGTTGATCATCATCACCATCATCGTCATCTATCCTATATCCGCTAATCAATAGCACATGGCATAAGCATATCATATAGAAATCATTAGCATATTGCATAAGCATATCATTTAGGAAATATACACATTTCATTTTAAAATAGGTGCATCCATATCATCACATTTCACCCATTACATGGCATCTCATGGCATTACATTGATCATTGCATAAACATTCATTAGCATTACATAAACCATCACATAGCATGAACAAAAGCATCTCATAATCATAAACAATAGGAATATAAGCATTTAAATCATCACATTAACATATCATTGCATCACATACATCATCATTTAGGATAATAAAATTGGCATCTCATATCATCATTTCATTCACATCATATCACGGCCATCGCATCATATTCATCCATAAATAATCTCATAAATAAGCATTTTTTTTCATAACATTGTGTATACCATAAGATCAAATCCATGTATCACATATAGCATAAACATCATAAATAGATAATATCATTGCATCGCATACATCATTAGAAATAAACGCATCCATAAAACATCACTGCAAAGCATATAAAAATAAATCATACATGCATAAATAACACATTACATTGCATCAAAATTGGCTCATATATATCATATCATCAATTGTCATAGTAAAAATAATAATCAGATCACTGTACATATGTGTCAATCAGTACAAAATGCCCATTGGGCTATCAAAAATGAGCCCATAAAGCACAAAATACATCATAGTATCCTGATCATGCCCGATCTCCGTGGATGCTACCCTCGCCCCTGTCACAGTGACCCTCTGGTGGTCTCTGGCTAGCCCACTCTAAGTACTCAAGAACCCAGGATGCTCTAGGAACATGATCGTGATAGGCCCGACGATAGTACTCTACCTCTTGAATGGCCTCCCTGTAAGATCAGACTAGCACTATGCCCTGGGATGATGAGGCGAGTGTCATGATCTCTATCTGCTGCCTACGGCCCAGCCCTGTAGCTACCTGTAGCTCTGCAACCTATCATTATTGTACAACCTGGTCTCTCTCTGCTCTGAGCTACTCTCTCTTAGCTTGTGCCTGGTCCTGCTCAGCCATCACTGCCTATACCTATACCTATAACTACAAAATCAAGGCATCCCATGCATCTACCTGCCCTACTAGTTGTGCCCGTGGCTGTACAGGAACCTAACCCTCACCCTCTACTCGTGGTGGTGGGACTGGCAGATCCTACTATTGGTCCTGTATAGGCACATCTCCATGATCTGGTGGCACTGGGGGCACCTTTGGTGGGTCCCAACGGATCTCGATCCTCAAACCTCACCCTCGCGCTCGTCCTCTGCCACTACCTTTGACCCTGTATGCCTTCTGGTCATCACTTGGAACAGTCAACCGGAGAGGAGGTTCGAACTAGTTTTTGTAGGCCTGTGTCGTGCCCGGATCTACCAATCCCTAATCATATGCCCAAGGTCAGACCACCAACTGTCAGAAACTATCGACCGCCTCCGCGGTCGGAATACTTGGCCCCCATGCCACCTGTTTCATGTTGCGTGTGAAAACGGCCACATAACCGTCATCTAGCCGATCCTATAGCTCCCCAAACTAACGCTGAACATGCCCAGGCAAGTACTACTCTATCATAGTATGCTCTTGGCCCTGCAGGTATCTATCCTACCGACAGTAGAAGAGCTGGTCTGCATCATCAGCCCATCTAGGCTGACCGAGGTACGGTCTCCATGTGAAAATGAGCATCTCATCAATAACCCGCCTCCAGTAGGGGATCCCATGCTCTCTAGTGTGTGTGAAAGACACACCCCCTCTGTATCATGCCACAAGGGCATCCTCTACCCCCATCAGAACCGGAATGACCCGTGGACGTAGTACAGAGATGTGCTCCCACGCCCAGACATGCAGCAAGGTAACTCTGGCTCCTAGCGCTCTGCCATCCGCATACACATACTCGCGCAAATCCTTGTAGAGTGAGGCCAATAGTACGGGCCCCCATGCAAACTGAACTGGTCTGTCTCAAACCATCCTCTCCTAGCAATATCCCCATCCAGGATTGAAGTATCGCCCTCATCTGTCTAGGGCAACCAAACCTGAGATGATCACTGCAATTGCCTAGCGGAAGGGAGGTGATATCACTCTGTACCTCTCTAGCTTGATTTACCCCTCGCAATAGATGATGTCTCGAGTGGCGAGGACTTGGGTACAGTAGGTGCGTCCCTCCTTCATATCATTGATCACTCGGTGGCCATGAATGGGCAATCATAAAATCTGCCAGACATCCTCCAATGTGATGGTCACCTCACCAGTGGGAAGATGAAACGACGATGTCTTACTGTGCCATCACTCCGCCAGCGCTGACAACATCCCAAGGTGTGTGCACACGAGCATCACATTAGCAATGTGCCAAAGTCCTATAGCCCCCAGCCGATCCTAGTCTCTATCGCTAAGATCCTGAAGAACACTCGCTAGATCCCATGACCGGTGCTCCCAAGAATAGAGCTCCCTAGGCCCGTCCTGCATCACCAAAGTCAGCATGTTAATTTTTTTGGAAAATTCCTGACATAACGTCTCAAACTAGTTCCCAACGGCATACTTTGTAAAGGCTTCACAGTTTGAGTTTCCTTAAACTCTGATGTTGGACCCAGAATTTCCCCAAATAGCGCTGTTGCGGCGCAGTTTAACCCTTAGCGTTGCAGTTTTCACGAAAAGAGCACTGTCGCGGTGCGACTTTCCAAAACTGGCCCGTGAGTCTGAGCTGAGCCTGAGCCCAGTGGTGGAATTTTTAAATTCCAAATTGCACCACTGCGGCGCAAAACAACACTGCTGCGGCACAAAACGGCTAAAAGTGGTGCGCTTTAAACACCCCAGTGGTGCTATAATAGCGCCGCTGGAGGTGAGCTCTCCCTAAAACTAGTAATAAATGCACTAAAATGAAAAAATAAAGCTTCAGTTAGGGTCACATACTGGGGCACCGATGTCTGGTGGCCGCTGGTAGGTTTGAACTCAGTCAGAAATGTGCAGAGGGAGGTTTCGTTGTGCCATATCATCAGGAGGTCAGAGCTCAAATGTCAAGGTTTGCTAGCGAAGGTGTGTGAAAATGATTTGAAAGTGACCCCTTGGGCCCCTTTTAAGCCTAAAAATTAGGGTTTTTTTACCCTCTGCGGCTGTCCTATTAGGTTTTTGGACCCCCAAACCTATTTTTATCAGTTTGAGGCTTGTTTTTCATCGTTTTATTGCGTTTAGACATGTTTTTAGCCTCCCGGACCCCTTTCGGACCTCTCGGGCACTGTCACCTTTTTTCGCGAGATCACCCAAAAATTTGAAATTTTTGTCCGATCTCTCGTGGGGGTATCATAATGGCATATTTTCTCTCGCCATACAATGGTGGGGCAAGTTTTAAATATCAAAATTTTTGGCTTTGATCGAGATAGTTTATTCTTTGAACCAACGCAACGAGTGCATTGCTTCAAAGAGGGGCAAAATGTATAGATCAAAAATATACTGATTGACATCATGCATCTGATCCTGACTTACTAACATCATTTCTTCCTAAATCATCCCTTGGTCTCAACAGTTAATCAAATTCCCTTATCTGATTAAATTCATCAATATTTGTCTCTTAATTAAATAAATCATTTTGTCTAATTAAGTCACTTTCCCTTGTTAATTAAATCAATTCATTTGATATAATTATCCCTATTTAATTAAATAATCAATTTATTTGATTAAATCCCTAAAGTCTATCTATTGAATTAAATAAATTAAAACCTTATTTGATTTAATCTAATACCATCCCTTTTAATTAAATAAATCAAAATATTTATTTAATTAGCCTCTTATCAAATTCCTCTCTTATCTGATTTAAATAAATCTATAAATTTGAGTCAAATAAGTCACATCATCTAATCTCCTGTTAAATTAATTAAACCCTTGATTAATTTAACCTCATCTCATGTCACTTCCTCTAGATAATGCAAGTTGCACATGAAAATAGATTTAATTCATTTATTAAATCCCTATTTTCCCTCACATGGCATCTTTTTGGAATATTCTCTCAATTTGAATTCAAATTGATCCAAGTCAACATGTACATCCAACAAGGCATTTAAGATCTCTTACATGTCCTTTTTCCTTGAGCCAAGTGGCATTTTTTGCATTTTCCCTTCCCTCTTACATGTCATTTCAACAAATTAGAATTTCAAATATTGGCATTTATTGGCACAAACCCCAAATCTTGCACAACCATCATCCATTCATAGCTTGACAAGTGGAACCATATCCTTGGATGAAAGTTAGCCCCACATTGCTCAAATTTGGGTTTTCATCCATCTTGAAATCTTTTAAATGAAGAGCTCCTCTCCTCATTTTATCATCCACAAATTGAGTAAAGTTACCATGCTCAAATATCTATCAAGTTTCACACCATAGAGTTCTTAGCTAGGTTCTTTTGCAGATTTAGCTTGGAGTCTTCATCATTCATCATCAAAAGTGGATCAAAGTTCATCATCAAATCTACATATTGAAGCTTGCAATCATAGGAAATGGGAAATGTCCAAATTTCCACCTCAAATTAGCACCAATTCCCCCATGGGATTGAGAGTTTGCATATTTAATTAGGATTCAATCTTGTTTTTGTGATTTCATTGTATTTTTCATCATTCTCTTCCTAATTTGAGCTATGTTAATGAATCTCATGGGGAATCCATGTTTAGGCTTGCATTTCCTTGTTTAACTTGTTTAATCATGTTGTTTTGAAGGTACCTAGATTTTGGGTTCACAAATGCAAACAAGTATGTTCTCTGGGAAGGAAATTTGTATAAAAAAGGTGTGGATGGGACTTTCTTGAGGTGTGTTGATAAGGAACAACAGAAGAGGCTATTGGAAGTATTTCACAGTGAGGCATGTGGTGGACATTTTTCTGCTTCTATAATAGCCTTCAAGATTCTACATCATAGATTTGTTGGAAATATTTGTCTCAATCCCACAGGTTGAAACCTCTATAGGAGCCAAGTTAGTGTGACATATTCTATGTCTGGCCAACGAGCAGATTTGTAGCCTTATGTTTTGTATAGTTCGTTGTGACCTTGCAGAAGTCTTGCCAAACGGTTACACTTTGGAGTCTTCGGTGTGACATGTTGTGTTCGATGTAACCTCTCACCACCTGTGGAGATCTCTAGCCGACAGGCCATTCTATCATATATCGGGGAGACCCGTGGTTGAAAGGATTAGTTCAGGATGAAGTCCCAGTGATAGTAATGTCTCACCGACAGTATTCACTTGGGGTAACCCAAAGGTTTCGGGGAGAAGTCTCAGTGAGAATGGAATGTCACGTCAATAGGGATACAACTGAAGTCATCAGAGTAGCTCAAGGTGATCGGTATGAATTCTTGGCGACTCATGGGGTCTTGCCGACAGTAGTATGGCTTTGGAGTAACATAAGAGAGCTCGGTGAAACCTCTTGGAGAAAGAAGAATGTCTTGCTAACCGTTCAGTGCTTAATGTAATTTAAAGCCCTTGAAGTAAAGTCTCAGCAATGGACGTTTGTCTTAGCGATGAGGAAGTCTATTGTCAGTATGACTTGAGACCTCGGTAAGAACTCTCAGCGAAGGATGATAGTCTTGCCGACTGTTGAATACTTCAGAGTAACTATTGAACATCAATGTAACCTCCTGGCAATAGCGATAAGTCTCATCAACTGTTGGATGCTTCGGAATAACATGAAGGCTCAATGGGATGTCTCAGCGAAAGCGATAGTCTCACCGATATGCATGCTAAGGTCGATACAAGTTGTAAGCTCGGTGGAACCTCTTGCCGATGGAAACGACTCTTGGTGACATCGATGATTAAGTCTTGTGGAATCGGGGAGACACGATTAGTGTCTCACTGACATGCCAACATAGGTTGATCACTTTGACCGAAAGAAGACCATCCTACATGGTGTCTCATGGACCAATCAGAGAAGCCGAATAGGAACCGTTGGAAAAAAGTTCATTGTGGCAATTCTGAGAGGAAGCTCGATAGATAGGGGTGACATGGCTATAGTCTAGAATAGTAGATGATGTCTGGTTTGATGGTTAGATGATTCGAAGGATCGACAGATTGCTATGTGATTGTATAATCAGAGTGATTTCTATTATGTAAAGATTGTAACTTGAAGGTTCCTGTACAAGATTGATCATTGTGAAAGCTGTTGTAATCTAGCATCAGAAAGAATAGTCAGAACTCTGTATGTAATTATTTGTTACTGTAATACAAAGTGACTTCTCTTGGTGTGGTGGGTTTTTCTCCCGTAAGGGTTTTCCCACGTAAATCTGGTGTTCATATGTGTGTGTAAAATACTATGTTTCTATTATCTCTTTCATGTGCATCTTAATTGGACTATAATTGTAATTTTCAAATGTATCTCTGCATTCTTCCCTAAGGTTTTGATGTTAGGAGAGTTGCTTCTGTCTCTAATTTTCTTTACAAGTGGTATCGAATCCTGGCCAGTTGGGTTATCCTTGTGGGTACGTAGGGCTTTTTGTGTCAATTTCCGTTCAGAGGGATCTTGTAGAAGTTTGTCAATTTCTAATTACAGATTGAGATGCCTAGCACATCAAGAAAGATTAAAATAGAGAAGTTCAATGGCAGTAATTTTGAGTTGTGGAAAATTAAAATGGAGGATCTCTTAGTGGATTGTGATCTATGGCTTGATGTGTCTGGAACTAAACCTACAGGCATGAAGCAAGAAGATTGGGACCTTGCAGATAGAAATTCTAAGGGGATGATAAGGCTCTGTTTGGCAGACTCCGTTCTTCTCAATGTGCATGAAGAGAAGACTGCATCTTCCTTGTGGAAGAGACTAGCATCTATTTATCAGGGGAAGTCCTTGGTGAACAAACTATTCCTGAGGAAGAAGTTGTATACTTTGAGAATGCAGGAAGGAGGGTCTGTTGTTGATCATTTGAACGCATTCAATATGTTGATTGCACAGTTAACATCTGTTGGTGTAAGATTGATGAAGAGGATCATTGTATGTTGATATTGTGTTCTTTTCCAGATTCATGGGATCACCTTGTGATGGCTATTGGTAGTACAACATCCAATTTCAAGATGGAAGATGTTGTTGCTTCTTTGTTACTAAAAAAAATGAGAAGGAAATCTTCTGAGATGGCGAAGGAGGCCCTTGCTGTTAGAGGAAGGTCAAAAGAGAAAGGCAAGAAGAAGGACAAGAAGTCCAAATCAAAATCAGAGGGGAGATCAAAGTCTCCTGGCAAGAAGTCCAAGGTGAAGTGCTAGAACTGTGGGCAACCTGGTCATGTCTAAAAGGATTGTAAAGAGGAGAAGAAGAAGAAGAAGAAGTATTCTTCCAACAATGATTCTTCTCACAGTGATGGAGATGCCTTCATTGTAGCCTTGGCTACACAAGCATTAGATGATGTCTGGCTAATTGATTCTGGAGCATCTTTCCACATGACATCTCATAGAGACTGGTTCACGAAGTATGAAGAATACGATGGTGGAAAGGTGTACTTGGCAAGTGATTCAACTTTAGACACTGTTGGCCATGGAAGAGTCAGAATCCAATTCCCTGATGGCAGAGTGAAGGGAATCAATAATGTAATGCATATACTAGGTCTGGCTCAAAACTTACTTTCTATAAGTATGCTAAATGATATTGGAGTGCAAGTCATGTTCTCTGGAAATGGCTGCAAGATGACTAGAGGCTCAATGGTGCTAGCAAGAGGTGCTCGAATTGGTACCTTGTACAAGCTAGATGCACATGTTGTTCAATGTAACAATGTCTCTGTAAAGTCACAGAAAGCTACTAATGGAGGAAAATAGGGAAATGTTCATAATTGTGTAAACACTATGGAAGTTAAACTTCCAACAGAAAAGACTATGCTCTGGCATCATAGGCTAGGCCACATAGGAGAAAAAGGTTTAAAAACCTTGAAGAACAAAAACCTGGTTGAGGGGTTTGAAGATTGTAACCTTGAATTTGAATTCTGTGAACACTGTATATATGGAAAGCAGCACCGTGTTTCTTTTTATTCCAGTCCTCATAAATCTTCTAGTTTGCTAGATTATATCCATTCTGATATATTTGGTCCAGTGAATGTTCCTTCTTTGTCTAAGTCAAGGTACTATGTATCGTTTATTGATGATTATTCAAGAAGAGAATTTGTTTATTTTCTAAAAAGTAAATCAGAAGTATTCAGTCAATTTAAGGAATTTAAGAACCTTGTAGAAAACCAAACTAGAAGAAAAATAAAATGTTTAAGGATTGATAATGGTGGTGAATTTTGTTCTGATGATTTCAATAGGTATTGTAAAGACAATGGGATTAAAAGACATAAGACTACACCTTATACTCCATAGCAAAATGAAGTTGTAGAAAGGTTCAATAGGACAGTGATGGAGAGAGCACAAAGTATGCTGAGTAGTGTTGGCTTGGAGGAGAAGTTCTGGGCTGAGGCTATTGCTATTGCATGTTACTTGATTAATCGTTCTCCAAATTCTGCTCTTGTTGAGAAAATACCTTTGGATGCATGGTCTAGTAAGAAGCCCTCTTAAAGACATATTCGTGTTTTTGGCTGTGAGGCATATGCTCATGTGTCGTATGAGAAAAGATCTAAGTTGGAGAACAAGGCTGTCAAATGTATCTTTATTGGCTATAGTGCTAGCATATAAGGATACAAGCTTTGGAATCCAGATATGGAGAAGGTTGTATATAGTAGAAGTGTAATCTTTCATGAGCTGAAGCCTTCTACCTTGGATCTGCAGTCAGATACAAAGTCAGAAAACAATAAGGATGTAGTTGTAATTCCTCCTACACCAGAGAAAGAGGAATTGAAAATTCAAAATGTACTTGAAACTAAGGAGAGCTCAAGCAGTTTTGAAAGTTATGAAGAAGAAGAACCTCAGCCTTAACAAGTGAGGAGGTCAACTCATGAAAGAAAGCAACCTGATAGGTATGGGTTTTCTTTGATAGATTCTACTTGTGCCTATGCTTTAATTTCTAGCACTGATGAGCCTAGGACTATAAAAGGAGGCATTTAAAATGTCTGATTCAGACTCTTGGTTGGAAGCCATGAATGAAGAAATGGAATCATTAGAAAAGAATGAAACTTGGAGTTTGGTGCCCTTCCCTAAAGGTAGAAAAGTTATTGGCTGCAAATGGGTATTTAAAAAGCAGATTGGTCTAGATGGTAGTGTGGAAAAGTACAAGGCAAGGTTGGTTGCGAAGGGTTATTCCCAGGTAGAGGGAATTGATTATGGGGAAATTTTTTCTCCTATAGCTAAGTTGACATCTATCAGATTTCTTTTGTCACTTGCAGCAGCGTATGACTTAGAGTTCAAACAGATGGATGTGAAGACAACATTTTTTCATGGTGATCTTGAATAAGAAATCTATGTCTCAGCCTGAGCACTTTGTTGAAAAAGGTAAAGAGAAACTGGTTTCCAAGTTAAAAAAGTCTCTATATGGGTTAAAGCAGTCACCTAGAATGTGGTACCAAAAATTTGATACTTTTGTATTGTCTTTGGGATTTGTGAGATCAAAATCTGATTATTGTGTTTATTACAAAACTAAAAGTGATCAAGTTCTTATTATTGCTCTCTATGTTGATGATATGTTTTTCATAGGCAATAGTAAGCTAATTATTTCTGATATTAAGTCTCAGTTGTCTACAAAGTTTGAAATGAAAGATCTTGGTGCAGCAAGGTATATTTTGGAGATGGAGATAACCAGGGATAGGAATAGTATAAAACTTTGGCTCAGTCAGAGTAAGTATATCAAGACTATTCTAGAGATATTTTGCATGAATGATTGCAAGAAGCTAGTGGTTCCAGTCTTGAAGGGAACAAAGCTATCTGTTGAAGACTGTCCAAAATATCCTACTAAGATGGAGGACATGACCAGTGTACCCTATGCTAGTGCGGTTGGTAGTCTCATGTATGCAATGGTCTGTTGTAAAGCGAGTTTTCAGATATTTGAAGGGCACTTCAAATTTTGCTTTGTGTTACCATGGGAACCTAGTTGAATCATAGAGGACTCTTAGTATTTGAGGCTATGTGGATTATGATTGGGTAGGGGACATTAATAGCAGGAGGTCCACCAGTGGATATACTTTCATTTTGAATGGTGGTACAGTGAGTTGGATGAGTAAGCGGTAGGCTGTAGTCGCTTTGTCCACTATAGAGGCTGAATACATGGTAGCTACTCATGCTTGTAAAGAAGCAGTTTGGTTAAAACATTTGTGTTCTAACATTGGTTTTGATGCAAGGAAAATAACTATTTTTTGTGGCAGTCAGAGTGCAACTTGTCTAGCAAAGAATCCTACTTTCCATGCCAGGATGAAACATATAGATGTACAGTACCACTTTGTACGAGATATGATGGAGGATGGAAAGGTCAGTTTGGAAAAAATTGATACTCTGGAGAATGTTGCAGATGCATTGACAAAGCCAGTGAGCACAGACAAGTTCAGGTGGTGTGCCAATTCGATGGGCCTCAGTGCCCATGATTTTTAGTAAGTTTTTTTGTGCTCTGGAGGTGCCTGTGTGATCTTCTTCAAGT
This sequence comes from Sequoia sempervirens, assembly GCA_007258455.2. Taxonomy (NCBI): domain Eukaryota; kingdom Viridiplantae; phylum Streptophyta; class Pinopsida; order Cupressales; family Cupressaceae; genus Sequoia; species Sequoia sempervirens. The sequence continues at coordinate 175,543,862 of VDFB02271358.1, forward strand.
GGGAGATTGTTGGAAATATGTGTCTCAATCCCACAGGTTGAAACCTCTATAGGAGCTAGGTCAGTGTGACATATTCTATGTCTGGTCGATGAGAAGATTTGTAGCCTTATGTTTTGTACAAGTCGTTGTGACCTTGTAGAAGTCTTGCCGAATGGTTACACTTTGGAGTCTTCGGTGTGACATGTTGTGTTCAGTGTAACCTCTCACTGCCCATGGAGATCTCTGGCCGACAGTCCATTCTATCGTATATCGAGGAGACCCTTGGCTGAAAGGCTTAGTTCGGGGTGAAGTCCCAGTGATAGTAATGTCTCACCGACAATATTCACTCAGGGTAACCCAAAGGTTTCGGGGAGAAGACTCAGCAAGAATGGAATGTCACACCGATACAACTAAATTCATCGAAGTAGCTCAAGGTGATCGGTATGAAGTCTTGGTGACTCGTGGGGTCTTGCTGATAGTAGTATGGCTTTAGAGTAACATAAGAGAGCTCGGTGAAACTTCTTGGCGAAAGATGAATGTCTTGCTGACCATTCAGTGCTCGATGTAACTTAAAGCCCTCGGAGTAAAGTCTCAGCAATGGATGTTTGTCTTAGTGATGAGGAAGTCTATTGTCGGTATGACTTGAGACCTAGGTAAGAACTCTCACTGAAGGATGATAGTCTTGCCGACTGTTGAATACTTCGGAGTAACTGTTGAACATCGATGTAACCTCCTAGCGATAGTGATAAGTCTCATCGACTATTGGATGCTTCGGAATAACATGAACGCTCGATGGGATGTCTCGGTGAAAGCGATAGTCTCACCGATATGCATGTTGAGGTCGATATAAGTTGTAAGCTTGGTGGAACCTCTTGCTAATGGAAACGACTCTTGGCGACATCGATGATTGATTCTTGTGGCATCGAGGAGACACGATTAGTGTCTCACTGACATTCCAACACTGGTTGATTGCTTTGATTGAAAGAAGACCATCCTACGTGGTGTCTCGTGGACCAATTAGAGAAGCCGAATGGGAACTGTTGGAAGACAGTTTGTTGTGGCAGTTCTGAGAGGAAGCTCGACAGATAGGGGCAACATGGTTATAGTCTAGAATAGCAGATGATGTCTGGTTCGATGGTTAGATGATTCGAAGGATTGACGGATTGTTGTGTGATTGTATAATCAGAGTGATTTCTATTATGTAAAGATTGTAACTTGAAGGTTCCTATACAAGATTGATCATTGTGAAAGCTACTATAATCTGGCATCAGAAAGATAAATCAGAACTCTATATGTAATTATTTGTTACTATAATGCAAAGTGACTTCTCTTGGTGTGGTGGGTTTTTATCCCATAAGGTTTTTCCCACATAAATTTGGTGTTCATATGTGTGTGTAAAATACTTTGTTTCTTTTATCTCTTTCATGTGCATCTTAATTGGACTGTAATTGTAATTTTAAAAGGTATCTCTACATTCTTCCATGAGGTTTTGAAATTAGGAGAGTTTCTTCTGCATCTAATTTTCCTTACAAGATTTTATTGGCCAGGTATGTTCAAAGATGCTTATGAGTGGGTATCAAAATGTGAAAAGTGTTTAAAATTTACTAGCAGACCAGAGCTTGATGTTTTACCTTTGAAACCTATGGTAATTGACGAGCCCTTTCAGTAATGGGGACTAGATTTCATTGGACCAATCCATTCGATTTCTAGTGTAGGACATACACACATACTGACTACTATAGATTATTTCACCAAATGGGTGGAATCCATTCCAGTGAAACATACCACCACTGAGGTCATGTGTAATTTTCTAAAGAAGAATATTTTGGTAAGGTTTGGAGTACCCAAGAAAATTGTCACTGACAATACTAGCTCTTTTTCCTCTGCTAAAATTACTCTTTTCTACTATGATTATGGCATTAGTCTTGCTCATTCATCCAATTATTATCCTCAAGGGAATGGGTAGGCCGAGTTAAGTAATAATAATTTAATCTCCATCATCAAAAATTTGGTGATGAAAATCAAAGAGGATGGCATAAAAATTTATATGATGCTCTGTGGGTTGACAGAGTTACTTATAAAAGAGCCACTGAAATGTCCCCCTTTCAATTAGTATATGGAATCGATAGCAGCTTTCCTACACCATTGGAGATTTCAACACTTAATTTGTAGAAGGCTATAGAAGATGAGCAATTTTAGACCGCTTTGGAAAAGCGAATTATGTATTTGAATAAGATGGGAGAAGAAAGGGAATTTGTAGTGGATAGGATTACCAAGCATCAGTAGATGGTGAAAAAGGTTTTTGATAAAAAGGCTAGATAGAGGGATTTTGCAGTTGGTGATTCAATTCTTCTCTGGGACAGGAGAAGGGAGCCAAAAGGAGCACATAAAAATTTTGTTTCTCTCTGGAGAGGACCTTTCTTGATCAAGCAGCTTGTTGGTGATCGTGCTTATCGATTGGCTTATCCTGATGGTACTGTTCTACCTCTTTCCCATAATGGGAAAGATTTGAACTTCTTGAATAATTGTTCCATCAAGTTCATCCATGTACATAGTTTTTGTTTGCTTTGTTTGGTTTTGGCTTGTTTCGTTTTGACTCCATTGCCCAATGAATAAGGCTTTATGCCATGTTTCTGGATTCTCTGTGTCCTATCAATCCTAGTTCCCATTTGGAGCCAATGTTACCTGTAGGTATATTAGATATCATGTCCCTTAAAATTTTCTCTTCCTTGGTCTTCAATCTTTTTATTTTTTGGCCTAAGTCTAAAGTCCTTTCCTTAATTTTAGTCTTTGTCGCAGGTCCCTCTAAGTTTCTAACTTCTTGTCACGCATTCTATGAGTTTTGAAACCTAAGTTGTTGGCACTGTGTGTCTTTAACTTTTCCGTTGGGTTCATGTTTTTCCTAACTTCTTGATAGCCCGACCAGTCCTTTAGTGGCGTCAAGTGAGTCAATCCATTGTGAAGTCAGGGAGTCAGAGGTTTTCATAACTTCGTAACTCCCAACTTTAAGTTATGAAATTCCAATTTTCTGTGACAAGGAAATATGTTGCTCGTTTACATGTTTCGAGGCACTTCCTACACATTTAATAAGGCATACGATACAACCTGGAGATGTCTTATCAAGGATTTTTGTAAAGCACAAAAATCTTAGGGTTTGCTTTACCGAGGATTAAAATAAGGCACCATATTAATTTAGCACCAAACACGCATCCTATCATTTGCACAACTCAAGGTGGTGAAGATTTATTTGGTCAAGCTTACAATAGCACCTCTATCATCTAAAATTATTTCTTCAAGTTTGCAAGTGTTTTTCGGTGTCCTATGAGCTCATGCAAATTGGAATTGAAAACTATTGGCTTGGCGTAAGGGACACAGAGTTGGGATCCTTTAAGTTGGAACAATTCTGGGTGCGCCTAGAGAGTGATAAAAGAATTGCTATTGATGCAAAATTATTAGAGAGTAGATTAGCTCACATCGAGGGTTTTCTAGAAGTCATTCTAAGCAAGGACCTAATAGGTGCATGTGCAAGAAGATACATTCCAGAGAAACATGAAATCAAAGCCATGGATGAGACTGTTGTTTCTAGAATTTCTCCTGGAACTGTTTCTCACACACTAAGGATTCTTGACAGAACACCCATGAAGGACATGTCTATTGTAACGGTTGGTGAATTATTCAAAGTCAATGAAATCTAGTGCAAGAATTCTATGGGAAAAGGGTGGTTGAAATCAGAAAAAAGAGGTAAGTCATAGCTACCCACTAAACTTAAAACAATGTATTTCAAAGGAGAAATTGTAGATGCCACTGCTTTGTTGCATCATATTGTTGGGAATGTACAAATTGAGTCCTTTGAGGATTGGATGTGTCAATTTATTTTGGATGTCTATGATGAAAATGTGTACATTGATTGGGCTAAGATAATTTGCTTCCATTTGAATGAACAATTGGCCAATTTTTTAGAAAATAGCTACTTTTTGTTAGGGATAGAAAAACATATATCTAACAATTAAATGCAGATTTAATTAATAAACAGAGAAACTAAAACACACATAGAATAAATTATAACACAAATAATTTAACGTGGTTCACCCAATTCAGGCTACATCCACCAAACCACAGCCATCCAATGATTTTATTATCCAGTGCAAAAACCTATTACAATCTTCTAAATAATCGTGTTTTTCATCGTACTGTAACCCCCATCCAAACCCCTTTTTAACAAGCTTAGAAGCTTCCAGATTAGGGTTCTACAAAGTTGGTTTTTTTCCTTTTTTGTTGATTTTTCCTTTTTCGGTGACGATGCGAAAAAGTAGGAGGATACATGTCGAGGTGTATAGTATAGCATGATCAGTCGCCACAAACCAACAATCTCCCACTTGGAGACTGATCCTGGATGACACTGTTGCACTTACAACTCCCACTGGAAATAAGTACCTTGGACCTTGTTGCTTTGTTATACTTGAATTCAACCTTGAAGGCCAACTGAAGCTGAAGAGGAGCTCAACTTCTCCCTTGGTACCTCCTTCGTAAACATATCTGTTGGATTGGAATCTATATGTATCTTGTCCAACTTGACCTATCCATCCTCCAACACCGACCGAATGAAATGATATCTCAACTGTATGTGTTTTGTTTTAGAATGCAAGGTAGAATTTTTTGCAATATGTATAACACTCTGGTTGTCTGTAAACAAGTAATTTCCATCCTGTTGTTTTCCTAACTCATCCATGAAAATTTGTAGCCATATCATCTCCTTTATCGCCTCTGTTGCAGCAACATACTCTACCTTTATGGTGGATAAAGCAACCACCTTTTGCAATCAAGAAATCCAACTCACTATTGTCCCACCAACTATAAATACATAACTTGTGGTACTCTACCTGGTATCTATATCCCCTAAAAAATATGTGTCAACATAGCCTTTTAAATCAGTATTAGAGCCCCTAAAACATAAATATTTATTGGATGTACCTCTCAAGAACCTAAGAATCCATTTTACCACATTTTAATGCTCAACTCTGGGATGACTCAAATACCTACTAACAACTCCTATGGCATGTGCAATATCTGGTCTCGTGCATACCATGGCGTACATTAAACTACCTATAGCTGAAGCATATGGCATCTTGGACATTTTTTCTTCCTCCTCTTGTGTCTTTGGACACATATCCTTAGTCAATTTAACATGACTAGGAAAAGGTGTGCTGACAGCTTTTGCATTCTCCATATGAAATCTCTACAACACCTTTTCAACATAATTAGCCTAAGATAAAAACAATTTTATGTTTTTCCTATCTCTACAAATTTTCATACCAAGGATTTATTTTGCTCCCCCAAATCCTTCATAGAAAAATATTTTGCTAACTATTGCTTTAGCTCACTTATGTGATCCATGTTAGACCCTGCTACAAGCATGTCATCAACATATAAACATAAAATAATGTACTTGTCATTATCCAACATTTTAAAATAAATAAAATGGTCAGAATTACACCTATTGTAGCCCTACTCAGCCATAAAACTATCAAATTTCAAGTACCATTGCTGAGGTGCTTGCTTCAAGCCATATAAACTTTTCTTCAATTTGCACACTAGTTTCTCTTTACCTTTGACCTCAAATCCTTGTGGTTGTTCCATATATATTTCCTCTTCCAAATCACCATGGAGAAAGGTTGTTTTAACATCAAGTTGTTCTAAATGAAAATCTTCAACAGCCACAATACTTAAAACAATACAAATAGAAGTCATTTTAACAACTGGAGAAAAAATCTTATCAAAATCAATACCCTTTTTTCTGTGCAAATCCCTTTACTACTAATTTGGATTTAAATCTCTTCTTACCTCAATCCTCTTCTTTCAACCTATAAACCCATTTGTTTGTTAAAGTGTTTTTACCTGCAGGCAACTTGCATAATTCCCAAGTCTAATTTTTCAGCAAAGAGTCCATTTCTTCTTCCATTCCATGCTCCCACTGAACCTTGGTATCCACCTGCATAGCTTCATCATAATATTCTGGTTCACTAACATCAGTTAACAAAATAGTATACAAAGAGGGAGAGAATCCTTTTGGAGGTCTACTTATCCTTGAAGATCGTCTAACATTTACAGGAGTTTGTGGTATTTGTTGTTGATGTTGTTGTGGAGCATGAGGAACCATTGAAACATCATTGTTTGGAATATCATCCAACACTACATAATCATTTTATTTCTTCTCATGCTACAGCAACAGATCTTTGTACAACACTTTCTCATTGAATATGACATCCCTACTTCTCACAATTTTTTTATTTTCAAAATCCCAAAGCCTATAACCAAATTCATCAATGCCATATCCAACAAATATACATTTCTTTGATTTTGCATCAAGCTTGGTTCTATTTTCATAATCTACATGTGCAAATGCTTCACAACCGAAGGTAGTGAGAAAAGAATAACTCATCTTCTTACCTTTACAAGCTTCCTCTAGAATACCACAACCCAAAGGATTAGAGGGACCTCTATTAATTAAATAAACAACAGTGTTTATAGTCTCTACCCATATTTTTAAAGGCAGCCCAACATGTAATCTCATAGTCCGTGCATGCTCCATTATTGTTCTATTCATGCACTCAGCCACTCCATTTTCCTGTGGAGTCCTTAGAACCGTTTTCTGCCTACGAATACCATTAGAGGAACAATAATCTTCAAAATATTTGTTGCAATACTCACCACCATTATCAGATCTGAGATATTTTAGCTTTTTACCCATCTCATTCTCAACCAAGCTTCTTCATTTTTTAAAAGTTTCAATACATCAGATTTATGCCTAAGGAAATAAATCCATACCTTTCTAGTTCCATCATCAATGAATGTAACATAATACTAAGAGCCACCGAGAGAAGATACCTGAGCTGGTCCCCATACATCTGTACGCACAAGCTCCAATTTCTCATCTTTCATTTGCTTCCCATCCTTGAGAAAACTTACTCTCTTTTGTTTTCCATACACACAACTTTCACAGAAATTCATATTAACACATTTTAGACCTGGTAAAACATTATTTGAATGAAGTGCTTTCATACCTTTTGCACTCATATGCCCAAGTCTATTATGCATAGTGTTGATTCAAAGTCCACAACAACTGTATGATCTTCTACCTGCTAAACTACAACAACTATTCCTAAACATTGACCTTTTTCCATCACAATTAAAGTAGAATGAACAATATGACCTGTACAAAGATATAAGGTTCCTAATTTCACACCTTTTTCTACCACTAAGGCACCCTTTGTGACCTTCCAATTTTTATCACTAAATGTAACAACACAACCTTCATCATCTAGTTGCCCTGCTGAAATTACATTTTTGCTTAACTTTGGAACATGCCTTACCTCATGTAGTAGCCAATGATTCCCATTCTACAACTTACTCTTGATTCTTCCCTTTCCAACAATCTGACAGGGTTCATTATCTCCTAAATAAACCAGCACAAAATCCCCTTGGACATAATCAAAAAAATAACTTCTATGGAGGGTAGCATGAAATGAAGCCCCTGAATCTAACACCCAAGAATCATCAGCATTATCAAGGGAAAGAATCAAAGCATCATCATCAGATTTATTAAGTACCACATTTTCATCTTTACTTCCTTCCTTTTTGTCTCCTTTATTTTTTCAAGACTGACAATCTTTCTTTAAATGACCCGGCTTACCACAGTACCAGCAATCCCTCTTGTCTCTAGATTGGGACCTTCTATCCTTCAATTTTCCTTGTGACTTCATACAATTTCCATAATTATTTCCTCTCTCCTTTGTTCTGCCCCTACTTTCTGCATTCAAAACACTGCCTGATGTGGATGTGTTGGTGATTGTTTCTTGTAACCAGGTTTGTCTCCTATTCTATCTATGGAGTAGCCATCTCCAATCAAGGGCAGCTCGGAGGACCTGGACCAACTGACAAGATCTAGTCAAAGACTGAGATCTTCTACACTTTAGGCTCTATAGAACCAGGGTGGGTATACCCACACAATGCCTCAAATAAGACTAGACATTGCTTTTTATAGTAGATGACTCCTAATGCCAAGTGTTGAGAACATCAAATAGGGCTAGATTCTTAGTTACAAAACACTTGAAGCAACAAGGAGGTAGGACAAGACATCAAGAAAATGATATTCAATGATTTGTATGAGTTATTTTTTGAGAGGGACAGGGCTGGAAGACAGACTAGTGTCTAATCTAGGGTCATGGAGTCACACACAAAAGATGGAATTCATCTGCAAATGGAGCTCAATCAATGGATCTTGTTTTGTTGATGCCTTGCATCAACTATCAGTGCCTTACACTGATAATCTAGCTCTTGTTACCAGTCAGACTCTTCTTAGCAAATCCAACTTGCATACAAACAATCACTATCACCTACTCAAAGGGTTTTAACTGCTCCCTTGAAGCAGACATATCAACAAATGACACAGTCTCATGAAATATGAGAAGATGAACAAAGGCACCTTATGCATTCATTCAAATGATCAAAGCATACAAGTATGGAGACAATCTGATGGCATATGCATGACATACAAGTGTCTTCATGTGTTCCTTGTACAAATTGATTGTATTTACAGAAAAATTTAGACATTACAGCTTACAAACTCAATACATGACACCAGACTAAACCCTAGTATCTCAGACTAATCCCAAAACTCAGAAAGATGTGGAACCAGCACACCAAGGTTTGGAACCCCTACATCTAGCCATGAAATTATCCTTTATAGGAATAGGAGAAGCAACAAGCAACTCGCCAGATGAGATTACATGTCAGTAGTTGACTGGATAAACCTTAAACAGCACGCAGGCCACATCACTAGTCCTTCACCCTCTTCACCGGATATCATTAAATGCTTCGTGCCAGGTGATCCTAGGGAAATCTCGATGCAGATCTGATAAGGTCAGAAGAAGCAGGTACAGGGATGGGTGGCCATGGCAGTCAAACCAGGAGGGTATACTAGTCACATCACTTGAGGAAATCTATGGGTGTGATCATCACAAATCTAGAGGCCACAAATGCATAATCTAGTCGTTTCAACTGCTTCACATCATCAGAAAATTGGTTGCCCTAGTTCTGCAATTAATTCAATCTCTACCACACCAACTCGCACCAGCAATTGAGGCTCATGACCAAATCGGGGTCATCATGCTGATCCTATGAAAAATATTCATTGTCATCATCCTCAAGCCACGGGCCAAGTGACCAACCACATTGAATGCATTACTAGCTTGATCCATGTCCACTATGGCTTCCAGTGAAACAGTCACCATGACACCGCGGAGTTGGGAAGAGAACATGCCAAGAACTCAATGTTTCATCAAGCAAACATACCATTCGACAAGACTAGGCGCATTCGGCCAAACATCACAGTGACAACAATGCCACATCGGCGAGAGAAGGCACAATCAGTAGGAGATCATGTTGACACCCCAACAAGAAACACCATTGGCAAGAGAAAGTAGTGTCGGGAAGACCTCAAGGTGAAGAAAACATGTCATATAGATCACTGAACATAGTCGGCAAGAGGCCATCAAGTCGGCGAAACATCCCAGCAAAATCCATCAAGCATATCGGCCAGACATAAGGAAGTCAGCGAGACCTCTGGCCGAAGTCTGCATATTGCACCGAAAGCACCATAAAGTCGGGGAGAGATGGTCAGGTCAGCCAGACATCGTGGTGAAGTCATCGCGGCTGAAGGGAGGTCACACCGAGCGTCAAAGGGGCCATCAAAGTCGGCAAGACAAGCAAGGGTCGGGGAGACATCTCTTCGACACAGTAAACACTGGCCAAGAAGATAAGACCTCGGGGAGACAAGCAGGGGTCGCCAAGATGTCACTCCAAGAACCAAATGTCACACTGAAGGCAAGGCGAGGCCGATGAAAGTGGAAACTAGGGGTCGGTAACAAACGAAAAATGGGGCTCAAGGGGACCAGACTGAGGCAGAGTTGGAACCAAGAAAGAGGAGTTAGAGCCAGAGTGGGGGATAAAAAGGAACAAAAGAGACTGGGACTGAAAACCATCCCACGCCCGCTTCCGTAAAAGACCGCGGAGGTGGAGCCGAAACCGACACAAGAGAGAAAAGTCACGGGGCCGGGAGTGGGACAAAACCCGAAACAAGAAACTTGAAAAAGGTTCCAAAAAAGATTCTCGTTCCGATCTCGCGCCCACCAAAGGAAACAAAACAAAATACAAGCAAAGAGGCAGAGTTGGGGTCGGAATGGAACTCGAAAAAGAAACCAAAGGCAATAATCCAGATTCTAATTTAATTTCAGTTCTGCCCCTGCCAGACAAAAAAAGAACACAAGGGAAGGAAGAAAAGAAAAATCTAGCCATCTGAGACATGAACCCTTGGCACGCTGAGCTCAACCCTGATGGGAGCCCATTTACCCCATGTGCCAAAATGATAGAAAATTCCCAAGCTAAAGATTTGTTAGGAAAATCAAAGGAAGACAACTGGAAAATGAGAGAAAACCAAAATAGGCACTAACATAGGCTCCAGTTGGGGATGTATGCCCCTAGTGGGCATAGAAAGAATTCAAAACACTAGGAGAGCAGACCAAAACAAAAGGAAACCCAAAATAGTGAGGAGCTAATCGGACAAGGTTAGCAGACACAGCAAAACAAAATTGACCAGAAAAGCAAAAACCTAACCTAATGTTCATGGAAAAAGAAATGCTTCAGATGAAGCACCACTTCAAGAATTGTCCATGAACAGGAAATTCAAGAGTCACATTGTTGATTCCTTATTCCATCTGATGAGATTAGGCCACCAAATGAAAGATGAGAGCCAGCTTTTACCCTTGTCAAATACAATTCTACAAAATGAGTTGGCCTCCCCTAACTCATGCTTGCCTCTGCCAAACTGCAACAATATGAATGAGAACACCCTTGCAAACACAAGTACCTAATTGCCTCTGTGTAAGTGAAAACTTACTCTCTATTTAGTTTTATCTTCAACTAGCAACCAGATCCAATAAACTTTATCATTGCCACACTCTTCATTATCTAATTTTGTGTCATGTGGTAATACATGTGAATACTGATCAAGACCATATGAAAACATAGTCTGATCACAAATAGCTACTTGATAAAACATGTTAGAATCTCTCAACGGGTCAATACAATCAACACTATAAACATGTTCAAAATCACTATGTATTTGGAAATCAGGCATACTTTCCAAATACTGAATGTTATGTGACAACAAGCCATGCTTTACATCAATTACATCATTTTGAAGATGAGAACAATTAGCTTTAGTGTTCTGCATACTATCACATTTATTGAAAACTCCATCCAGCTGACAAAAATAGCACTCACAATCTGCTACATGGCTAGAACTATTATGCTCATTCTGATTAGTAGTTTTCCCATCAAAATTTAAATCATCACAAGAACTTACCAAAAGTTCTAGCTCACTATGCAAACTACCTTGAAGTGTATACAAAAGGATACACTCATCTGTTAGCACACTCTACAACTGCTCTTCATCATTCCAATCTTGCTCATGATCGGGCAACTCTGGTCCAGAGGTGCAATCTGATCTCTGACTAAAATCAATGTCATCATGATCTGTAAGATCACCATTAGAAGGGGCATCGAACTCACTTAAATCATACCTTGCATCCTGCAGGTCCTCATCAATGTCAAGGTCGATATGAGTTGCCTGCAACAACCTAGAGTTGTTGTGTGCATACCTTTGATATTCGGTGGCTAACAAAACTGATATTTGTTCACAACTTAGTAGGTCAATGTTCTGTCCTACCCTCTCAATCACTTCTTCCTCTTCTTGACCTCCACTAGGACTGGATGCAATACCAAGAAGCAAATCAGGATATCCCAAGGTATCTTCAAAAAGATTACCTTCATGAGGGTGGACCTCCACATCCTCACAGTCAAACCTGATATCCTCTAGGGTACTCCCTACATTAGCAACTTCATTTGTCTTCTCATGAAGACTTATGTCAAGACTGCACTCATTTGTACACTTGAACTGCTTAACTGTCTCATCACATTGCCGATTACACCTCCCTTCTTCAAAGAGCCAGTCCAACTGATGTTCCTCTTTGGGTTTTTGGCTTGGGAGACTCAAACTCTGATCTCTAGCTTGGGGCACCACTTCTGCAAGTTGTTCAAACACAACTTCTTCATCATCTGATGAAGCATCATCAAAGGTATCAAGGAACAAAGTCCTAAGCTGATACCATGAACCAATGGAGTGCAATGGTAAGCAAGCAAACCAATCATTGGCCACACCTTCTAAAGTTCTTACAAAAAATTTCATGACCACATCCTCTTTTTCGATCTAACAGTCTTCCATGAAATCAATGAAAATTTGCATATGTATTGATGTTGAATCTTCAATATCACCTCTAAACTTGGGAAAATGTTTATTAATTCCCCAAGGGACAAAATGTGGGTAACCCTGGATTCTATAAAAATCCAAAGGGTTGTATCTTTCATTATCATACGCCCTTTTATGAAGACAAGACTATGCCTTAAGCATGGTATCATAGCTTGTAGAGGGAGCATCAGGAAAGCAATCCATTTTTCAAATGAAACCTATCCCTCTACACTATCCAGTTGTAATTTTCAAATATCCCTTGATGACAGTGCTTGATCTCACCAAATAAGGGAACTAAAGTCTTTTCAATGTTCAAAAGCATGAAGAATACCTGGAAATGTTGCAGCTCAGGAACTTTCTTCAAATATTCAGTAGGTTCACCTTGACAGAGTTGCCACCTCTTTTACAAAGGATTGAACTTCAAATGATATGAAGTCCCTTTTATGTAAATATTTCTTTGAGTTCCTTCCACCAGCAGAGCACCATAAATGTTTCAGGCTAACTGCAACAAAACTTTCTCCAGGCCAACAATCCTTCACCACTTGAACAGCACCAACATGGCAAACAAAAATATGACTCTATTGCACATGATATGACTCGTTTCTAGATTCTCCAAGATATTCAACAAGAGGATGCACACCATAAGAGCTATGATCGCTTCAACTTCTACTCTTGTTTTCTCTTCTTCTTGCATTTTTCCCCAGCGGAGTCACCATCTTGTTGGTGATTTTTTCTTGTAACCAGGTTTGTCTCCTATTCTACCTATGGAGTAGCCATCTCCAATCAAGGGTAGCTCGGAGGACCTGGACCAACTGACAAGATCCAGTCAAAGACTGAGATCTTTTGCACTTTAGGCTCTACAGAACTAGGGCGGGTATACCCACACAATACCTCAAATAAGACTAGACATTGCTTTTTATAGTAGATGACTCCTGATGCCAAGTGTTGAGAACATCAAATAGGGCTAGATTCTCAGTTACAAAACACTTGAAGCAACAAGGAGGTAGGACAATACATCAAGCAAAAGATATTCAATGATTTGTATGAGTTATTTTCTGAGAGGGACAGGGCTGGAAGATAGACTAGTGCCTAATCCAGGGTCATGAAGTCACACACAAAAGATGGAATTCATCTGCAAATGGAGCTCAATCAGTGGATCTTGTTTTGTTGATGCCTTGCATCAACTATCAGTGCCTTACACTAATAATCTAGCTCTTGTTACCAGTAAGACTCTTCTTACCAAATCCAGTTTGCATACAAACAATCACTATCACCTGCTCAAAGGGTTTTAAATGCTCCCTTGAAGTAGACCTATCAACAAACGACACAGTCTCATGAAATATGAGAAGATGAACAAAGGCACCTTATGCATTCATTCAAATGATCAAAGCATACAAGCATGGAGACAATCTAATGGCATATGCATGAGAGACAAGCATCTTCATGTGTTCCTTGTACAAACTGATTGCATTTACAGAAAAATTTAGACTTTACAGCTTACAGACTCAATACATGACACCAGACAAAACCCTAGTATCTCAAACTAATCCCAGAACTCAAAAAGATGTGGAACCATAACACCAAGGTTCAGAACCCCTACATCTAGCCATGAAATTCTTCTTTATAGGAATAGGAGAAGCAACAAGCAACTGGCCAGATGAGATTACATGTCAGCAGTTGACTGGACAAACCTTAAACAACACATAGGCCACATCACCAGTCCTTCACCCTCTTCACCGGATATCATTAAATGCTTCATGCTAGGTGATCTTAGGGAAATCTTGATGCAGATCTGATCAGGTCAAAAGAAGCAGGTACAGGGATGGGCAGCCATGGCAGTCAGACTAGGAGGGTATACTAGTCACATCGCTCAAGGAAATTCGCAGGTGTGATCATCACGAATCCAGAGGCCACAAATGCAGAATCCAGCCATTTCAACTACTTCACATCATCAAAAAACCTATTGCCCTATTTCTACAATTAATTCAATATCTACCACACCAACTCGTACCAGCAATCGAGGCTCAGGACCAAATCAAGGTCATCATGATGATCCTGTGAGAAATCTTCATCATCGTCATCCTCGAGCCACGGGCCAAGTGACCAACCACATTGAATGCATTACTAGCTCGATCCATTTCCACTATGGCTTCTAGTGAAATAGTCGCCATGACACCGTGGAGTCAGGAAGACAACACGCTGAGAACCCAATGTTTCATTGAGCAAACATACCATTCGGCAAGACCGAGTGCATTCAGCCAAACATCACAGCGACAACAATGCCACATCAGTGAGAGAAGGCACAATCGGCAGGAGATCATGTCGACACCCCAACAAGAAACACCATTGGCAAGAGAAAGTAGTGTCGGGAAGACCTCAGGGTGAAGAAAAAATGCCATATTGATCACTGAACATAGTCAGCAAGAGGCCATCAAGTTGGTGAAACATCCCAGCGAAGTCCATCAAGCATATCGGCCAGACATAAGGAAGTCTGGGAGACCTCCAGCCGAAGTCCGCATATTGCACCGAATGCACCATAAAGTCAGGGAGAGATGGCCGGGTTGGCAAAACATCATGGTGAAGTCACCGCGGCCGAAGGGAGGTCACACCAAGCATCAAAGGGGCCGTCAAAGTTGGCAAGACAAGCAAGGGTCGGGGAGACATCTCCCTGACATAGTAAACACTGGCCGAGAAGATAAGACCTCGGGTGGACAAGCAAGGGTCGCCAAGATGTCACCACGAGAACCAAAGGTCACACCAAAGGCAAGGCGAGGCCAGTGAAAGCGAAAACCAGGGGTCGGTAACGAATGAAAAACAAGGCTCGAGGGGACCAGACTAAGGCGGAGCTGGAACCAAGAAAGAGAAGGAGTCGGAGCCAGAGTGGGGGACAAAAAGGAACAAAAGAGACCGGGACAGAAAACCATCCTACTCCTACTTCCGCAAAAGAGTGCGGAGGTGGAGCCAGAACTGACACGAGACAGAGAAGCCACGGGGCTGGGAGCTGGACAAAACCCAAAACAGGAAACTTGAAAAAGGTTCCAAAAAAGATTCTCGTTTCGATCCCGCACCCGCCAAAGGAAACAAAACAAAAGACAAGTGAAGAGGCAGAGCCGGGGCCGAAATGGAACTCGAAAAAGAAACCAAAGGCAATAATCCAGATTATGATTTCATTCTGATTTTGCCCCCGCTAGACAAAAAAAACACAAGGCAAGGAAGAAAAGAAAAATCTGGCCATTTGAGACATGAACCCTTGGCATGCTGAGCTCAACCCTGATGGGAGCCCATTTACCCCACATGCCAAAATGATAGAAAATTCCCAAGCTAAATATTTTTCAGGAAAATCAAAGGCAAACAACTAGAAAATGAGAGAAAACCAAAATAGGCACTAACAGGATGTTCCACCTAAGCTTTTCCTATGAATTTCCTCACTCAAAATAACACCAACAACATCATCAAATTTCAATGTATTTGAACCAAAAACAGAATTGCTAATGCCATTACCAAGCTATTCCAGCTTTCAGGAAAAGAACATAGAATCAAAAGAGCCATGACTTCTTCATCAAAGTTTACTTTTACAAAAGTTAATTGACTGGTGACCGTATTAAACTCATTTAAATGATCAGTAACTGGCCCACCTTGTACCATTTTCATATTAAATAAATGCTTCATAAGAAATACCTTATTCGAAGTGGAAGGCTTTTCATATAACTTCGCCAGGGTTTCCATCAACTCTTGAGTTATCTTTGTTGTTGTAATATTGAATGCCACCAATTGTGCCAGGAATAAACGAATACTGCCAAGAGCCTTTCTATCCAAAATATCCCAGTCCTCATCAGACATTGCTGAGGGTTTCTTGGTTTTCCCTTCCAATGGCTGCCACAAATCCTTTTGATAGAGGTAGTCCTCCATCTGCATCTTCCATAACTAATAGTTCTACCCATTAAACTTCTCAACCTTCTTACCCTCATCTGCCATTACTCCCACTCAACCATGAGACCTTCCTATAGATGATAATCGAAACACAACCCACTCTGATACCACTTGTTAGGGTTAGAAAGGCAGATATCTAACAATTAAATGTAGATTTAATTAATAAACAGAGAAACTAAAACACACAGAATAAATTATAACACAAAGAACTCAACGTGGTTCACCCAATCCAGGCTATATCCACCAAACCACAACCATCCAATGATTTCATTATCCAGTGCAAAAACCTATTACAATCTTGCAAATAATCGCATTTTTCATCATACTGTAACCCCCATCTGAACCCCTTTTTAACAAGCTTAGAAGCTTCCAGATTAGGGTTCTACAAAGTTGGTTTTTTTTCCTTGTTCATTGATTTTTCCTTTTGACATGCTATACTGTACACCCTCGGACCCCGGCAAGGATACATGTCGAGGTGTACAGTATAGCATGATCAATCGCCACAAACCAACACTTTTCATCTATGTTCTTTCCTAACATATATTATAGCTAGTCAAAGGTCATTTTGGCCAGGATTAAAACCACAGATACCCCCAACTTCTGGCATGCCTATGTATAAGTGTTACTCGCAGTTTACTAAACAAGTCAGGATGGGATATTTTTCCCTTGTTAATGATGCATTCTTAATGGAAGTTATAAGGAAATTGGATGGGAATCATGAAGTGTGTTTTTCTTCTGAGTCATGTCTTTGGTGTCATAATTTGGAAGTTTTTATATTCAATTTGATAGAATTTCCTACCTGAGGATAGGAGGTTTTGAAAAATCCCCACTAAAATTACCCAAATATCCTGAGGATTTGTTGGTGTTCCTGGAGATTTGTACACAAATGGCTATTGTAAATGTGAAATATTTGAATATGGGAAAATGGGGGTATCCTTTCCCATTGACAACTCCATCTTTCACATGCAAAAATAATCAAATGGCCAAATGTGTTGAAGGTATTCTCAAATAATATAATCTCCAACATTTATTTATGAGGGCTAATTTTGAAAGCAAGGGTTTTGTGAAATAAAATTTATATGGAGGAAATTCATATCAACATCAACTCGCTATTGATGACTTTTGGGAAGATTGTGCTGATGAAAATGAAGTCCTAAAAAGATATTACATGAGGTTAACCCTTGAACAGATACAAGATTTTGGTCTACCATTCTAGATTCCTAAGGGTACAATTGATGATCTGATGGTCATTGATCTTGAGTATGAGAATTTTTCTAATAAATCGCATCTCAAGGTTGACTGGAATGAAAATGATGCCTTGGATATAAACATATGGGCTTCCCCAGTCATGAAATGAACTCAAGATTTGCTAGAAGGAAAATGGAAACAAGTGGTAGGTTCTACTCAAGAACCAAAATCTTCTCAGAAAAATGAACAAGGATCTTCTTAAACAACTACATTTGGAACATCCTCTGGGAGAATGGCTACAAGATCTTCCATGAAAATTACAGTGTGGGGGTGATGGTGAGAAACCAAAAGATATGGTCAAACTAAAATTTGTATGTGAATAAGATAGTCCATCTACCCCTGCTCCTAAAAAGAAGGTCAATCAAACAAAACCTATGATGGTGGATTCAGATGTTGTTTTCAAGCAAATTGTTGAATATGATACTTTCCCTCCATTATCCAAAGTTGATGGAGGAGCATCTAGTGGTGTGAGGGTAAACCTACATCACCCAAAAATATATTTACTTTATTTTAGATTTTTGTATATGTTTTTGCATTTTTGGATATCCTTTTCGTTGAATAAGAATTCCCAACTTTCATAACTTCATTTCTTTTTTTTCTACTCAACTGCTATTTTTAGCATGTGTGAATTTGAAGTCGTGAGGAGACAAAAATTTAAAGGAAGCTTTAGGACAAAAAAATAAGTACTTTGGCGAAAGAAGTAGGTCGAGATCATTCCTGGTTTGAAATTTATTCAAGTTTCAGTTTGTGCTTTTTGCCCTGAAAAATCTTTTGAGTCCAGTTTGAGGCACTAAATGGTCTCTTATGGGCCCAAAAATTGTCAGAACTAGCAAAGTGGATTCTTAGCACATTCTTCACTCTAAGATATTTCCAACGGTTCAAACAGTTCATCAAACAAAGTCCTAGATCAAAAGTTATGGCTCCTAAAAGTTGGTGCAATTTCAAAAATTTGCTAATATTCGAATGTGGTTTTAAATTTTGAATTTCAAATTGTAATTTTTGACGCCAAACCACTAAAACTCATAATTCGAATGTTTTTTTTGGATCCAAACTGAAAAGGAGTTATTTATGGGCTAGTTTCTAATTTTTGGGTAGCTTTTGGGGAAAGAGTGCATACTAAGAAAGAGGAACTTCTCTAATTTTCTGTAAGGGCATGTATTGTAGAACTCAAGGATTTGGGATCCTCTGCATGTAAGCATTTCATTATTCTAAATACAATAATATTCTCTAGTTTTTGTGTGTGATAATTTGTGTCTCAGGTTAGCACCCTCATCAGAAGTACTCTCTTCCCCAGTAGAAAATATACCAATTACTCCTATTGAGTCCAAAGAAATCACTCTAGAGAATAGGAATTTTTCTTTGGTGGAAGCTTCCCCAATATGGTTGAAAAAAGTGGTAGATAAAAAGAGGAAGTACACTCCTACAACAATAGTTGGAGTAGACACAGTTGCAAAGTTGCTTCAATCTTCTTCTAGGCCCAAGAAAGCTCAAAAAATGTCAAGAATACTAACTGATCCAACTTCTGGTAATCAAGTGTTGGAAATTGTTGACCTCATAAAAGCTCTGAATGAGAATGAGATAACAGTAGCTAATTATAAATTCACACATGTCGATATGGGGCCCCAGACACTTGAAGGTGATATATATTATGATGACTATTCAGCCAATGCTTTGATCAAGCGAGTAAAAGAAGAAAGGAAATAAAAAGTGGCATTGCAATCCAAGGTTCTTGATTTGAAGAACTTTATTTCTTTTCTATAGGCCCTTCTTCGATATCTAGTGGAGCCTCAAGTTCTCAAGAAAAAAATATTGATGAGTTTGATCAGAAAGAATCTGGGCTATTCTAAAAGTGTCGGTGAATGGATTGATGATATGCTTGAAGAAACTATCCTCTTTATCAGTAAGTCTATACTTTTCTACACTCGAATGGTTGACAAAAGGAAGGAGTTGATGGAAGAACTAAAAAAAAAAGAAAAGATCAGACTAGTCTATATGTGCTCTCATAGGAAATTAAAGAGTTGATTTCCATGGATCATATGAAATTGATTAATGAACAAATTGTAAGTGATCCAAGGGAGTTAGATCCTTCATGGCCTAATTCATTAGAGTGGAAATTGAGCATCTATGACACCCTGGTAAAGGAGATTTCTATAGTACTTGAGAGATACCTAGACATGTTTGTGGAGATAAAGGGAAACTATCATGACCTAAAGGAGGAGATAACTAATGAATTTGATGAAAGAATTCTGGACTTAAAGGAGGTAAATGCCTAAAATTTAAAGAAATATTCAATAGGGAGATGGTTGATCCTACTAACATGACGAAAGAATCTTTCTCAAAAATCAGTAGATTGCAGTTTTATCTCACTTCCTTTAAACTAGAAGCAAGTAGGAGGTATGACACATTGAATGAGTCTGAAGCAGCTCTAACTAAAGTAAGAACTGGAATACAAATTACCACTACTCTAGGGAGCAAGGAGTTACTTGCAATTATTTCCAAGTACATGGATTACAAAACTAGGATGAAGAGAAGTAGTTGCAATAAGAAGTTGTTGAAGATTTGGAAGATGAAGAGGCTAAAGCGGTAGGAGATGATGCATAATTAATTTTTAGTATTCCATGATACTTTATTTATTTTGGCTGTTTAAGTTTAAGACTCTTTTAACTATTCAATGCAGTTACTTTCAAGAAACCGTTACTAAGACAAGTTGTTTATGCTTTAAATATGGATTCGGTTGATATGCTTAGGATCTTTTGGGAAAACTTTGATTTTTTCATTAAATGTAGACACATAAAATTGACCTAGCCCTACAAACTTTATTTTTCTCCATATTTATTTTCAACATAATTAAAATATTTAAATTATGTCCTATAGTCCAAATTTAACTATTAATTAAATAATTCTCAATTATTTAATTAATTCATATTTCTTATTCCTCCTGACTATTTAAATAAATAAATTATATTTATTTTATTTAAATACATTGCTAATTTCTTATGTCTTTCCATAATTAAATAAATCTATAAATTTATTTAATTATTATTTGTCTACTATGTCCTCCTAATTATTTAAATAAATAAAATTTATTTATTAATTTAAATATGTCATTATTTCCTTGTCTTTTATAATTAAATAAATTTCTATGATTTTATTTAATTATTGTCCACCTTATCCATTTCATCCATAATTAAATAATTAGTATTAATTATTTAATTGTCATATAGACTTTTCTTCTAATTTTAAATAAAGCATTTATTTAAAATTGTCCACTTTCTATTTTCCCACCAAGTAATTAATTTGAAATAATTATTTACTATCATGTGACCCCACCACTTTTGAATTAAATTAATTTTTAATTCCAAAAGTCAACATCACCTCTTGAATCATATAATTTTAAATACTTATTTGATTCTCCAGCAACTTCGTTTTTTGTGCCAATCTTATCTTCTTGTCACATGCATTCTTGACCTTTGATTTTATTTTTCCAAAACCAAATCATAGCCATTCATTTCAAATTTTAACCTAATTTTTCCCTAACCCTAATTGCTAGTTGTCACATGCAATTTCAACCTTTGATCTTAGGGCTTTGTCAAACTTTCAATCCTAGCCATTCATCTAAAATTGACTTTTTATAAAAAGGCAATGCCAACCTCATTTGGGGACTTTGATCATCTCCTAACTTCATTACTTCTTCATACTTCATGCTTCAGAATTTAGGTTTCCATACTTCTTCTTGCTTGTAGAAATATGAGTATACTTGCATTTTAGATCAAATCCTTCAATATTTGCTTAGGTCTTGTCATAGTCATAGTTGCTCATAAAAAATCTAAGGGCAAACATCATATTTGCAACAAATTGAGAAGGAATAATGGAGGTCAGCCATGGAGAATGAAGACATTGGGTGAGATCTTTTCATTTTTTTTCATATTATTTCCTTTGCACTTCATTATCACTTTGGATTTTTGTGTTTATGCATTTAATATGCTAACCTTAGGAAAATTCCCATAGTTACAAGAGAAAAACTTTGTTATCTGAATATTTACTGTCTGTTATTTTGATATAGAAGACAATGGTGGAATTTGTGGATTTGTAATCTTTGAATTATGGTGTATGAATTTGTTCTACTTGTGTTGAATGTTCTTCCAATGTTTAATCTATGATTGGGATAATAGATATTTTGACTTGTTGCATCACTATAGTATCAGTTATCTGTGAATAAGGATCCTATGGTGATATTTGTTTTCATTCTAGTTGTGAAGTATTTCTAGTTTTATTTTATGAAGTTATTGAATACCTTTAAAGATTTCTAGTTAAAATCCCCTACCTTTATTTGCTTTCTAGTTAAAAGCAACAGAAGTTATATACACCCAAAAATGGTCATCATATTCAATTAATTAAATACAACCTATTTGATTAATGCTTCAACTACATATAAATAAGGTCTTACTTTATTTATATTGTTCACTTTCCTTTTAATTATTCTAAATAATTAAATAAACAAAATACCTTAAACGTGTTTATTTAATTAACCTTCCTTAATCCTGATTAAGAATTAGAGCACATTTCTACAAATTTTTGTGTGCCACCTCATAAAGGTCACATAAAAATAAATAAGCCTAATTATTAATTAGAATTATCCTCACACTTCCACCAATGAGAAAAATCACATGGCTTTATTCCCCCACACTTCCAGCAAATTTGGAGCACATGGGTCTTTGTTTCACCAACTTGGGAATCCCATACATTTGGCATGCTTCCAATTGGTCAAAGGATTCTCTCCACACACATGGCATGTTGTCCAGGTTGGTCAAGGGGACAACATCCTGATTCCTTTCATCTTCACCGTCTATTATTTCTCCTTCGAAACTAGACCGTTGATAGGTGCCACCTCACAAAATGCTTGAGAAACCCTATAAATACACCCTCTTGCCTTAGCATTTATCATCCACCTTTTGAGTAATTTTATAATGCCATTTTTCATCCACACTTTGAGTATTGTTAACATGCAAGTTTTTCGTAGGAGCTTGGAGCTTTCATGGAGTCTTATACTTAGTTTTCATATCATGTGTTACTTTGCATTCTCATCTTAGATTAATTAATTACTTCATAGTTACATTTTATCATCCTCATTGCATCATAGTTACATTTTAGGTTAGTTTGTTTTATGTTTGCATTTGAGCATATGCATAATCATGGATAGTTTACTATAGTTTCATATCATCTCACTCATCTCCACTTGCTCATCTATCATCAACATCATCCTTCATTTATCTTTGCATCCATTATCCTTTCCATTGTTTTGTTTCATTTAGAAGCATTCCACTAATCATTCCAGCACACATTTGCACATAGAAATCATCTTAGCTTGCATTTTAAGCATCAAATCTCATTTTCTAGGTAGTCATTTTAACAACCTTTGTGCCCATAGAAATCTGAGGGCCAAACGGCTAAATAAATCCCTAGAAATAGAGGACAATGATACGTATTTGAAAGATTTGATTGTATTGTGAATAGAGTAGTTTTACTTGCTTCAAACTTTGAATGTAAACCGTCTCATTAAGGTTTGTGTTGACATTAGAATAATCTCCACATTCGACACACACACAGAAGTTAAAGATTATTCCTTCAATATCAAATGAAGGTAGTTGCCACCTTTTAAAATAAGTAGAGAATCTGTCTAAGAATTATATCATTGCCGATTCAACTATGGTTACATTTGTCACCTTTGTGGGCGTGAGAATATAGAGTTAGGTGATAAATCTATCAACCAAAAAAAACAATATTGTTAACTTATTAAATATTGTCTTTCTTGTAGTGCACTCTGTAAATACAATTTTTAGATCAATGTTTGTTGGAAAATATTTGTCTTTATTAATTATTTATTTTTGATAAGGTGATGAATTTGATTTTTTAGTTACTTTTTTGTGACATGATAGGAAATTAGATTCAAAAATTAAAATTTGGATATGGGATTAGAAGGTTGCAAAAAAACTCTATAGAAGCTTACATTATCATAAATAGAGTTATGTTTTATAGCCTAGACTATTACCCTAGACAATTCTACACCACACAAATCAATCCATGTGATATGGCCTCATTTCTAAAAGGTTATAAAAGACATGCAGCAACAAATCATAGATCACAATTGGGTTATAAAAGACATATGAGACTAAGAAATCAAACATGATCTCATTCTTTTGCTACAAACTGTATAACAAATTCTTAAATAGTGTACTAATGTACCAAGTGGAACTCCAATAGAAAGATATAAGTGTTGCTGCAACTTTTGGGTCCTGATACATACACTACTTGTGCTAAGTAAATATGAGAACATTTTAAGCCACCAATGTTATCAATACAATACCATCATGACGGTGCATAAAATGTTATCAAAATTTCATACAATGTCAGGAGGCCAATGTATTATCTCTTAGTCTATAAAATATCATCGATGCATATAGCCACACCAAAAATGTTATTTATGTGCCATGTATATGCATAAAAAATGTGTTCATCTATGAATATTGAACACTATTCCTAAAACATTGGGCCTCTTTTTTCTCGACTATACATTAAAATTTGGTCACTTGTAACAGTCGTTGTCTTGCATCATCATGATATCTTGCACTTCTCAGTATTTTGTAGTCCAATTTATATGTATACAAAATAAAAAATAAATACTATTCCAAAGTCAGAAACTATAAAAATTATTTTAAATGATACATATATCATAAACACATGTACAACATACTAGTTGTTTAATTCTTCTTTCCTACAATTTTCAACATCATCAAGAGATATTTTTCCTCGCACAGGGGTTTTTACATCCATCTATAACATAACAAAGACATATTTATCAATTATTTTTGATAGGTCTACTAATATCAATTGACATGAAATAAACAATATTAAACATATATATTTATACTCGAGTAAGTAGTGAAAGTTGTGACACAAAAAAGATGCAACTATACTTTAAGTTATATTTCATGTACATAGTTTTAAGATGTTTGAGAGTGGTTTTGGATCTCCTAGAGTTATAATAAAATCATAGTTTTGGAAGATCTTATAAATTTTTAGAATTAGTCAAATTCAAGTAATCAGCATGCCAAATTTCAGTAATCATGAGCTCAAATTTTAGTAATCAAGAGGTTGAATTTTAGTAATCAACAAATTGTTGTATCATCTCTCTCTATATATATCTATCTCATTCATTGTTTATCTCTTATGATCTAGACCTCTCTCTATCTATCTCCATCTATTTATCTAACTTTCTCTCCCTTGAGCTCAAGAACTACCTCTCTACCTATCCATCCTTCTCTATCTATCTTCTTCA
Source organism: Sequoia sempervirens (assembly GCA_007258455.2). NCBI lineage: Eukaryota > Viridiplantae > Streptophyta > Pinopsida > Cupressales > Cupressaceae > Sequoia > Sequoia sempervirens. Next base: position 175,568,719 of record VDFB02271358.1, read on the forward strand.
CTCTCTACTCTCTGTCTCCATCCCTCCTTAATAATAACAAGCTATTTTCTTGCCATACTCTCTTGTAAAAAAGGTTATCTTTTGTTTTGCAAGTGATCCTAGGGTACCTAAGCTAATTTTCAACTCCTACATGAATAAGTTATATAACAGTTTTTAACTTCCCTCAAAATTGGCATTAATATAGAGTATGAATATATGAGTAGAGAATGAGGATACAAGCAACAATAATTATCTAATAAATTTTTATTCATAAAAAGAAAAACAATATAGGGTATATAATAAACTAAAAGAAAAGAAAAAATGAAACCAAGCAAGAATAGTATTCAAGAATTAGTTTCACCACATAGAAGAAAACTAAGTCTCATGACATACACCTTTTAATCTATTAAAATTATTTACAACTCCTTAAATATTCATAAATAATTATCAAGCATTAAAGATATGTATGAAAACATAAATTGTGATATTTTATGACATAGGAGCTGTGGGAGATAAGCTTGGAGGTTTTATACAATAAACACTTTAATTCTCTTGTTGTAATAGATAGGACACCTTTTCACTCGACAAGATGAAGATCAAAATTCTCAAATGAGTTCACATAATAAATTATGTTAAGCTTTGCAATGATTTGTAACTAATTTTTTAGATCTTTCAGGGGAGAACCTTTTGACTTAAGTGTTTATGTATGGAGTTGTGCCTAGACATTTATCAAATATTACTACAAATATGATCAAGATTTCTTATATTTCCAAGGAACCTAAAGGGAGGTTATTTATCTTTTCAAATAAGAATATATTGCAACATAAAGTGAACCAAAATTAAATAATATTTCAAGAACTTAATGCTAGATATATGGCAACTATGTGCCATCTATGATTTTGTAAAGGTTCCTTTTAGATGTGATTTTTTTTTTCCAAGGAGGATTGTAACTTTAGTTGGAGATGAAAGAATACTATTTAATGTACTCCAAATATTAAATTCAAATATAATTTTGGAATTTGTTGTTAAGATGATCTCCACCATTGACTATGCCTTAGGTTTGTTGTCCTTTCTTATAAAAGACAACATTCTCTCATTGTAAGAGTTGTTGAACATGAATTTTTGTATACTACACATTTGAAATAAATACAAGGTATTGAACGATGTGTTTTACTTGTGATTTCTTCTGATTTCTTGTGATTTAGATCTAGCATTCAATTATTAGATAAATTTCAATTATGATGATAATGAAGTGTGAAGATATATAATAGATCTTTTATTCATAGCATTTAAGTTTTTTATTATAAGTTTCTTTGGATGGTTAGTTTGAACCCTATTTTGATATTAGTTCAATTGTGGTGTAGGGCACCGTAAGTCATAGTGTTGAAAAGTTGCTAAATTATGTTGGTTTTTAAGTTGTTTAGTCAATTTTATTTATAATAAGGTCATGTAAGACCATGTATCATGTTTTTGAAGTTAGTTTTGGTCACTAGGAGTAATAGGTGGTTAAGTTGTCAAATGTTGTCAACTTTGCAAAAGTTGTCATATTGCAAAAAATTGCAAAAATAGGATCACAAAGGTAAAGTGATGTAAGAAGTCAGTTGGAATTCAAAATTTGGTTAAGTTGGTTTGTACCCATTGTTTGGATGTTGAAAAAGGCTTTGGGATGCCAAAGCAAAGGTTGTTGAATATTTTGGTGTGAATTGTAATAAGGGAGTTTGCTAATTTTTTGCATTTCCAGTGTTTTTACTCTGTTTTCAAGCATTATATGGGTCTATACAGTACCTTCATGCTATGAATTTGATTTTTTGTGATGAAGCATTGAGTTAGTCTCCTAATGCAATTTTTCTAAGAGGAATTCATTAAGTTTGAAACATTTTAGAGCAATTTGTTTGCAAACCGTTTGAAACCCTAAGTTAGGGTATTCAAGGCAATAAAAATGGTGTAAAAGCCATTCCACCTCGTAGAAAATGTTAAAACCTAGTGGAATGGTGGATCTAGATGTAGGTTTTGTTTTCATGAAGTTGCAGGGTTGGCATTGTTGTTGTCATGCACATAGGAAGAAAATGAAGAGATTGATTTTCCTTTGTAGCAGTCCAAAACCCTAGATGTAGGTGTGTTTTGATAAACAGACTTTGAAGTAAACAGTGTTAAGACCATGGAAGGTTATGTGGAATCCTTGATGACATGTTCAAACCCATAGACTTCATTTGGAAGGCCTATGAATCCCTTTCTAGTGTCAAACCCTAGTGCCTACAAAGTCATTTGCATAATTAGGTCTCTCTATAGCAGCAAGACAGTCAATATATGGAGGATACTTTATGAAAAAACCCTAGTTTATTCCATAGTATGTTGTATAAGCCCTTAATGGGTACTCAAATATATTTTTGGATTTTGAAGGTCTCACTTGTATGAAAAGTTATGCCCATTTTTGTCACTTTGTTGTCCTACTAGGTTTGAAGCCTGTTTATAAAGGAAGGGTGAACAAAGTCTGGAGTTTGAGTTTCTAAAGACTAGTTTTGGTTCTAGAATGTCATTTTTAGTCTACCAAGGGTGTCCCACGGGTTGGATAGGGGTCTAGTTGTAAAAATCCACATTTGACATTTTGCAGCCTTGCTAGGTGCATACCTTGTGTGTGTAAACCTTGAACTTGGGAAGAGTGCTTGTTGGAACTTTGTCAAGGGGCTTGTTGAGATGAATACATGTCTTATTGAAACTTTATTGGCATGTTGAAGCGTAGGCCTTGGTTTCATGGTGATGTTGCAATCCTACTTGTTGTCTTATGCTTGAGAATCCATGTTGTATCAAATGGAACCTATGAGTTGCAACCCTGAGATTTTTGTCTAATGCCTTTAAGAATCAGATTGTTGTTGAGAATAATAGTGATGCCCTTACCTCTGCATCAAATTGTAAATATTTTTTAAAGCTACCCTAGAATTGGGTATTTATATGATTTTTCATGATTTGAAAAAAAATCATTTCTTTTGAAGATTGCATTGTTCTTGTGGCTTTGTGAATTAATCTTTGATTAAA
>VDFB02271358.1:175571830-175730470 GCA_007258455.2 Sequoia sempervirens
TTTGAATTTTTTGATGTTTTTGGATTTTTGGATTTTCTGATGTTTTTGGATTTTTGGATTTTCTGATGTTTTTGGATTTTGATGGGTTGCCACTTGATGTTGTTATGTTTAACTGCCCTTCCATGCAAGCTGAAAGTCTACTTGTACTAGATAACATTAGGATGTTGCCCCCAAGCTAGGGTAAAACATGGTATCCTTGCTATGATATGGATAGTGATAATCTCAAATGATAGATGGAAATGATATGAAAGGAAACAATCGTAACAACACTGCACCCAATAGATAGAGGAGTTTTGGTGAAAATCACAAGTAACGCCTGTTTGCCAGGTTTTCATCACTTTTTTTTATTGTGTCCTCTTTCTTTCTTTTTATTTATTTTTATTATTTATTTATTTATTTTTTATTTATTTATTTTTTATTTCCCTCTTTTTCTGTCATCATGATGCCTGTTTGCCAGGTTTTCATCGAGACAACTTTATTGATCGTGCACTAGATATCCTCAAGTGTAGAATCGCCAGAGATGAATGCTGTTCATGGGCTCCTCCAACATGTCTCCCTCTGGTGTAAACAGTCGATATGCTCCTGATCCATAGACTGATATGATTACATAAGGTCCTATCCAGTTAGGTTCAAACTTTCCCTTCTTTTCTCTATCTGCTTGATTTCTAGGGTTTTCCCGTAGGACCAAGTCTCCAATCTGGAAGACTCTAGGTTTAACCCTATGATTATAGTTTCTAGACATCCTTTGTTGATAGGATGTCAAATGATTAATAGCTTGTTGTCGACGTTCATCAAGTAGCTCTAATTCCTGAAGTCTAGAGATCCTATAATCTTCATCTAAAATGAGTCCCTTTAGTGAGACAAGAAGGGATGGAATTTCTACCTCAATAGGTAGTATTGCTTCTGATCCATAGACAAGAGCATATGGTGTAGCTCTTGTTGGTGTTCTGATACTAGTCCTATAAGCCCAAAGAGCAGGATTTAGCTGAACGTGCCAATCACGTCCCACTTCATTTACAGTCTTCTTGAGAATTTTGAGGATTGTTTTATTTGAAGCTTCTGCCTGTCCATTACCTTGAGGGTAATATGGGGTTGAAAAGCGATGTTGGATGTGGAACTTTTCACATAGTTCTTGGACATCTTGGTTCTTGAAAGGCCTGCCATTATCTGTGATGATTGAATGGGGTATCCCATATCTACAAATGAGATAATTAAGAATGAAAGATGATATTTTCTTTCCAGTGATTGTGGTTAAGGGAACTGCCTCCACCCATTTTGTAAAATATTCGGTTGCTGTGATAATGAATTTGTGTCCATTAGATGAAGATGGGTGGATTTTCCCTACCAAGTCTAGTCCCCACTGACAGAAAGGCCATGTAGTTGCAAATGGATGCAGCTCTTGTGCTGGTGCATGTATAAGATTGCCATGGATCTGGCATTTTGAACATCTTTTGACAAAGTGATAAGACTCTTACTCCATGTGTGGCCAGTAATACCCCAAACGAAGGAGTTTCTTGGCTAAAGATAATCCACTTGAATGTGTTCCACAAATTCCTTCATGGACCTCGTGTAAAGCGGAAGCGGATTCGTCATGTTCTAAACAACGTAAAAGCGTACCATCTAGGCCTCGATGGTAAAGGGTGTCGGCAATAATGGTATGTTTGGCGGATTGGCGTATGAAGTTGCCCTTTTGGTTGCGAGAAAGATCTGGTGGTAAGATATTATCTTTTAGATAAGCATAAATGTCTCCATAAATGGAGGATTGGGCACTATCTAAAAGGCTTATGGTTTGGGATTTGGGATTTGCGTATGCCGGATTTGATACTTTTTCTACCATAAATCGATAACGATCTTGTGTTTCAGGCATTTGTAGAAGAGATGCTATTGTGGCCATGGCATCTACTGCTTTGTTCTTTGATCTTGGTATCTGCTCAAATTTGATTTCTATGAAGTACTTTCATAGGTCATCCACCAACCTCTTGTACAAAATCAGTGTGTCATCCTTAGTTTGATAATCATTGTTGACTTGATAGATGATTAACTGGGAGTCTCCATACACCTGTAGTTCTGTGATTTTCCATTCCATAGCCACTTTAATTCCAAGGATCAAAGCTTCATATTCTACCACGTTGTTAGTGCAACGGAAGGTAAGCCTGTATGATCGCGGGATTGTGTGCCCAAGAGGTGTGACAAATAGAATTCCTGCTCCTGATCCATGTTGTGTGTAGGATCCATCGAAGTAGAGTTGCCATGGTTGTGTTGTGATATTGAGGATATCTACATCAGGAAATTCCATGGTCATATGATAACTGTCAGATAATGGAGCTTCTGCTAATTGATCGGCGATGGCTTGTCCTTTGATAGCTCACCTTTCCACATACTGAATATCAAACTCACTGAGGAGCATGACCCACTTTGCCAACCTTCCAGTTAAAGCCGCTTTGCTCAGTAAATACTTGAGAGGATCAATTTTTGCAACAAGCTTGATAGTGTGAGTAAGCATATAGTGTCGCAATTTTTGTGTTGCAAATACTACTGCTAAGCATGATTTTTCAATGAAGGTGTAGTTTACTTCATGTCCATTGAGTGTCCTGCTGATATAGTATATAGCATGTTCCTTTCCTTCTTTATCCTCTTGTGCTAGCAAGGCTCCTAAAGAAATGTCTGTTGTTGCAATATATAACAATAATGGCTTGTCTTCACTGGGTGGTACCAAGATTGGTGGCGTCATCAGATAATGCTTGATTTGATTGAAGGTACTCTCACACTGTTCATCCCATTTGAAAGGTACATTTTTATGCAAGAGATGGTTGAACGGATGACACCGATCTACTAGTTGGGAGATGAATCTTCTGATGGACTGTAGTCGGCCTTGTAGAGATCTTAATGTGTTGATATTCTTAGGAGGTGGCATTTCCATAATGGCCTGGACTTTTGCCGGATCTACTTCAATTCCCTTTGTAGAAACTATGTATCCTAGGAGCTTTGCTGATGTTACTCCAAAGGCACATTTCTTTGGATTCAATCTGACTTTGAATTTTTCCAACCTGTCAAATATTTTGGCCAATATCTCTAGATGTCCTTCCCTAGTGTAAGATTTGGCTAAGATGTCGTCCACATAGTCCTCCATGAAGGTATGCATCATGTCGTGGAAGATTGTTGTCATAGCCCGCTGGTATGTAGCTCCTGCATTCTTTAACCCAAAAGGCATGACGTTCCAGCAAAAAGTGCCCCATGGACATGTAAAGGCTGTCTTTTCTTGGTCTTCAGGAGCTATCTTGATTTGATTGTATCCTGAAAATCCATCCATGAGTGATAGCATTTTATGGCCGGCTGTGAGATCTACAATCATGTCTATGTTTGGCAAAGGAAAATCATCCTTTGGACATGCTTTATTTAAATCCCTGAAATCAGTACATATTCTGATGGTGTTATCCGGCTTTGAAACAGGCACAATGTTGGATATCCATTCCGCATAGTCAATAGATCTGATGAATCCAGCATATAGTAATTTCTTCAAGTCATTTTTCACTAATAATGCAACATGTGGATGCATTTTTCTCAGCTTTTGTTTTACTGGTTTAGTGCCAGCTGGTAAGGATAAGTGATGCATAATGAGATCTGTGTCCAAGCCTGGCATGTCAGAGTATGACCAAGCAAAATTGATGCATCGTTCTTCAAAGAATTTGATAAAATCTGGTTTTTCTGTATCTATCATGGATGCGGCCAGGTGTAATATTCTTTCTTTTTCCATTGTGCCAATATTAATAGACTGTGTGGGTTCTATCAACACTGATGATCTTTCATGGTAATGTTGTGGGAGAATGTCAAACCTTCCATCCTTTGGTGCCTCAATGAGGTTTTTGCCATCGGATGCGTTCTTTATTTTTACTATTTTAGGATCAAATACTGCCATAGAATGGTTTTCACCATTAGATCCATTTTTTTCTTTCATATTTTTGCAACTGGAAGGTTTGGCATCCTCCTGCCTAAAAGCATCATTAAAAGAAGTATTGGTAGAACAAGCATCAGATTCCTCACATCAAAGGTAGTTAATAATGGAGGAATCATTGTCAAAAATAGGGAGAGTAATAGGATGTTGGGCTTCCCATTCGATAAGTTCGGGATGTAGTAAAGGCAATGAATCATTAGATGGGTTGAGGTCAGCGATTGTGAAAGCTCAGACGGAAATGTCATCTAGGTTGTCTATGGTTATGTAGAGGCCTACAAAGGCATTTTCTTCCACATCATTTATCTCAATCGATGTCCGTTCATCTTCACTTGAGTCATCAAAATTTTGTGTTTCAAAGACAATAGGATTAAAACTTGAGCTTTGACCCTCCTCGTGATTGAGGGTATACTTTTTGATAATGTCAACCTGAATATCTTCATAGGAAATTTCTGATAAGTTGTCCCACTCATACTCATTTGAATCTGTTTCAGAATTATCTCTTATTTGAAGAATACGCTCCACAGTTTTATTGGTGATTTCTGCTCTTGCTTTTTCTGTGTATCCTAGTCCAGTTTTATCCTTATGTTGGAGTGTAAGAGGCTGGATTGGTTCTGTTATGCCTTGTTTCCTTAACCCAAGAGGTCCCTGTCCTGAATATCCCATCTTCTCAAGAATAGTTTTTCCTTTCCCATATTGAGTTGTCTCTATGATGTTACTTGTGGAAGCGGGGGCTTCCTCATCCTTATAAAGCCAATTTAGTATGGCCTTATCTTCTGATTCTTCATCTAAGCTCCTAGCTTTTACAAATCTGCCATCTAATGTTGTTGTAGATTGTTGTGAAGTGTGGGTGTTTGTGGATGGTTGTCCATGTGTTTGTAAGGAGGGTAACATTTGTGATAGATGGAATGAGTGTCCAACACCATATTCACTAATTCCTTTGTCACTTATGTGTACTTCTTTGGTGAATTGATGTGAGAGTGGAGCCAATTGTTCTTCAACATTTGAAGGGTTAGATTGTGCCACCCTTATCTCTTGTGATCTTTGTTGTTTTGGAAGCCACTTTGAAATGAAGCTTTGCTGTTGCTCACTATCTGATGTGCCAACTTCTCTATTGTTAGGTATGAATGTATCCTGAGATGTCTTCAATGTATGACAAGCTTGGGTGTCATTGTAGTCTGCTGTGATTGTTACCTCCTGTCCATTGATGGGAAATTTTAGGCATTGATGATAGGTAGATGGTACTGCTTGCATATCATGGATCAAGGGCATCCCAATAGTATGTTGTATGTCAGTTCCCTATCTAAGACTTGGCAAACCACTTTTTGGACAATAGGCCCAACTTGAATGGGTAATATGATCAATCCTGTAGAGGACCTTTCTTCTTCATCATATGCTTTGATTGTGATTTTTCTTCTGGTATCAATGGCTTCATCTGAGTATCCTAGTGCACGAATCAGCTTTAAGGTACAAATATTTAAACCGGCCCCTCCATCTATCAGGACACGTTTTACACGATGTTTATGGATAAGGACTTCAATGTGAAGGGCGGAATTATGCGGATGGGTGAGTGATACATCATCATGTTCGAAAAAAGAAAGGCAATGAGGTGTAGATAGATGTCCCACCATAGCTTGGAATTGACACACATCCAGATTGTTAGGTACTGTAGTTGATACGAGAGCTTGTTCAAGAACCTCTTTGTGTGATGGGGAAATCTTCAAAAGTTCCAAGATTGATATTTGTGCCGGTATTTTCTGTAATTGATCGATGAGATTATATTGATTGGGGGGGGATCCACTGATGGGGATGATATTGATGCTCCTTTCAATATAACTTTGGATTGTGCCCTTGTTGTGGCATTAACCGGTTGGTACTCTTGTTTCCCTTTGAGTGTGACTACATTGATTTGGTTTTCAGATTTGTCCATATGTTGTACCAAATTGGTAGATGTAATGTCATTGTCTTGGTTGATTTGATTGCATAACTCTTCATCCTCTTTGGCAGCAGAAAAACAAAGGATTGTTGCGTCATAAACATAACCAACGTTCTTACCTTTGGTGTTTGCAGAAGAAGATTCTCCCTTTTGATAATTGGGTAGAGGATTTTTGAATGTTGTATGAACCTTGTTTGTTTGAGGGCCCTCTACGAATACTTTCTTTTGATCTATGAGGTCTTGTACCACATGTTTTAATTGCCAACAATTTTCAGTCATGTGACCTTTATTTTGATGATAGTGACAGTAATGTAAGTCATTCCACCATGATGGTTTGACTTGAGGGTCCCAATTTCTAGCTTCTTGCACGTGAATGAGTTTTTCGTTTAAGAGTTCTTTGAGGACTGATTCCAACGATTGTCCTAATGGCATGAATTTTCGTTTATTGGAGGGTCATTGGAATGATTGGGTTTTCGTTTCTCCACCATTTTGATTATTTCCTTGATCACTTCTTTGTTTGATATTAAAACCATTGTTTTGTTTGTTGGTAGTAGTTGGTGTCAAGGTGAATACTGGTTTAGATGTATGTGCATTGATCATGGTATCAGTATTCTTGTTCTTTTGCCAAAATCTTGGCTTTTCGTTGTTGCTGTTAGAGGAATGGTTATTGTTTGAACCTTCAGTGAAATGTTTGATTGTTCCTCTTTTGATTAGAGCCTCTTCGATTTTAAGCCCTTTTTCGATAACTTGTTCAAATGTGGATGGACATTGTAAGTCCAATCTGTAGTTCATGTCATCTACTAAGTTATCAATGAACATCTCTATCTTCTCCTCTTCAGGAATAGATCTAGGGTATTTAGCAAATAGCCTTCTCCATCGTTGGAGAAAAGAGAGAAACTTTTCGCCCTTTGCTTGTTTGGTGTTGTAAAGTTCTTTTAAGGTTACCCCATGTTGGATGTTGAATGAGAAGTGTGTTATGAACCTATTGATTAGTTCCTCAAAGGATTGAATTCCAGGTTCTAATTTAGAAAACCACTCCATGCAAGTGTTTCCTAGGCTTCTTGGGAATAACCGTAGTAAGTAAGAGTCCTCGTGTGTGAACTCTATGCTCATAGCTCAAAATTCTCGTACGTGGTCAAACGGATCAGTTCTCCCGTTGTATTTGTTGTATGTTGGGTACTCACAATACCTTGGAAATGGTATCATGTTGATGTTTGAGTCAAATGGATAAGGGCAAATGTCTTGTAATAGATACCTCTTTGTTGGCCCTTGTTGGATATTCTGGAATTGTAATTGTAACTGTTGGATTTGTCTTGTCAAAGCATCTATTTGATTTGGATTCTCTATATTAGTTGAGTTAGGTGTGGTTGCTTCCTTGAGTTGATTGACATCAAAGTCTTTAGGAAGCTTAGCACCTTTTTCAGCTAATAAGAGAAGATACTTTTCCATGTCTTGCTCTAGCATCTTTTCCATAAATTTATGGAAATGAGGGTCTTGTTGCACTTTCTCGATTTCTTCTGCAGTTATTTCCTTCTCATGTGAGTTAATAAGAGGATCAGTGTTGCTATATCATCCCCAAGGGTTTTCTTCAGTCATGGCTGCTATTTTTTCATTTTCTTGTTCTTGTTGTTTTTGATATGCTGCTCATGTGAAGATAGGCATACAAACGTTAAAAGGTTTACCCTAGACTTTGATCTTGGATTTGATTGGATAAGTGTCAAGGTTGTTGATTTAAAATCTAATTTTGTTTTTTCTAGTTTCGTGATGAAAGGATGATAGAATCCTTGATAGGGAAATTTTGACAGAAAATCTCAGATTTTGGTGATAACGACACTATGCAAGATGCTGCAAGATCTAGGTATAGGGGTAAAGCTTTTCTTTTTGTATGACTATTGTGTTCTGGACTGTAAAAAAAATTGTTTTGAACTGATAGAAACCTTGTATTTGATATGGGCAAGCTGACAAAATGCCCTATTAACTCTCTATTTTTCAGGTTTTATGGCGCGCTAAAACAGATACCGAGCGCGCTAAAACAGAGACTAGGCGCGCTAAAACAAAAATCAGGCACGCTAAAACAGAGACCAGGCGCACTGAAACAGAGACTAGGCGCGCTAAAACAAAGACTAGGCGCGCTAAAACAGATACTCGGCGCGCTAAAACAGAAATCAAGCGTGCTAAAACAGAGACCAGGCGCGCTGAAACAGAGACTAGGCGCGCTGAAATAGAAATCAAGCACGCTAAAACAAACACCAAGCGCGCTGAAACAGAAACCGGGCGCGCTAAAACTATGACTAAAGGGGTTTAAGATAGAAGAAACTATCTTATTCTATGAAACTCACTTGGTCTGGTATCATATTGGATGGCCGGTTGTGGGATGTATTCAAGACGAATTCTCTAACTATGATTGTGATGTTGCCTAAGAGCTCTTCTCTGAAAGTATGCTTGTGAGTCTAAGGGAGCTATGGCGTAGTCGTCTGTATAACCTCTAGAGAAATCGTGATACCTATGAATAAAAGTTCTATGTTGGAGTAGAACTTTCCTGCTTTGATATAGAAACCTCTATTTTCTTAGGAGTTGTTTGTAGGCAAGTGTCTTCTTTGGTTTTCGGATTCGTTTGGCAAGAGATTTCTTGACAAACTTGGTGAATACCCAATCTTGAATCATGAGAAATCCACAAGTGTTTTGATTTTTTTGGATTTTTGTGATGATCTTATCTGAGTTTAATGATAGAAAACACAGCAATCAAGAATAGAGTGGTTGTATTTAAAATCCTAGAATCTAAACAAGTAGTGTATGTTCTCAAGAATCAATGATTCTTCTTGATTTTTACTGGTTTGATAACAAGATAAGACAATCCAAACAGACTCACTCCTAGAGACAAAAGGTCATCGTTATATACTCGAACGGCCCACAGCTTGGAATTGCGTCGACTCACACAGCCATGTCACCCCCTAGAGGGTGCCCGTGTTTTTGTCTTTTCTAGGTACGTACTCAGAGTGACGGAAGTGGATACCGGATCCCCTGAGCAAACAGTCCTTGGAAATTATATGGTGAGTGCTTGAGGGTAGATTCTTCCCCGCCCTTGCACCGCCGAGTATTACAATGTTCGGAAACTGACAAGCATGCTTCTAGTTCTAAGTTCTTAGATAGGGTTTCCGTTCAGAGCGGAAAATGGATAAACTCCCTCGAGAGACCTCCCAATCTTTAAAACAAAGATTTTGGAGATGGTTATCCTGCGCACTTCCGTTGAAAGAGGGTTTCCCCAAATTCACATAAATTTTAAAGTGGGTTGGAATACCATGGCTTTTGGCTGTCCCCACTCAGGTCATTCCCGTAGGGTGAGTACTTTTTCCCACTACGGCAGGCCTGTCTAAAGGTTTTAACAAAAAGCATAAAATTGCATAAAGTAAATGGTGAGTCTGGTATTCTAATGCACCCAGTTAAGGGGAGAGCATAAACCTGTCACCCAAACACAGCAAGATTTTGTTCTTTTTAAGCCCAAAAGACAAATGATTTACTTCTAATGGAGATATTGCTCCATGACAAGCAAGATGTTCAATTTTTAAAACCTTAAAAGAAGTGTGATGTTTCTATCCTAGGATTGGTACATTTTTAATCCATTTATATCCTAGGATTGGTAAATTTTATCCATTTCTATCCTAGGATTGGTAAATTTTATTGTTTCTACCCTAGGATTGGTAAATTTTAACCAAACAGAAAGAAATAAATGAAATCTGGCTGCGGACGCGTCAGATCCAGATGAAAGAAATGACTTTAAATGAAAAGAAATGGTGTGCTGGAACAGAAACCAGGCGCGCTAGAACAGTGACCGGGTGCGCTGAAACAGAAACCCGGCGTGCTGGAACAGTTACCGGGTGCGCTGGAACAGTTACCGGGCGCGCTAAAACAGAATCTTGGCACGCTGTAAAAACTCTCAATCCCGTGAAAACTTTTACGCCGATTCCTGTACGATAAGATTTTTAAAAATTAGCAAAATACGGGGTATTGCCCCACGGTGGGCGCCATTTAGTAAGCTGTAGAATGTGGGAAACAAGCTAAACTATGCATCTACGCTTCTAAATAAGATAAATGTATCTAAAACTCAATGAATTCAAACTAAATTAAACTAAAAAGCTTCAAAATGCTATCCTATTGCTCTCTAACTCTAAAGACTTCTCTAATTTACTTAGCTCTCAGATTCTTAAGCTAATTAAACTATTAAGTGACACTTAGAGAATGAGAAATGAGATTATGCTACTCTATTTTAATCTAAATATGCAAACTCTATGTTAATGGCAGCCATAGCTGCAAATGTTGATGCTGGATGGATGCTGGATGGTTGCTGGATGATTGTTGGATGAATTGGATGCTTGAGTGCTTTGGAAACCTGCAGAGTAAGATTACATTCATTGGGATCCTTTTCTTGCAGCCCAAGAGCTGTATTTATAGCTTTCACGGTAGCACAATTGTACAGGAAACGGGATGAGGGGCTGTGATTTCTTCTGGAGAATCTAAAGGCTTGGGATGAGAAGAAGGAGCTGATCATGGGGAATGGTTTCTCCCCATGAAAACACCAGGCAATATAAGAGGGAAGGTGGGTGGAAGGTTGTTGAGAGATCTTCCTGCAGATTTTCCCTGAAGCTTTCCCGTGAATGGCAGTGCCATTAATTTGATTGGTGAGAAATAAATATTTATTGGTGAGGGAATAGTGCAAACTTTATGCAATAAATTTAAATAATTTTAATTTATTTAAATTTAGCAAAAATGAGGAATAAATAATTTAATAAATCAAACTATAGGGTTTGGTTTTATTAAATTAAAGGAGAGTGATAATTAAATAAAAGATTTTTGACAATCTTTATTTAATTAAGAGGAAATGTGAAATTAAATAACACGAATTATTAAAATTGTGTATTCAATTTAAAGATAGAAGAAATAATGATAATAATTAAATAAAACAAGTTTTTAATTTTGTTTATTTAATTAAGAGAGAAATAATGTGATAAAATTGATAATAATTAAATAAAACAAAGTTTTTAATTTTGTTTATTTAATTAGGAGAGAAAAATAGGAGAATTGATAAATGAACTTAATATAAATAAATATTTCTATTTATTTACTAAGTAGAGGAATTTAAGATTAATTAATCAAATAAGGCGTCTTCGATTAATTGGATTCTCCAGACCATTTTTAGGTGTCTACAAGAAGTAATCTCCCTTTCCATACTTGTTCTGCAGGTTGCCATTCTGAGAAGCTTTGCTTATACAATATGAGAGCAGCAGCTTCAAGAAAATCACTGGAGATAGAGGACAATGGAACGATTCTGAAGAAGCTCTGTTTGATTTCTTTGATTTCATTCTATTTAGTTTTCTTTATTTTAATGTTGCATTAGTGTGTTTTTGTTATCTCATTTTGATACTAACATTTCCCACACACCATTTTTGGTGCCCATCATGGGGCTTTTGCCCCAATTTTAACATCTTTTTGTAGATTTTTCTGACAGGTTACAGCTGGAAGAGTGTATTAGCACATTAAACATGCTTCAGCGCAGTTCACACCCAGTTTAGCACTCTTTAACTCTGTTACAGCGCTCTTTATTGATCCTACAACGCTATTTACTCATCTTGCAGCGCTCTTTAAGCATCCTACAACGCCCTTTCCACATCCTGCAGTGCCCTTTCCACATCCTACAATGCTCTTTAAGTATCCTGCAGCATTATTTACTCATCCTGCAGCGCCCTTTATTTATCCTGTAGCGCCCATTAGGGATTTAGTAGCGCTCTTGATGTCTGTTTTAGCACATTTTTTAATTTTTAGCATAGATTTTCAAAGTCTCCAATTGTAATCTATAACTTAAATATGATTTGACTGGATCTGACGCAGCCGCGGCCAGTATGAGCTTTAAAACAATGAAGCAATCCTAGGATAGTCACTTAAATTTAGAAAAAATGAATCAATCCTAGGATAGTCAATTAAAATGAAGCAATCCTAGGATAGTCACTTCATTTTCTATTTTGGACTAAAAAGAACTTCATGTCTTTGTGAAGCAATATCTTCACCTAGCATAGAAAATTGTTTATTTGGTCTTAAAATTGAACTCTTGCTTGCTTTGATTAAAAGGTGATAGGCGTATGCTCTCCCCTTAACTAGGTGATCAAAATGCCAGACTCATCTATTTTATTTTACGCAATTTTAAGCTTTGTTAAAACCTTTTAGAAAGGCCTGTCATAGTGGGAAAAAGTACTCACCCTACGAGAACGACCTAAATGGGAACAACTAAAGCCAAGTTTTCCAACCCACTTTAATCAAATGCAGATGGTTGATGAAAATCCCATTTGACGGTAGTGTGCATTGATAACCATCCCCAAAGCCTTTGTTCTAAAGGTTCGGAGGTCTCTCGAGGGAGTCTATCATTTGCCGCACTGAACGAAAACCCTTACTACGAACTTAGTGTAGTATCCAACCGAAGTCAGTTTTCAAACATCATAATAATCACAATACAGGGGAGGGAAGAATCTACCCCCAAGATACTCACCATATAACTGCCAAGGACCGTTTGCTCAGGGGATCCGGTATCCACTTCCATCACTCTGAGTGCGTGCCTGGAAAAGACAAAAAAACTAGCGCCCCTTCGGGGGTGACATGGCTATGTGAGTCAACACAGTTCTTAGATGTGGGCTGTTGATTATTATGATGACCTACTTGAGTACTAAGAGTGAGTCTGCTTGAACTATCTGTCATGTGTAAAACCTATGAAAATAATTTTTGACAAACATTTTGATCATACACTTAATGTTTAGTATAGGACTTAAAAACAACTATTCTACAAACTTGCTTGATGTGTCTTCAAAACATTAATTCAGTAAAGATCATCCAAAACTCATGATTACATTGAATACTCTCATGTTAAGAGATTGGAAATCCACAACCTTTGTTAAGAAATCCATTTTCAAACGAATCAAAAAGCCAAAGAAACCACTTAGCTACAAGAAACTATAGAAGAAAAGATGATTCTTGTACCAAAGTCGAAAGGTTTTACTTAAACAGAGAACCTTTATCCATCGATATCATGATTGTGTTAGAGGTTTCACTGATGAATATGTTGTAGAACCATTATACTCATGAGCTTTCTTTCAAAGAAGAGCCCTTTCTCAAAGGAACAACCACAGTCAGCGTATTCGTTCTTCTTATATTCCCCAACCTACAATTGAATATTCTACTCATCCAAATCAATTTCTACAATAGAGAACTCAATCACATTAGGCATTTATCACAAATCCATCTTTTTACGAAGCTACGATCAAACTTCATAAAGTGCAAAATCATTTTATCTTAATATTTTGCTTAAATTCCTGCCAACAGGATTTTCATCCTTTCAATCAGGGAAAAACATGAGCTAAAGACTAGAAATCTTTTAAGTCATAGAATCTTCATTCTATCCTGACTTTCATAACCATCAAAAATTGCACTATTTCATTCTTTTGATCAAAAGTTAGTAGAATTTGGGGCAAAGCTTATGCCTGTTGTCACGAGATCTCGAAAGCACATAGAAAAAGATGAAAGAGAAAGTACCACAAGCAAAATGGGTGATAATAGTGAGAAGGAAGAGAATCCATTTCATATTGAAGAGATAACAAAAGAAAAACTTCAAGAAGCAGAGCAGGATCCCCAATTCCATACTTTTATGGAAAGAATTTTAGAACGAAACAAAGAAAGATATTTTCTTTCATTAGCTAATAAAGGAGCTAAGTTACCTTCTAATTTTGATATAGAAGGGATTAAAGAGAATCCTGAAACTCCTCAATGATTTTAGTGCCCTTACTCAACAGATAAAAGAATTACAAGGGCAAATAAAGGAAATGCAAGGGGGTGCAACAAAGAAGTATGTTTTGGATGACATATCTCCTTATCCATTTGATAAGAGTCTTCAAATGATCCTTTTTCCAAAACATTGCAAAATCCCTAAATTTGATAGGTACAATGGCAAAACTGACCCCATTGAACATGTGAGGGATTTCTGAAATATGAGTCTAGAATTCGCTTATGAAGATACCTACTTAATGCGATTGTTTCCATGAAGTTTGGGTGGAAAATCCATGAAGTGGATTTCCAAGATCACTCCCCCCATCAAAACCTTTGAGGAGTTAATAAATCAATTTATATCACAATACGCCTACAACATCCAACACCAGATAACCATGCTTGATCTTCGTAAAGTGAAACAAAAAGTAGGGGAATCTTTCACAATGTTTTTGCAAAGATGGAGAAGATTGTTTGCACGATATTCCCGTCCTATTCTTGAAAAGGAAAAGATGGATATCTTCATCAATAGCCTAGATCAAGAATTAAGCTACAGGCTTAATCTTCATTGTCCTCATAACTTTGAAAAATTGATTGAAAACACAATCACCATTGAAGGGGCCTTGGTCAAAAGAGGAGTAATAAAACTTGATAATCCAAGTTCATCCAACCATAACAACAATGATAAAACAAGGTTTTGGAATAGAAAAAAAAATGTCATCAATGATGGTATAGTGGATGCAAAAAATCTACGAACAAGACCATCTATCTTCAACCTATCAAGTGCTCCACAAAACAACCAACAAGGAAATACCAACCAACAAGGAAACAACAGTCAACAAGGAAAAAACTCCAATCAAGAAAGCATGACCAATCAAAACAACAAGGATAATCATGGTAATTTCAATAACAATCTTGGCAATACCCAAACATCAAATCCACAAAGACCTCCATTCTTTTTAAATCGATAGAATTTTACCACTTTAGGTCAATCTCTTGAGTCTGCTCTCAAGGAGATTCTCAATAATAAGGTTATCACCTTACCACCACAAAGATATTATGAGCCATGAGTCAAACCACCATCATGGAATGACTCGTATTATTGCAATTATCATCAATGTAAAGGTCATAGAACAAATAACTGTCAAGCCTTGCGAAATCTAGTACAAGATTTAATTGACAATGGCACCATCAAAATTGAAGGACATCATACCAATGATGATCATCAAGCATTCAAAGATCCTTTACCAAACTATCAAAAGGGGGAAACATCAAATACCAAAGCGAAAAGTATAAATAATGTTGAAGACAACATAATCGGCCACATCTATGCAGATGATCAACGGGTTAATGTTATCAAAATAAAGGAAGAACAAGAATATCAACATGTTAATGTGACTATGAGAGGACAAGAAAAAGTTGTCCTAAAGGGTAGTTCATCTAAGGCAGCTATTCCTCCTCCAAGTCATTATAATCTATTTGATCAATTGAGAAAAACATCAGCTCAAATCTCCATCCTTGAACTTCTCAAAATATCTCCCGTACACAAGAATATTTTAGAAGAAGCTCTTGTAAACACAACTGTTGATACTGATCTAGATATAAACAAATTTCAAGCCATGGTGGGACATTTGTCTTCCCCCACTTGTCTTTCATTCTCTAAAAAAGATGATGCCTCCATGACACATCCACATAATTCATCGCTTTATCTTGAAGTCATGATCCATAAACACCGAATCAGATGTGTCTTGATAGATGGAGGAGCCAATTTAAACATTTGTACCTTAAAGTTAATACATGCCTTAGGAATATCAAAAAATTCCATTGATCCACGAAGGAAAATAACTATCAAGGCATATGATGATGAAGAAATAGCTTATAAAGGACTAATAATGCTACCTATCAGAGTGGGACCTGTTGTGAAAAATACCTTTTGTCAGGTTCTAGATCGTGATCTTTCCTATAACATACTTTTGGGTCGTCCATGGATTCATGATATACTGGCAGTACCATCAACATACCATCAATGCCTCAATTTTCTGTATGATGCACAAGAAGTAACTATACAAGCTGACTACAATAGCACCCAAACTTGTTCAAATCTCCAAGCAACTCAGGACACATTCGTCCCACATAATAGAGAGGCTTTGTCCATCTCTACCTCTACGTACAATAAACAAGCAAGGGAAATGATAAGGAATTTTGACACCTAGCTGAAATTGAAAGATAATGGGGTGGGATAATATTCCTTATGTCTCTCTAATCTACCCATATCTCTGAGATCCCATGGTCAACCATCAACGTCCATATAGCAGGCTACAACAACTTTAGCTTCAGCTTCAGTTCCCATCACCAAGTTTAATGGAATATGTATTAAAGAAAATGAAACGGGAGATAGAGCTATCCTTGATTGGCTCTATAAGGATGAAGAAGAATCAGTACAAAGTGTCACGTTACCCACAAAAAAATATGGAAAAGGGTATACCATCATGCAAAGAATGGGCTATGAAGGAAATGGTCCTATAGGAAAAAGAAAAGAAGGAATCATTGAGCCAATTCAACCTATTTCAATAAATCCAAAAGATAAAATAGGACTTGGATATGGTAAAGGTACAGAAGGGTCAACTTCACAGCAAGCACAACAAACTCATGAAGGAGAATCAATTTCAGATAAACCCCATGAAGATGTCACTCTACAAAAATTTTATGGATCAATTTTCCAATTGCAGAATAGTTCAGACACTGATTCCAATGAATACGAATGTGATGATGTCTCTGATGATACATTCTTAACAGAGAAAAGGGTGGATGTCGTACACAAATTCGCACCCACGTTCTTACAAGGGGAGGGCTCAAGGCCTCCACTTGATTATGTTTTACAAAGCAATCATGACTCAAGTGAGGACGATTCAGATTTTATTGAGATTGATAATCGACAGGAGAATACCATTATAGACCTTGTCCATCATGAAAATGACAACAATGTCATGATTTTGACATCTCAAGACCTTACCCAACCTAATGATCCCATCCCTTTAGTCTATCCAGAACTTATTGATTGGGACAACGATGCACCTATCCATATCCCTACATTCTATGATGATGAGGATATTGTAAATTTCCTTTGTTCATCTAATCAAGAAAATAAGTTTTCCATCGAAGAATCTCATACTCAAGATTTTGATAGGGAGGGTGTCAAGTATCTTAGCTCCAAAATAAATGAAATAAAAGATGGATCTATTGGTGAAAATTGAAAAAAGGCAGTGGTAGATCACAACAAGAGAAAAATAAAGAGCGAATCCAATGGTGAAAACCTTTTTGAGGCATTGAAGGATGAGAAACTTGACACTCTTCCCAAACATTATCAAGAAAGATCTTTTGTTTTGATTGAGCCCACAAAATCAATCAACATAAGTACAACAGAGCAGCCAAAAATATTGCAACTTGCAGCATCATTAAAAGTGGAAGAAGTACTGAAATTCATGGAGTTCTTGAAGGAGAATCAAATCAACTTCACTTGGTCATATGCTGATATGCCAGGGTTAGATCCTAATCTAATAATGCATCATCTATCTATAAACACAAGGGAAAAACCTGTGAAGCAAAAACTCAGAAAAATGCATCCACATGTTGCATTATTGGTTAAAGAAGAGTTAAAGAAGCTTTTAGATGTTGGATTCATTTGGTCTATTAACTATGTAGAATGGATCTCCAATATTGTACCTATTTCAAAACCAGATGGAAGGATTAGAATTTGTACAGATTTCAAAGATTTGAACAAAGCATGTCCTAAAGATGACTTCCCTTTGCCAAACATAGATATAATTGTTGATTTAACTGTTGGCCATGCAATGTATTTCATTAATGGATGGATTTTCAGGATACAACCAGATAAATATTGCACCAGAGGATCAAGATAAAATAGCGTTCACATGTCCTTGGGGTAGCTATTGTTGGAATGTCATGCCATTTGGGCTTAAAAATGCAGGAGTGACTTATCAAAGAGAAATGACAACCATTTTCTATGACATGATGTACACCTTCATGGAAGACTATGTGGATGACTTATTGGAAAAATCCAACACAAGAGAAGGACATCTAGAAATCTTGTCAAAGATCTTTATTAGAATGGAGAAGTTCAATGTTCGACTCAATCCAAAGAAATGTGTCTTCGACGTTAAATCTGGAAAACTCATGGGATACATTGTTTCAAAAAAGGGCATAGAGGTTGATCTAGGAAAAGTACAAGCTATAATGGACATGCCGCCACCACGAAATATCAGTCAGCTCCAATCACTGCAAGGATGACTACAATCCATCAGGAGGTTTATAGCTCAACTGGCAGACAAAAATTTACCATTTACACATCTATTGCATAAAAATGTCCCATTCAAATGGGAGGAAAAGTGTGAAGCAACATTTAATCAGATCAAGCAATATCTCATGAATACACCAGTCCTAATTCCACTAGTTCCAGGAAAGCCGCTCATACTTTATATTTCAGCAATAGAAGTATCTTTGGGAGCATTACTAGCACATGAGGATTCTACAGGCAAAGAAAGAGCCATATACAATATCAACAGAACTTTAACAAGTCATGAACTAAACTACACTTTCATTGAAAAAGCTTGCCTAGTAGTAGTGTTTGCTTCCCAAAAGTTGCACCACTATATGTTGGCTCATAGAGTTAAGCTGATAACCAAAATCGATCCACTAAAATACTTCTTAAGAAAAGCTACCTTAATAGGAAGACTTGCAAAATGGGTAATGATCTTAAGTGAGTTTGACATTCACTATGTAGATTGAAGAGCTATAAAAGGACAGGTCATAGCAGATCAGTTGGCCGAAGCACCTTTACAAGAAGAAAACCCAATACACATTGAATTTCCTGATGCAGACATCTTCACACCAACAATTAAGAAATCATGGACATTGTACTTTGATGGATCTTACATGCAACATGGCTCGGGGGAAGGGATTCTTTTTTTTACACCTGAAGGACATACCATTCCAAAATCATATTGGTTGATGTTTCCCTACATAAATAACATAGCTGAATATGAAGCATTGCTCATAGGAATGAAGATAGCATTGGACTGGCGGATTACAATGTTGCAAGTCTATGGCAATTCACAACTTGTCATTAATCAAATCAATAATGATTATTAGACTAAAGATGATAAGCTGCTACCTTACAAGAATATGGTGGATGATTTTAAAAAGTATTTTGTGGCAATCAAGTTTTCACAAATCCCAAGGATTGATAATAAAGTTGCCGATGCAATGGCTACAATTGCTTCCTTGTTACAATTATCAGAAAATAAAAAACGGTACGAATTTTTGGTGGAACAATTGTTTTCTCCTGCCTATGATAATCCTGAGACCCAAGTCATATGACATTTAACCAGTTCTGATTCACCTTTATATGGAAAGATTTATACCTATCTAAAAAATAACATCTTACCTCTAGACTAATCCCAAAACCAAAAAAGGAATTTCATATGCCAATCATCCCATTATACCTTGATCGCCGATATCCTTTACCAACATGGTCTTGATGGTACGCTCCTTCGATGTCTTGAACATGGCGAATCTGAACAAGCCTTACAAGAGGTTCATGGTGGTATTTGTGGAACTCATTCAAGCGATTTAACCTTAGCCAAGAAACTTGTTAGAATGGGATATTATTGGCCTACCATGGAGAGAGAATCTTTTAATTTTTTCAAGAATTGTTCTAAATGTCAGATCCATGGGAATCTTATTCATGCGCCTACACAGGAACTATAGCCTTTCACTCCAAAATGGCCTTTTTCTCAGTGGGGACTAGATCTTGTTGGCAAAATTCATCCTTCATCATCAAATGGGCATAAATTCATCATCACAGCTACAGAGTATTTTACAAAATGGATCGAAGCTATTCCTTTAACGACTGTGACTGGTAAACAAATCTCTTCATTTATCTTGAATTACATCATCTGCTGATATGGAATTCCTAATTCTATCATCACTGATAATGGGAGGCCTTTCAAGAATTAGGATGTCGATGAACTTTGTGAAAGATTTCACATCCAACACAGGTTCTCCACACCGTACTATCCACAAGGAAATGGTCAAGCAGAAGCTTAAAAAATAAAATCTTGAAGATCTTGAAGAAGACAGTAAATGATGTCGGTCGTGATTGGCATGTCCAGTTAAATCCAGCTTTGTGGGCATACAGAACCAGCATTCGCACACCAACAGGTGCTACCCCATATGCCTTGGTATATGGAGCATAAGCGATCTTACCATTAGAGGTTGAAATACCTTCGCTTAGGGTCTCATTGAAAGGATTGATAAATGATGAAGACTACCGAGTATCTCGTCTGCAAGAGCTAGAACTGTTAGATGAAAGACATCAACATGCAGTTGATCATTTGAAGGGTTATCAACAAGTTATGTCCCGTAGCTACAATCATAGAGTTAAACCACATAAATTTCAAGTAGGTGATTTAGTTTTGAAAGAAATCCACGCAATCAGCAAGACAGAGAAAAGAAAGGAAAATTTGAACCAAATTGGCTTGGTCCATTTGTCATCATTGTAGCATACGGTTCTGGAGCATATCAGTTATCTACATCAGAAGGGGACCTGTTTGAAGAACCGATCAACAACATTCATTTGAAGAAGTTCTATGTCTGAATCATAAAAATTAGAAAAAGTCCTGAAAAAATACATAAAAATTAGAAAAAGTTCTAAAAAGTACATAAAAATAAAAATAAAAACAAAAGAGTTCACATGATTTAAAAAAGTGCAATAAAAACAAGTTGTGAAAACCTGGCAAATAGGCGCTACTTGTGATAAAAAATGGGCTCCTCTATCTATTAGCTTATGTCTTCCATTCGCTTTATGACATCATCTATCCATATCTATCATCTGTACATATCTATCATATCCATATCATGCAATGGGAATTCTTGTCTTTCATCATGGCTTGATGAAATTTGTACATATCCATCATATTCAGGTTGTGTTTACACTGGGGGCAGAAACATAGACTAAACAAGAGAGGGGCAACGAGCTTTTAAAGCATCACAAACAGACAAATGACGGTTTGACAAAGCACAACATACATTGACACATCAAATCAACCACAACACCAAAATGACCACTCAATGCCAATGAAATCAAACAACATGGTCAAAACAACGTTAATCAAAACACAAACATCAATGTTGATAACCAAGTTGGATAATCTTAATCTGAGTAATGTTTGGAATATTTTAGGGAAAATTTGAATTGTTGATTGATTTTCTATCATATCTTTGGAGTAGTTCGATGATGTATTGAACTAGAAAAGCAAGGAAGGAGTATGATTTTTCTTTGTCTGCTATTTGTGAGTGAATCATTAGTACTATGCAAATTGGTCACGAGACATGCTCTACTAAGTATCATTGATGACATTTTAGAATTTGCATGGGAAACAAGTTAACTCTTGTATGTTTATGCAAGCGATACTTAAGTCATCTCGGTTCAATTATACTTAGATGCTTGTATTATCTTGCTATATCAAAAATCATGAAAGCAATACTCAGGTCATCACTGGTGCTAATATACCCTTTGATGCTTGTATTAACTTTCAACATTTCAATGCTCTATGATGACACAAAAAGCACAAATAAGCTCTTAGAATGGAAATATTGTACAGATACCATGCATGGTTAGTATATATTACATTCATTTTAGAATCTGCATTTGGCATTTATAGATTTTCCCACAAGCTGGAAAAGTATCAAAGTTTCATATCTTTCCAATAAATGACTGAGTACATTTTGACATTCACAACAACATCATCACATACATTTTTCATACATATTTGCATCAGAAAATCATAAAAAAACAAAGCATACATCATAATCAAAACATTCATGGGCATTCATAAATTGTACCATCCATCATTTCACATTCATATTCATAAAATCATTCATCAATAGATTGCAATCATATCATAACATTGCACTTGCATTTTCATATCTAAGAATCATGCATACATATACATCATGAGCATAATATTGTGAAACCATCACATAAAACATCATGCATAGAGAAAATTGACACATTCATCACATAAGGAATCATCACTGCATATTATATATCTCATAAATGAATGTCAAATGTACAAAAGATGTCAACTATACATGACATAACATCATCAAAAATGGGACCATATCAATGTGTATACAGATGTCTCAACAGAGTATCAATAAGACATATAAGATATCATGCAAAATGCACTATGAAGTGTTATCCTCTGATGGTGCTGGTTTGGGACCTGTCCCACCTACACCTGATGAACCTGCTCCACCTGCCCCTGATGAACCTCCTGAAGGTAATGGTTGTGATACACCCCTGCTGGTAGCCTGAGAGTGATTATGTGTAGACTGAGACTGTGTATAACTCACTTTCCGCTCTGGTGGCACTGCATCATGATACCTGGTCCTATAGAACTCTGCCTCCTGGGTGGCTTTGGTCACCTCTCTCATCATGTCACTGATCGAAGTACCTGTTGTTGTTCTCTGCAAACTGTCAGCTAGGGCCATGGCCTGCTCACCCTACCATCTGGTTGTATCTCGCTTGGATGTCACTGTCATCAACTGCCCCTGTAGCTGTGTAATCAAAGCATCCACCTGTGCTAACTGACCCTGTAAGCTCTGTACTCTACTCTGCAAGGTAGATATCTAACTCGGCCCCACTGGATCTACTGAAGATGATGGAGCTAAATGTCTCATCCGCGGTCCACCTCTGCCACCACCTCTGTCGCTACCTCTGCCACCTCTACCACCTCCTCTATCACTATCACCCCCACTCTCCTCATCACTGCTATCTCTATCCCCATCTGGCTCATCATCATCATCCTCCTTGGAGTCATCACCCTCTAAAGCTGCCTCTCACTGTCGCCTATGTCCCCCTATATGTGCTCTCTGCTCTGCAACTAGAGCGACAGGCTCATTAGGATCAAATAATCATGGCATAAGATGTTCCAACATGTACTAACCATACTCTAGAGTCATCCCTCCATCAAGAATATCAGCTTTGTAGTCCCACGTCTGTACTCCCAAACTGGTGAACTCTGCCACTGCTACATCATATGCAATCCGCGGACCCCACATTGTAATCTCCTATTGCCGACGCACATAAATAGATGAACCTTGTGGCATACCCTAAGGCCGACCATACTGTCGCCATACCCGACCAAGAAAAAATCTCTCAATAATCCCAGGAGTACAACCAATCAGATATCTGGCGCTAAAGACATAGGGCATCTCCCTAGAATCCTCTGGGCATGCCTCACAATCTACATAGGGTCGCCAACATACCGTATCAAGATCATCCAGAAGATGCTGCCAATGATCCAATTTGCCCAACCTCGACTAAGCAATGACATTGGTATATCTGAATCTGTACGGTTGACCAACAAGTCGTCATCCTCGAGTCAATGGTCGCATAACGACAAAGTGCTCCCATGCCCATATCTATAACAGCGAACAACCAATAGCTAAACTCCAGCCTCAACTGTACACGATATGGTGTAGCTCATCATATAAATGTGCAAGCATGCACGATCCCCAAGCATATTATGTACCCTGCATCACCATACTCTCAAGTACACGACCCCACTCGACTGCAAAACCCTTCAACCTATGGTCGGGGCACAAAACACCTCTAATGAAGCCTCCAAGTATGAAGGGTAAGGGTGCATACGAATCTGTCATCTCCACCCATGAGATAAAATATCCTGCAATATGATCATCTCTGAATATCTGTCTCAAAGCATCAGTACCTCCCGCCTCCCGACCGTCAAATCTCACTATCTCACCCATCACTGGAATCTTCAGGATGCGATACACATCCTCAAGAGTCACGGTAATCTCTCATGTCGGAAAATGAAAGGTGTTTGTGTCGCTGTGCCACCTCTCTGCAAGTGCTATCAATAAGGCTCTATTGAGACACACCTCAGGCATCTCAAGTAACGAGGTCAGTCCACATGCCTCGATCACATCTCTATCTGCTTGTACAAGCTGTGGAATCAATCTCCATGTCTTTGGGAATTTCTCCCGTAATTGCAAGATGCCCAATCTCTCCTTTTGAATATCAAGTCAAAGCAAAATCAATATCAAATCATCACGACAAATCAATCAAATGTAAATATCAAACTTATCAAAATCTTGTTTGTTTTTAACAACTTTAAAAACAAACTTATCAACCTATTTGTTTTTCATTTTCATGAAAGCAAATTTATCAAAATCCTGTTTGTTTTTAACAACTTTAGAAGCAAACTTATCAACCTATTTGTTTTTCATTTTCATGAAAGCAAATTTATCAAAATCCTTTTTTTTTTTAACAACTTTAGAAGCAAACTTATCAACCTATTTGTTTTTCATCATCATGAAAGAAAATTTATCAAAATCCTGTTCGCTTTTAACAACCTTAGAAGCAAACCTATCAATAACTATTTGTTTTTAACAACTTTAAAAGAAAATTTATCAACTATTATTTGTTTTCCAACAACCTTGGGAACAAATTAATCACACAAAACATCGTCAAAGCAGGACAACACAATACACAAACAATCAATACAAGGTCATGCATTGTCAAATTGGAAATGGGCGCTGTCAAAATCATCATGGGCGCTGAGAAATAAAGGGCACTACAAAAAACCTAATGGGCGCTACAAAACACTTGATGGGTGCTACAGGATGAAGGGCGCTATGGAAAACATAATGGGTGCTACAAAAAGACTAATGGGCGCTAAAAGAATGCATTAAAGTCCATAAATGTTGGATAAACGTGCCCTAAACAAATTTTTTTTCAAACCCTGAAAGTTTAACGGGGTACATACCGCGGGTCCATAGTGTGCCGGCTGCTGATGTTGTTGGATGCGCTCAAAACGGTGCTGGTGGGTAGGAAGTGCCATCTTTCTCACTCCAGAGCTCAAAAATTACAATTTTTACTAGGTTAAAATGGGAAAATGACATGGAAAATGACATTTTTAACCTATTTAAAGGAAAAATTGGGGCATTTTAACACATTTTATCAGAGCAGGGGCAATTTAGGTCATCAATTCTTCATCTCACATTTTTTTTTCATGTCAATTTCTTCACATCATCATTTTCAAACGATGAATCGACATCTTAAAAATCATAAAAATTAGAAAATTCCAAAACAATCTAAAAATTCAAAAAAAAAAATTCACAAAAATCAAAATCTTATCGATTCATCATCCAAGGGGGCATATACCTATCAAACATTTGGCAATTAGCGTCTGGGGAAAATTTCAAAATTCTTTGAAGCAATGCATAAAACACATCACTTCAAAGAGGGGAAAATGTATACACCTAAAAATGGTCACATCACAATAGTCTGGTAATTAATTAAATATTTTAATATTTAATTAAATCTCTAAATTCAATCTGCAGTATAAATAAATCTAAATAATTTTTTATATTGTTCATTCTTTCATTTCAATTAAATAAATAAGTTTATTTAATCACTTTTCTTATCCATTTCTTAATTAATTAAATAAACATTATGATTTATTTATATTAATTATCATATAATCTTGGCTTGAATATTTTATTCAAATAAAGAATATTCTTCTCTTCTAAAATTCTTCTAAATTCCATTCACAATTAAATATTCCAAATATTTAATTAATTCTTCTAAAGTCTATTCACAATTAAATATTTCAAATATTTAATTAAATCTTCTAATGTCCATTCACATCAAATATTTCAAAAATATTTTAAATCCTCAAACTCACATTAAATTAAATAAATTTATTTATTTAATTTGGATTATCTACAACAACCGTGAAACAACTTCAAAACAAAAAATTAACAAATTTCTTTGTTTCTGAGCAAAGTTGTTCCCGTGGGTTGAAGACAAACCTCCATTCTTCTCTCCAACCTCCCAACATTTTCCATATTTCTCTCAACCTCTCCATCTTTCACCATTCAAAATTACCAGACAATCTCACAACTATTGATCTTTGCCAGCCAGGCTCTTGCCTGTAAAAATCTATAAAAGGGACTGTTGGGTCTCTGAAAAAAGGAAGAGAAATTTTTGTACAAGAAAACTATAGTCAATGAGCCTTCCAGCATCCATAGCCTCTGGAATCATAGCATAGCATAGCTTAGCATATTAGCAATCCATATCATTGCCTATCATTCTCATATCATAGTTTCAATAACATTCATAATCCACAGCCCTTGTGCATAATCTACAGCCCCTGTGCATATCCACAAACCAAAATTTCACTCCACCAACATATAGGATAGAGAAGTACTCTCCCTTTCCATACTCGTTCTGTAGGTTGCCATTCTAAGAAGCTTTGCTTATACAATCTGAGAGCAACAACTTCAAGCAAATCACTGGAGATAGAGGACAATGGAATGATTCTGAAGAAGCTCTGTTTGATTTCTTTGATTTCATTTTATTTAGTTTTCTTTAGTTTAATGTTGCATTGGTGTGTTTTTGTTATCTCATTTTGATACTAACATTTTCCACACACAAGTGGTTTATAATTTTTGGCCAAACTGGACATTGAAATTATTAGTTTTAACTAAATCTTCATATTCAGGCACCTATAGTGGCTAAACCGTGAGGAATTTGAAGATGATGCAAACTAGAGTCTCGTCACATTTTTTCTGTAGATTCTAATTTTTTTTTTCAAAATTTTGGAATTATATTGCACTTTTTCCATCTCCCAATTTAAACCTGGTTTTTTCAAAAAATAACATTTTTAAAAAGTGACACACAATCGTGATAATGCATAACTTTTTTCCATGAAGGATAAAATTTAATTTTCAAATTTAGATTTGTAACTCGATATCTAGTGCTTCCACTTGGTTAGATAATTTTTATTGAATACTTTTCTTTAATCAAGTTTTGAAGTCAAACCAATTATAATTCAAAAAATAGTGCACCGTATAACGCTGTAACTTTTTGTATATATTGAAATTCAATTTTTTTGTTGGATCAAGGACTTCAATATCTAGTGCACCATATTTTTCAATTTTTTTTGATAATCTGCTATTTTTCCACATGTGTATAACAAAGACCTTCATTTTCGGTGAAAAACCTATATGTTCGATAAAACTAAAAAAACAAATACATAATAAAACCAAAACATATTAAAATTATATTCATTGGATAGCTCGTTCTGAGGACTACCTGATTCCAATTGGGTTTGTGAAGACTCCTCCATTTTCATCCTCAACCCGAGCTCCAAAGCGTAAACATTTAGATTTTTTTGTGTCTTAGGAGGGGGATGAGGGGTAAGGGGGGTTCGAGCTAACCACCCTTCCATAAGGGGTTTTGTTTGGTTTTTGGGCAGGAAAGCATTAAAAGGGTTCACTCAAACCAGTAGGTTTGTACGAACCCCTAAAATCAAGGTTTTTGCCATGGGGTTGATTTTTGTGAGTTTTCCTTCCTCGCTTGAATTGTAAACCACTATTGTGGCTTCACCCCAAGGCAAACCCCTATTCACCCAAAATTAAACATTTTCCTCTTGTATGTGTGATTGCAAATTTAGGTTGAAGAAGACTTAAAGACCTTTTGAAGAATGAGATTTACAAAGTTGTCAAAGTTGCAAAAAGTTATCAAAGTTGTCAAATCACGAAATCTCACCTACAGATCAGATTTCTGACTTTCTGACATTGAAACCTGGACAAATCAGAAGCTTTAGATCTATACAAGAGGCTCCCAAAAGATTGTTGAAATCCTTATACTTGTACCCATTTTCCCATGGGCGAATGAGTCTCAAATTAGCTTCTAAAAAAACACTTTTGGTGACTAGTGCACATGTTTCTACTCTTGTTAGATCTACAAAATTTTTTCTAGTTCTACAAATATTGAGCTTAATCTTCAAGTTTCAAGTGTTAGATTGCATTTTGGTGTTGATTTGCTATTTTTAGTTTTTCTCCCCAAAGTGTTGTTTGACCTTGACCCTTGTCCTTCAGTCATAAGGAAATCTGAAGATTCTCACATTGAATTGATTCACCTAAGGGTTGATAATCAATTCATTGTGTAGGTCTCATTTCTTAATGAAATAGAGGAAAATAGGTCTTACTCTTCATCAAATCCATATTAAATACATTCCACCAAACACCTATTTTTCTTCATTTCAAGATCTTATCTTATCTTACGTCATTTACTTCCTATGTCTTAGGTCATTTAATATTTGTTATGTTAGTTGTTTCATGTCATAGGATTAAGAAATTTGTCATGATCCTGTCGAATCCTATCTCTCACCTTTCCTACATAAGCAAGGCCTCTTGCATATCATAGGGGATTTACTATCATTGATCCATTATTGATCATTGCACATCATTAGCATCCTTAATAATAGAAAGCTATTTCTTGCCATACTCTCTTGTAGAAGGTTATCTTTTATTATGCAAGTGATCCTAAGGCATGTAAGCTAATTTTCAACTCCTACATAGAGAATTTTTCCAAAAGTTTTCAACCTCCCTCAAAATGGAGAACACAAATATAGATAATGAATATATGAGTAGATAATGAAGATACAAGCAACAATAATTATCTAATAATTTTTTATTCAACAAAAGAAAGACAATACAAGGTATATAGCAAACTAAAAGAAAAGAAAAGAAATGAAACCAAGCAAGAATAGTGTTCAAGCATAGTGACATTGCATAGAAGAAAACTAAGTCTCATGACCTACACCTTTTAATCTATTAAAATTATTTAAAGCTCCTTAGATATTTAGAAAAATATATAATAAACAAAAGGATCCATCCCAACAAGCATGCCAACTATAAGCATGCAAATCAAAATAAAACAATAAGAATTAAAAAAAATTTAACACTCATTATTCTAATACACACAAACCTTTCATAGAGGTTTGAATGAATATGCTTTTAATAGTACTCTTATGTCTTTTAGTCGTTTTGGGACAATATCTATTTGTTTGAATTGGGATGCCTCATGAATGGAGGATTAAGCTCCATTTTATAGAAATTTTGAGACAAATTTGAATGGTGGAAATTAAATCTTAAATCATGAGTTTGATTCATGATTGGTAGATATGATGAGGAGAGGTGTTAATCACTTTGCCAATCAAGTGGAGAAGACTAGGTAATCAATTCATTTGATTGGAGGGCCAAGATAATTATTATTATTTTTATTTAATTTTTGATTTTGAGTTAGCCATATCGAATGGCTCATTAATATAAATTAATTTATTAGTGGGTAAAGTGGAAAATGATTCATTTTAGATTAATTAAACAATAAATATTATTTGATTAACTTAATTATGATAAAGTAATGAACTTGAGATAATATTACTTAAATAGATTAAGAGATTGTAATTGTAGAAATTAATGATATCAATGTCTACAAATTATTTTTAAAGTAAAATTTTATAAATATTTTTTAATAATATATTATTAATATGTTTTGTAATGTTAATATACAAATTTTATAATTGAATATATTTTAAATATAATTATCATTAATCTCATTGACTAGTCTTCACGCCAATCAAAAAAATCATTAAATGGTCAATATAAAAATTTAAAATTTGCCATTATTAGATGTGCATTCGTTTGAATTATTTAATAAAATGCGCCATCATTACCAGTCTATTCCGTGATAATCAAGCATTTAGTTTACGTTTCTAGAGATTCTCTGATAATTATGCATTTAGAACGCCTAAACATGACAAATTCTGTATTTTTTATTCAAATACAACTTGGCAGTGGATTAATGGCACAGCTCTCGAGAGCAGTGTAGAAAATTATTAAAGGAATCATGTGCCCAAACCTTTTTCCCGAGGCAACCAGCACTACAGCCTGTTATATAATTGTCAATCGCGAGTTTAGGTATTCCCCCTAATAATCAAACATTTATTTTACTTCGACGACGTAAAATAGTCAAGCATTTTTGTTTAGGTAGTACTTAACGTTTTCCCAGATATTCGCTCATAATTTTAAATTTAAATACAACTGTCAATCAATCGTGCCAGGGATTAATTTTGTATTTCAACTTTAAGCGGCTGAAAACACATCTGAAAAAATTAAAAAAATTAATCTTTGGTTAGTTCTACGTAGCTATCTACTATCGCTTGTTGTAATGTATTTTCACTTGTTAAACATTTTTTTGGCTAGAATTTGACTCTTTAGTTTCTTCTCCTTCCTTCCTCAAATGAATTTTTGAACAAAAACAATCTATTCCACATCATGTATGAATTTTTCATGAGACTACTCTAATACTCTGATCTCATTCTACATCACTTGGCTAGTAATATTGTAAAGAAAGTTCATTATCTTGTTTTAATAGTATTGCAAGATTTACTTCCATATCATTCTTAAATATTCTCTTTGAAAATTCTATTTGTGTTGAACTATTTTTTTATTTTCCTTACACAAACACACACTAGGGTATAATCTTTGTAGATAAAGGAATATAGATTATATATTTAATTTCAATATTGTGTTTTAATTTCCTAGACGTACATAGGCTAAACACACACACATTTCCATATTTTTTTATATTTGTTGCATGTGGAAATTGAAAAGTTAAAATATGGTCTTGACCATTCTTAGCAAGGTCCCAAGCAGTCAACTGTTTTCTTTTCCCTAGCTAACAAGTTGTTAGTTTTGTCTCCTACTATGTAGATAATTTAAAATGCACGGATTTTTTTTATAACTTTTTTGGATGAGTGAGTCAACACATGAACATGATGATATCGTTTCTCATCGAAATAAACATATTTTGGAAACATACTTGGTAGTAAGCTCCATCTTTTATCTTCAGGTTCCTTAATCTCTATTATTTTGGAGGACACACACACTCGAGTCACACTCGCAATTATTAATTGACCCTTAGAAATGAAATGTGTGTAAACAAACAATGGAAGCACTTGTTATTTTTAACCCAAAGCCAAAATGTGTGATGGAAGACAATGGTTCCTTTTAAGCCCAATTTCAAAGTGTGATTGCAAACAAGATGTTCGTTTTAAAGCCCCAAATTGAAGTGTGTTGACAAGTAATGATTAGATATGAAAGATGGAATGTGTGCACCTAGACTTTCTTTAGCTCCTGAATTTTTGTCCACTTGATCCAATTTGTCCTTTGAAGTGTTTATTTTTTCTGCACATTCACAAAACCAACAACAAAGCCAAAACCCTAACAAAATAATTGATCACTAATATTAGAGGGTTAGCTAGTCAAGACAAATCTGATTTTTGGAAACGTTTTTTGCATCAAAAATAAAAATAAAAAGAACATTCTTTTACTGAAATTTCTAGAGCTTTCCAAAAATGTAAAGAAATCTAATTTTTTTGTTGTTTTGCACCCAATATTATTTTTTTTACGAAAAATCATAATTTTTTTATAAAAAATACAAAACAGATCCAAAAATTATAATTCTTTTATTGAAGGAACCTGAAATTATTTCCAATCTGCAGAAAACTTTTTGTCAAAAGATATGCAACGGTTTGTGAGATATAAGCAAATCTTTGTAAAACCTTAATTTTCAAAGATCTATTTTTTTCTAATTATTTTTCATCCAAATAAAAAAAATAAAAAATAGAACCCTACTATAATTTAGAGATCTTTCTATAAATATAAAAATATCTAAAAAATTCGCTAATTTTCTCTCAAAATTGATTTTTATGAAAAATAACAAAAAAAATTATAAAAAAATAAAAACAGCTCCAAAAAATTTGATTTTTGGACTAGAAGCTCTTGATATTGTCTCCAACCTACCAAAAAAAATTTGTGAAAATTTCTATAGCTGTTTGAGAGATATGGTTGAATCTTTGAAAACTAGGGTTTTGTCCCAAAATGATGCAAAACCTACAACAAAAAGGATCCAACTCCAAAATTCTTCAAAATTTGTTAAAATTCACATCAGGTTCACCAATGTAATTAGGGCTAAAATATTAAGGTTAATGCAATAAAACATATAAATCAAACCCTAATAAACAATGAAGCACAAATGAGCATAAAGACAAAGTATAAAATAATATTACCAAATCTTCATGCCACCAAATTGATTCACCTCCATTGTGCTTCTCCATTTTTCTTGAATATGATATCTGCCCTCAGATTTGAGTGTGCAATAATAAGCCTATGACAAGTGACTAGCAAAATATTGAAGATTGTTGTCTCACACTAGCAACATGTACTTACATAATATGTGTAAATCATGAAAATGACAAGGGTAAGGTCTTTTATAGAAAAGACAATTTTGAATGAATGGTTGAGATTGGATGCCAATAAGATGTCTTAATCAATGGCCAAGATTGAAAGTTGTAGTATGAAATAGGGTTAGGAAAAAATTATGGCAAATGATAAGGATGAAGGGTTGAGATTGAATAATGAGATAATTCAATCAAGGGCTAGGATTAAATGAGATGTCAAGAGATAAGATTTGATGTGGAAGATAAGATTGGCACGGATAAAGAAGTGATAGGGGAAATTAAATAATAAAAAATATTTAATTTAGGTGGCCAATGAATAATTAAAATAATTATTTAATTATAGAGGAATGTGACAAAATGAATCATTTTGAATTAAATAATGATTTAATTCAAAATTCAAGAGAGTGGACCAAATTAAATAAATAAAATTTATTTAATTTAGGAGAGAAAAACTAATGAATAATTAGTGACGTAATTAAATAAATAAATTTAATTAATTAATCAAGGAGGAATACAAATAAAAAAATGAATTAATTAAATAATTAAAATTATTTAATTATCAAAAACAAAAGGGGAAATGATGGAGAATTTAGAAATCGCAAGCTTGGGACAATTTTTAGTGTCTACATTACCATTTTTTAAACTCCATCTAAAACCATTTGAATATCCCTTTAAAATATTTCACAACTATATTTAGGGATTTAATATTATCAAGCTTCTAAAAATTGGTATGTTGGTTTGTTTTGATTTAATCCTTATGAAATTTGGGAGGGGCTCGAGCTAAACTCGAGCCCTTCTCTCACGGGCCACCTTCAACATATAACAAATATATAATGTTACTTGTATTATATCTTGAAATGCCCACGTGGGCTAACAGTGACGAGGGAAAGGTGGGAAGTAGGAGGTTGGGTATTCAACCCCTCATATCTCCCAATATAGCATTCGTTACTCTTTAAGTATAATTCATGCCAAACATATCCCAAAGAAGGCACATGGCTTGATGGTGGAGCATGGAAATAGCAATGTGGAGGTCTCAGGTTTGAGTCTCTCCAACCAAAATTTTGTTGCAACTAACCTTGTCCTAGATCAAGTTGATCGCCATGTGGGTTGCCACATGTCAGTCCATAATTGGTCCAAGTCAACTCTTACACCACGTCGGCTATTTGTGCCATGTCATCTGCCAATTGTGATGCCATGTAAGATACCACACCATCACCTACACATGCTGACATCATCATTTGGTCAAGCTTCTTTTGCAAACTTTGACCAAAACTTTGACCGGCTGTAACTTTCACGTACGAGCTCTATTTTTGAAACCAAATATAGTTATGGAATCAACGCGACGAGCACTTCAACTTGGCATCATTCTTACTTGGATTTTAGGCAATCATTTTTTCACCCTTTTTGACCACCTGATTCACCTATTTGACAAAACCTTTGACTGCACATAACTTTTGCATATGGACTCCTTTTGAGCTCGTTCAAGTTGCATCAGGATCATGTCAGCATGCTTTTCCTGATGATGCTAATTTGGACAGATTCTAAGACTATGAAATTTTTAGGTTTTTTGGATCCGCCTAGATCAATTATGCCTTAATTGGCCCTTTGATTCATTTACAAGCACAATTAATTACATTTTTCAAAGGGGAAACTTGGCAATAATTAATGCCTAAACATAACATTTTAAACATTGAGCAATATGTGTTTCAGGTTTATGGACTTGGGACCCATTTATTTGTGGGCGAATGGGTCCTCCCTAGACTTTTGGACCTAAATTTAAATTATGTTTTTAGTATTATTTTAACATCTCTAAATCTATAATTCAATTTCGTCTTGTGATATTTGAATTTTGGGAAATTAAGGATACATACAGGTATAAATACAAGGTTATTTCACTAAGCTTCACCTAGCATATTGAAGTGAGAAAAAGTAGAGTTAAAGTTTATGATCAAAGGCATTCAAGAGTATATATATCAAAGGGAGGTGAGTACAAAGGAGATGTGTTTTCTTTTGACAATCTCCGCCATTTGGGGGACTTCTTCTCTATCTCCTTTGCTTATATCTCATTAACTTTTATCTCCACTTTCACATTTATCTTAAAAATTAAATATATCAATAATTATTTTTACATTAATAAAATATTTAATTATTGTTTATTTTATTTTTTAATAATATTTTTTTTCATTCAATTATAAGTAGGTTAAATGTATTTGAGTGGAGTGATTCTATTAATCAATTGAATCTCCATCAATTTAGGAATTTCAATAACTTCAAAATAAAATAATCATGTCTAGACATGAACTTAAATAACTTCAAACTAGAGTTGTGACATATACCTATGATTAATTTAATAGCAATAAAATATCTAATTATATCACATTTCCATATCCTCTCCTTGTAAAATAAGGGACACATGTATAATTCCTATGGTTGATTAGTTTGTGTATCTAGTGGATATAAATAGTGTGGATTATAGTAATTATCTTTGTCAAGCATGACAATAGAGTTGTTAGATTATATTTAGATATGAACTTACAAAAATCCAATTAAAGTTGTGGAAACAATAGTTTTGAATCAAGAATGTGCTTGACCACATTGTATATTGTTCATACCAATAACTTGATGATTGAAATTGTAGTTGGAATGAAGGTGAGTGGCTACTGGATTGTATAAGTAGTATGTGCTATTATAATAATTGCAAGTCAATAAGCATAGATGACTTAAATTCTTTCTAATCATTTTTTCATTGAAGTAATAAAATGATTAATAACATTTTGTTTCCATGCTCCATGATAGTAGTGCTGAATCTTTCTAGATAAACTTTGTGAAATTTCTTAACATCAACATTTCAAATCACACAACAATTTATACGAAATGTAAATCATACAATAGTTTATCTAAAACATTGATGTTAAAAAAATGCACACAGTTTATCTAAAAATATTCAACACTAATAAAATGATGTTATGGTTGGAAAATGTGACTCAAACTTACTAGCCTGATAATCTTCCTATGGGTTAATGTTTAACTCTTCATCATCATGACAACTCCATTTCAATGGGGCATAGTTCATAGTCTCATCGATGGTCCAAGAGCTCTTCGTGAGTTTGGCATTGTGCTTTGTCGGCGGGAGATGATCATGTCGCTGGGATAAATACATGCAATGGTTCAAGCAATTGTAGAAGTGAACTAAAATTTTTTCCACCTTAAAATGACCCTGAACTAATCAACTCTGTCAATTTGAGCTATGGTGAAAAATTGATAACACCAACATTTCTTTAGCCCCCATACAAATGAACCAATTCCACCCACTAAAAAATGAATTTCAATTAAATGGTGTAAGCACCCGTAGATAGCTGCAAATTTTTGGGATAGATGGTGGATGGTGTTTGATACTCCACCACATGGAAATTGTGAGGTTTGCCTTTACATTTTGAGAAAGTTATGGGCTGAGTTTGAGTTGGGTTTAAAACCCAACTATTTTTGATATGAGGTCATTTCAAGGAGTTGGGCATGGCATGACCCAACATAGATTAGGAGCATGTGTTGATCCTTAGTGACGTTCTCTAATTGCTCATATTGTTGCTCCTCCATCTCCTAGTGTTCCCACTGCATTTCAGTAGCAGACGATGTTGTCAACATTAGGAGCATTGAGTTCTCTTTCAGGACATCTCACTTATCAGACTACACACACGCTGGTTGAAGTGGGCAATAGAGAGCATGGAGGCTCAGGCTATGGGAATACTTGGGCATCCACTTCAAGTGACCCACATGCATCTAGGATGGATTCATTTATGGATTTACTATATTCTGAAGATCATCCTACATAGGTATGTACATCTTTCAAACTTAGGTACATTTTTATTTGTTTGAAATGTGCAAAATTCATGTAAATAATAACATTAAATTATATATATATATATATATATTAATTCAAGAAGTGTTTGGTGTAGAGGCATGATCACACAATGCCTAAATCTAAATATCATCACGTCTGTGTTTTGAGTTTTATAGAATTGGGATCACCTTTTGGTCAGGTACAAACCAATATATATTTTGATTTATGTAGACATATCTAATTTAATTTGAATTTGTACACATGTGTGAAATTATATATGGTATCTAGATGCAGGGAGGTCATGAGATACTGAGTACTGACCAACCACAAATTGTGGTGAGCTCTCATGAGTCATCATCAACTATTATGTATGGGCCATCTCGGGTGTGTGCTTTCAAAAGTTTGTTAAGTTTAAAATAAATACACATCATAGATCTAATTTAATTTTAATTTGTACACATGTGTGAATGATCTATACATTATTATATCTAAATGCAGGGAGTTCATGTGATACCCATGGTGAGCACACCTGAGATATCGTTGAATTTTATGCATGGGAAATCTCAAGTGCATGATCATGAGGTCATATAATTCAAGGTTGTAAACTTTACTAAGTATCTTATACACTATTTTAGGTCTTTTAAATATATATATTTAAGGTTCTAACATATTGTTTGCTTTATTTGAATATGTAGGAATTAGTAGATCAAGCATTTGGACCTTCCCAATTGACAGTTATCCTACCCGTTGAACAAAATGTGCCAGTAGATTCACATGATCAGATGGTAATTTATGCATACTAAAAAACATTTTTCCTGTGTTTACTAGATATTTAATTAAATTTATTTTATCAAGTTTATATTTTCAAGTTTATATGTTAAATTAAATCAAAATTTCTAAATAACTTTAAATCTAATTTCAAGTTTCTTGTACTCTTCTACATCATGATATAGGTACATCTAGTCCATGGGGAGCAAAGAGGAGACTTGATTTGACTGATCGCCCTAATAGTTAGATTGTTTTAAATTTTATGGACTATAGATCTAGTTTTATTTAAATATATGTGTTGGACTTGACATACATTTTGAACATGCTATTTCATGGACCATTTCACATACATTAAATTGATTACTATGACCATGTTTGTGTTTATTTATATGAGTTGAATATAATATGATGATTATATATGCACTCGATTATGATCGTGTTATTATCATTTTGATGTTGATATGCACTCTTGTATGTATATATATTTTATCTAATTTTCAAGTAATATGTGTGCTATATAAATTCTTATCTAAAATCAAATTTCATATATATTTACATGCCATTGTTGAATTAAGTTTAGACATGTCATAAAATGATTAACCCTTAAATTTTAATAATTTATCATATGGTTAGGTGACAAATTAAAATATTCCTTAAATAGTTTAGATCATATTCATAATAAATTAAGGGCGGGTAATTTTAACTATTTTCCAATTCTAGCAAATATTTGAATCATTGAACAAAAATCTATCTCCTTGTATGTATAGAATGTATAATATATACAATTGAACAATTATATAAAATGTGGTAAATATAAGACATGATTTGTATAAGATAAAATTGGAACAAGATATTTAAAAAGTGACTAATAAGTTCATTGAAGTTCATACATTGAATAAACATATATAATGCATATTGATTTTTAATACAACTATATAACACGATGAAACATATGTGTATGTAGATATAATTAAAGCTTATCATCTTTTACCTCAAGACCAAAAATTGATATTTACATAGTCTCTTGATTTTTTTACAATGACAATCACATGGTAGACCAACTTGATGAGAACCTACAAAAATAATTATTGTAAGTAAAGTAGCTACATTTTTTATGAGTCATTTAACTAAATAATTCATGTGAGAAAATAACAATATATAGTAAAAGTTAGAAAATTGGATCTTATAAATTCCTTACAAATTCAAGTGATGTTTTCCATAGGATGGATTAAGGGGACCTAAGAGGATATAGCTTAAGGGATCCTAAGAGAATGCCTTAAGGGGAGTTAAGAGAATGACTTAAGGAGATGCAAGAGGGCAGATTAAGGGGAGTTAATAGAATGATTTAAAGAGATGCAAGAGGGTGGATTAAGGGGAGTTAAGAGAATGACTTACAGGGATGCAAGAGGGTGGATTAAGGGGATGCATCTCATGAACCTTAGGATATGGCTTAAGGGAAATTATGAGAGTGAATTAAGGGATGCAATAAGTTGGATTAAGGGGATGTAAGAGGATATGACTTAAGGGTCCTTTAAGAGGATGGCTTAAGGGGATGGAAGAGGGTGGATTAAGGGGAGTTGATAGAATGACTTAAAGGGATGCAAGAGGGTGGATTAAGGGGAGTTAAGAGAATGACTTAAAGGGATGCAAGAGGGTGGATTAAGGGGATGTATCTCATGAACCCTTATATTTGTTATTATAAGCATCTCATGAACCCTAAACCATAGGACGTAAAGCCTAGGAGATGAACTCTAAACCCTTGACCCATATAGATTTGTTATTCTAAGCATCTCATGACCCCTAGGATATGAAGATCCTAAATCCTTAACCCTAGGACCTAAAGCTTAGGAGATAAATCCTAAAACCATAACCCATATATAGATTTGTTATTCTAATCATCTCATGAAGTTCCCTAAGATATGAATCATAAACCCTTAACCCTAGGACCTAAAGCCTAAGAGATGAACCTTAAACCATTAACCCATATAGATTTGTTATTCTAAGCATCTCGTGAACCCTAGAAATCCTAAACCCTTAACCCTAGAACCTAAACCCTTAACCCATATTAGATTTTTTATTCTAAGGTTCTAAGCATCTCCTGAACCCTATAAACCCTAAACCTTAAACCACAAGACCTAAAGCCTAAGAGATGAACCCTAAACCCTTAACCCATATAGATTTATTATTCTAAGCATCTCATGAACCCTAGAAACTCTAAACCCTAAACCATAGGACCTAAAGCCTAGTAGATGAACCCTAAACCCTTAACCCATATGGAACCTCCTAAAATGGAATATAATGTGATGTGGTTTGAATTATATGAATGATGTAATATGACACCCACTTCACAAAGGTTGCACCTAAGGATAACCCTAGAGATCTTAATGTAAAGGAGATTGAAATATTACAATAGGGTTGGCCTAGGGATTGAATATGATATAATAAGGGGTTCACCACTTGGAAAAGAAAATGAATTGTAAAACACAGTGTGATATGCAAAATGACCAAGAAAGATGAATAAAATGTAACAAAAAGCTATGAAATTGGATATGTGCACCTAGGAAATTGAAGAAGGTAGAATGGAGATCTAGAATTATGGAAAATTTGCTATCAATGCTGACTGGGACTCATTCGCCAAGTTGGGCGAATCAATCTAGTTTTGGGGAAAATGTGCTGAAACAGGTTTTAGCCAAAAGGGTATCCAAATCTACAAAAATATTTGTTAGGCCTGTACAATGGGATTCATTCTCCAATAGTGGCAAATCAATCCACTTCTACTTTTTTGGAAGTTTTGAATTGGATCTTGTGCCTCTCAATCTGCTATGCTCTTTTTGACTGATTTTTGGATCTGAATCTACAAATTGCCACCTGTAGACCTTCGCCAAGCTTCTCATGGGCTTGATGACAACTTTAGGGACTTGAAAATTTTTCTCCAATTTTTCTTCTTGACAAATATGCAACCTAGCCTTGCAAATCACACACAAGAAGAGGGGAAAATGTTAGGGGGGTTAGTATATAGGGGGTTGCCTTGGTCAAACCCCTTTTTGGTAATTAAACCTTGAAATGAAAGAAAATATGAATGGAGAATCATGAATGAACAAAAGATAATGTTACAACTCACCAAACCCTAGCAATAATGTGCTACAATCATGTAAGTAATGGCTCCAATGGATGTAGACTTGAAATCTAGCTTGATGTTGATAGATCTTGAATGCAATGCTTGCTTGAATCACAAAATACTACACCACAATTATTATCTCTAAAACAACATGATGCAAAAAATATTTGACATGATGATTGACACTAGAAGAATGCTCTTAAATGCTTGATAATCTTCCCTTGAAATGCCTTG
Source organism: Sequoia sempervirens (assembly GCA_007258455.2). NCBI lineage: Eukaryota > Viridiplantae > Streptophyta > Pinopsida > Cupressales > Cupressaceae > Sequoia > Sequoia sempervirens. The sequence goes on from VDFB02271358.1 coordinate 175,611,677, forward strand.
AATGCTCTTGTGAATGTTCAAATTCTCTTGTGAACTCTCTTGAATGCTAGGTATGCTTAGATGTGAAAATGAGAGAAAGAACCTTGTATTTATACTCAATTATGCAATAATTCTTGAAATTACAACACTATAGGCCAACCTCAAATCTTGGAGAATAAAATCCCACCAAAAACTTAAATTAAATTTGATTTCAAGTCAAATGGGACTCATTTGCCACCCTGGGTGAATTGGTCCCACCTAAGGGGACTCATTCGTCCAAAATGGTGAATGGGACCCACCTTAGGAATTTGAGGTGGGCTTTAGGGATTTTGATGTTTTAAATGCCTTTTGTCGGGATTATCCTAAAAAATAGACCTAAATAAGGCATATGGATTAAAAATGGGGCCAATTAAAGCAATAAAGCCCAATTATTGACGACAAGCCTAGAAAAAGTGTGAAAGTGAGTTACAACACTTCACAACACTTTGAAAGAAGGCTTGATTAATGATGAAAAGAGGTTATTTAGGTGAAATGCATTAGCAATACCTTAGAAAAGTGTGAAACTATATTACAACACTTCACAACACTTAGGTAAGGTACCATTTAAATCATTTTAGTTCACAAGGGCCCAAGACCTCATGTGAATGTTTTAATCACATTACAACACTAAATCAAGGCAACATTAAGCCAAAATCACAAGGAGGACCCAAACAAGTTAGAAAAAGTAGAAGGGTTACTTTTTCAGTTACTCCACCATATAAATTTGTTATTCTAAGCATCTCATGAACCCTCAAATATGAATTCTAAACCCTTAACCCTAGGATCTAAAGCCTAGGAGATGAACCCTAAAACCTTAACCCATATATAGATTTTTTATTCTAAGCATCTCATGAAGTTACCTAAGATATGAATCCCAAACCCTTAACCCTAAGACCTAAATCCTAGGAGATGAACCCTAAACCCTTAACCCATATTGATTTGTTATTCCAAAAATCTCATTAAACCTAGGATATGAAGATCCTAGACCCTTAACCTTGGGACCTAAATCCTAGGAGATGAACCCTAAACCCTTAACCCATATAGATTTGTTATTCTAAGCATCTCATGAAACCTAAAAACCCTAAACCCTAAACCATAGGACCTAAAGCCTAGGAGATTAAACCTAAACCCTTAAACCATATAGATTTGTTATTCTAAGTATCTCACAAAACCTAGGATATGAAGATCCTAAACCCTCAACCCTAGGACCTAAAGCCTAGGGGATGAACCCTAAACCATTAACCCATATAGATTTGTTATTCTAAGAATCTCGTGAACCCTAGAAACCCTAAACCCTAAACCCTAAACCATAGGAGCTAAAGCATAGAAGATGAACCCTAAACCCTTAATCCATATAGATTTGTTATTCTATGCATCTCATGAACCCTAGGATATGAAGATCCCAAACCCTTAACCCTAGGACCTAACACTTAGAAGATGAACCCTAAAACCTTAACCCATATAGATTTGTTATTATAAGCATACCATGAACCCTAGAAACCCTAAACCCTAACCCATATGACCTAAAGCCTAGAATATTAACCCTTAACCCATATAGAATTTTTATTCTAAGCATCTCATGAACCCTAGTATATGAAGATATTAAACCCTTAACCATAGGACCTAAAGCCTAGGAGATGAACCCTAAACCCTTAACCCATATAGATTTTTTGTTCTAAGCATCTAATGAACCCTAGAAACCCTAAACCCTAAACCATAAGACCTAAAGCATAGGAGATGAACCCTAAACCTTTAATACATATAGATTTTTTATTCTAATAATCTCATGAACCCTAGGATATGAAGATCCTAAACCCTTAACCCTAGGACCTAAAGCCTAGGAGATGAACCCTAAACCCTTAACCCATATAGATTTTTTATTATAAGCATCTAATGAACCCTAGGATATGAAGATCCTAAACCCTTAACCCTAGGACCTAAAGCCTAGGAGATGAACACTAAACCCTTAACCCATATATATTTGTTATTCTAAGCATCTAATTAACCCTAGGATATGAAGATCCTAAACCCTTAACCCATGTATATTTGTTATTATAAGCATCTCATGAACCCTAAGATATGAAAATCCTAGAAACCCTTAACCCTAGGATCTAAGGCCTAGGAGATTAGCCCTAAACCCTTAACCCATATAGATTTTTTATTCTAAGCATCTCGTGAACCCTAGAAATCCTAAACCCTAAACTGTAAATCCTTAACCCATATAATTTTTTTATTTTAAGCATTTCGTGAACCCTAGAAATCCTAAACCCTTAACCCTAGGACCTAAAACCTTAACCCATATTAGATTTGTTATTTAAGGTTCTAAGCATCTCATGAGCCCTAAAAACCCTAAAACCTAAACCATAGGACCTAAGGCCTAGGATATGAACCCTAAACCATTAACCCATATAGATTTGTTATTCTAAGCATCTCATGAACCCTAGGATATGAAGATCCTAAACCCTTAACCATATAGATTTGTTATTCTAAGCATCTCATGAACCCTATGATATGAAGATCCTAAATCCTTAACCCATATAGATTTGATATTCTAAGCATCTCATGAACCCTAGGATATGAAGATCCTAAACCCTTAAACCATATAGATTTGTTGTTCTAAGCATCTCATTAACCATAGGATATGAAGATCCTAAAACCTTAACCTATATATATTTGTTATTCTAAGCATCTTATGAACCCTAGGATATGAAGATCCTAAACCCCTAACACAATAGATTTGTTATTCTAAGAATCTTATGAACCCTAGGATATGAGGATCCTAGAAACCCTTAACCATAGGATCTAAGGCCTAGGAGATGAGCCCTAAACCTTTTACCCATATATATTTGTTATTCTAAGCATCTCATAAACCCTAGGATATGAAAATAGTAAACCCTTAATCCATATATATTTTTTTATTATAAGCATCTCATGAACCATAGGCTATGAAGATCCTAAACCCTTAACCCATATAGATTTTTTATTCTAAGCATCTCATGTACCCTAGGATGTGAAGATCCTAAACCCTTAACCCATATATATTTTTTATTCTAAGCATCTCATGAACCCTAGGATATGAAGATCCTAAACCCTTAACCCATATAGATTTGTTATCGTAAGCATCTCATGAAACCTAGGATATGAAGATCCTAAACCCTTAATGCATATATATTTGTTATTCTAAGCATCTCATGAACCCTAGGATATGAAGATCCTAAACCCTTAACCCATATAGATTTGTTATTCTAAGCATCTCATGAACCCTAGGATATGAAGATCCTAAACCTTAACCCATATAGATTTGTTATTCTAATCATCTCATGAACCCTAGGATATGAAGATCCTATAAAACCTTAACCCTAGTATCTAAAGCCTAAGTGATGAGCCCTAAACCCTTAAACCATATAGATTTATTATTCTAATCATCTCGTGAACCTTAGAAATCCTAAACCCTTAACCTTAGGACCTAAACCCTTAGCCCATATTAGATTTGTTATTCTAAGGTTCTAAGCATCTCATGAACCCTAGAAACCATAAACCATAGGACCCAAGGCCTAGGAGATGAATCTTAAACCCTTAACCCATATAGATTTTTTATTCTAAGCATCTCATGAACCATAGGATATGAAGATCCTAAACCCTTAACCCTAGGACCTAAGGCATAGTAGATAAACCCCAAACCCTCAACCCATATAAATTTTTTATTCTAAGAATCTCATGAACCCTAGGATATGAAGATCCTAAATCCTTAACCCTAGGACCTAAAGCCTAGAAGATAAACCCTAAATCCTTAACCCAAAAGTTAAGAGAGTGACTTAAGGGGATGCAAGATGATGGATTAGGGGTAGATAAGAGGATATGGATTAATGGGTCCTAAGAAGATGGCTTAAGGGGAGTTGAGAGAGTGACTTAAGGCGATGCAAGATGATGGAGTAAGGGTAGATAAGAGGATATGGCTTAAGGAATCCTAAGAGAATGGATTAAGGAGATTTGAGAGAGTGACTTAAGGGGATGTAAGAGGATGGATTAAGGGTAGATATATGAGGATATGTATTAAGTGGTACTAAGAATATGACTTAAGTAAAGTTAATAAAATGACTTAAGGGGATATGAGATGATGGATTGAGGGTAGATAAGAGGATATGGCTTAAGGGGTCCTAATAGGATGGATTAAGGGGAGTTGAGAGAGTGACTTAAGGGGATGCAAGATGATGGATTAAGGGTAGATAAGAGTGTTGAAGTGATCAACCCAAGATCTTCAATCTACAACACCAAAGAACCTTCACAAGAGATAGAGAGAAGCAACAATGGAATATGTTATTCCACCAAACAAGGATTGCAATATGATACAATATGATCAATGCAATATAATACAATGCTTTGCAATACAAAATATGCTAGAGATGCCTTGCTTATAAAGGAAAGGATGAGATATAGGATAAGACAAGATCATGACAAGTGTCTTAATCCTATCACATGAGACAACTAACTAATAAATACCTAGGAAAGTGGAAATTATAGATAAGACAACTAATACTTATCTAGATATGACAACTAATATCCTAAGTAAACTTAACATGTGAATTAAGTCCCCTAAGTCCCTAGTAAAGGAATAAACTAGGTACAAGACTTATTCACACCAACACCCCCCTTAAGTGCAACTTAGGGAGGTAAAAACCAATGCATAATGAAAAAGATGGGTCCTAGAAACAAGGCTTGATGAGGTACCCATGTACAAAAAAAACTCTCACAAGCGGAGAAAAGGAGAAAAACCTTGTGGGAGAAAACTCTTCTCCAAAAGAGAGAAAAAGCTACAAAGAAAGCTAAAAACTAATGAAGCAAGGATGACTCCTCAAGACCCCCCAAGGACAACTTCCTTCACCCCAAGAATTGATTGCAACTGAAGATAACGAGGCAATGCCAAAGGTTTAGTGAAGATGTCTGCAACCCGCTGATCTATAGGAAAATACTCCAAGCTAAGAACACCATCCTAGATGAGCTGCATGATGAAGTGCATGTGGATCTCAATATGCTTAGTATGCTGATGCTCGACTGGGTTGTGAGAGATATCAATGGCACTTTGATTGTCACACCAAAGAGTAGTGGGCTAAGTGGAAGGAAATTCAAACTTAGTCATCAACTGATGAAGCCACAAAACCTCTTGACTAGCCAACACTACACCTCGATACTCAGTCTCTATTGATGATAATACAATAGTAGTCTGCTTCTTGCATGACCATGCAATCAAACCAGAACCAAGGAAAAAGAAAAAGCCAGAAGTAGACTTTCGATCATTGACATCACCAGCCCAATCTAAGTCAGTGAAGCCCACTATATGAGATGCATCTGAAGTGTAGTGAATGCCAAAATGAGTAGTGCCCTGAATGTATCTCAAGATATGCTTGGAAGCCTTCCAATGACTCTCATGAGGCTCCTATTTGAAGTGAGAGACAAGTCCAACCGCAAAGGAAATATCAGGACGACTATGTGTCAAGTACAAACGACTGCCAACCAACTGCCGATACAAGGTAGGATCATCTGTAGGAGTAGTGCAACTGGTAGATAGTACAACACCTGATTGGAATGGAGTAGGGGTAGGCTTGCAATTAGCCATGCCAAATATCTGAAGCAAATCAAGAGCATACTTTTGCTGGAAAATGAAGATCCCCTCAAAAGTCTGATGAACCTGAAGAGCAAGGAAGCAATGCAAAAAACCAAGGTCGGTCATATCAAATCACTCCATCAATGCTTGTTGTGTACTCTGAATCATGGAAGTAGAACTCCCTGTGAGAATCAAATCATCCACATTGAGCACAAGTATAAGAAGATCCTCTCCATGTCTCTGAGTATAAATTGTGGGATCAGAATGGCAGTGAGTGTAGCCGAAAGCAAGCAAGAAACTATCCATCTTCTCATACCAAGCCCAAGGGGCCTATTTGAGACCATACAATGAACGTTGAAGCTTGCAAACAAGTGAAGAGTCCTACACAAAACCTAGTGGCTGCTCCATATAGATCTCCTCATGAAGATCCCCATGCAAGAAAGTACTCTTCACATCCATTTGATATATTGAACATCCCTGTGATGTAGCTATAGCAAGGACAAGGTGAATAGAATCCATCTTGGAAATAGGAGAAAAGGTCTTAGAATAGTCAATTCCTTCAATCTGAGAAAACCCCTTTGCAACAAGATGAGCCTTGTACTTGTCAATGGAACCATCTACTGCATACTTGGTATGATACACCCACTTGCACCAAATCAAATTTCTTCCCTTAGGAAGAGGCACAAGATCCCAAGTATTATTGTTCATCAAAGAAGAATACTCATCAGCCATATCACTATCCCACTCTGGAATACCTAAAGCATCTGAAAGCTTCTGAGGATCATCTGAAACAACATGACTCAAAAGACTAATTCTTGAAATTTGAGAATGAGTGTGGTGAGTGTCTGTGGGATCACCAACAAGAGGACCAACCTCCTCAAGAGTAACTCAAGCCCATCATGGCCTAGTGGGTGAATGAGGAGGAGGTGCATAAAGACCATCATCAAAATCTTCCTCAAGTAGCAAAGCATCATCAACTGAAGAAGACTAAGTAGGTTGTGATGAAGAAGAAGTTGAAGGAGGATCTAACTAGGTGAAGGTCTCAGCAAACTGAACATCACATCAGAAGTGAACCTCTCGTGTGTTAGGATCAAACAATCTGTATGCCTTCACATCCTCACAATAGCCAACAAAGATGTACCACTGACTGTTCTTCTCCATGGATTTACACTGACCATTTAGAATGAATTCCCAAGCATCACTACCAAATACTCTGAAGAAGGATATATTAGGCTTGTGATGAGACCAAGCCTCCTCAGGGGTCATATTCTACACTTCCTTGTGGGGCATACGGTTCTGAATATAGTTGGCACAATTGACAACTTCGGCCCAAAATGCTTGTGCCATGGACCTAGACTGAATCATACAATTGGCCATTTCCCTAAGAGTCATGTTCTTTCTCTCTGCCACACCATTCTGTTGAGTGTAAGGAACTATGTGCTGATGAAGAATACCATGCTCACTGCAAAAATTTTGAAATGTCTAATTGACATACTCCCCCCCATTATCTGTGCGTATATGTCAAAGAGGAAAACTTGACTGCTTCTCCACAAATGTTTTGAAGGTCTTGAAGTTGCTGAGGACTTCACTCTTGAACTTCAGAAAATAGACCCATGTTCGGTGCGAAAAATCATCAATGAATGTTAGCACATACTTAGCCCCTAAAAATGAAGGAGTTGGGAATGACATGAGATCACTATGGACCAACTCAAGGGGTGTGGTTGCATGAGTAGCTTGAACCTTAGGAAAAGGATCTTGATGTTGCTTGCCAAGAACACAACCTTGACAAACACCATCCGTGCAAGTGATCTTTGGAAGACCATCCACTAAGTTATGTGCTTGCATCTGCTAAAGATATCTATAATTCAAGTGCCCAAATCTCTCATGCCAAAGGTTGCTCATTGAATCAACATGAGCAACAAAACATGAACATGATGAAGACTCAAAGCCATCAAATCGATACAAATGGTTCTCATGATCAACTATCCCTGTAGCAACAACCTTCTCAAGATCCTGTAACTATCTAATAGTCACATTCTGTGGAGTAAACTCAACTGAATTCCCATCTCCAGAATGACAAATCTGATATATGGAAAGTAGATTCGCTAAAATATCAGGAACAAGAAGAACATCCTCAATGCACCCATCTAGCATCTGAATGGAACCTGTCCCCAAAACTGGAATCTATGAAGAGTTCCCAAATGCAATCTGAGAAGTAAAGTGTGAACAATGGAATCAAGAAGATCACATGAATTGATCATGTGATGTGAAGCACCTAAATCAAGAATCCAACTGTCTAAAGATGAATGAATAGCTCATACTGAAAGAACTTTCCCTTTGCCCATGGAAGAAGGCTTAACCACTGAAATGTTGTGCTTCTTCATACCTTCCTCCAAGGCTTCTAATCTCTTAAAGCAATGAGTTGCATAATGCCCAGTTTTTCCACAAAATGAACAAGGTTCTCCTTTCTTTTTCTTGGACTTGGGAGAAGAATCTCCAGAGGTAGAAGGAGAAGGAGATGAAGTGGACTTTTGATTGTTCTTCAGCTTCGGTTTGGAGGAACTCTCACTACCTGAAGATGATTCTACTTTGGGCTTCTTTTTGTTCTTTCCTTTACCCTTGGATGATTGAGCCATGAGAGAATGATTCTTAGAATTAGGTAAGGCATCCAACTGAATTAACTTGGCCTCCTCCCTAGTAAGATGCTCACAAAACAACTCAAATGTAGGCATTTTGTAATATTTCCCCATTACATCCATAGTTGAATAGAAAGTAGAAGAAAACACTTGATAAGGCCCCTTTAACTTAGACAAAATCAAGATGATACATTCATCACTAGATACTCCATGTCCACATCCTTTCAACTGTGACAAAATCATCTTGAATTGTGCAAGGAAATCTTGAATTGAAGGAAATGCATATGGAGAGAGGGATTGTAGTTTTGCTTGAAGTTGCAAGACTCTAAAATGATTTGTTTTACCATACAATTCTTCAAATTTATCCCAAACATTCTTAGGTGTTTTACACTTTGAAATATGAAACAAGAAGTTATTAGATACATGTAAGCCAATGAGCCCTTTTGCTTCATCCATTTTACATCTATGGACAATTTTTTCATAATCCCTTGTGAATTTAGGTTGTTCTGCATCTAACATTGGCCATAGACCCTTAGATTGTAACAATTGAGTCATTTTTAGCTTCCATGTATGATAATTGTGTGGAGTGAGTGGTTCAATTTGCCTTAGATCTGCCATGAACACCAAAATAAAGAAGACAATGTGGCACTTAAATTATGCCTTTCACCCCCTAGAATGTATTAAAACTGATTTTGCAACCCCCCCAACAAATTACAATGAAGAAATTTTGCAATTTTTACAAGTGACAAGCCCAAATCAAAAGTTTATAACACATGGTGATTTTACAATTTTCTGAAAAAAAGAGCTTACTAAAACTGAAAAAATTGGCATAAAATGTCAAAATCTAGAAAAATCACCTCTACCACTGCGAAGTTCATCGAACCAGCTTTCCGATGATATCTTGTTTGCATAAATCCGACTCCGTGGCAACAAGTTATGCAAAATTGAAAAAAAGGCCTGCTTTAGGCACTTTAAAGGCTAACTGGGAGCTAAAATTTGGCCCTCGGGGGCTGGTGGTTGGTCACCCATGTGACCAGGGGCTGCATAGAGGCAAAAAAAATTCTAGGTGGTTACATAAACCACTAGCAGCTTATACCATCTGGTCACATGCGCGACTTCTGGGGCGGTTTTCCTGGCAGTGAGTGCTGCCATCGGTGACGGCGGTTTATATGATCGTTGCTTAGTGGTTTGTCTGGCCACCTTCCTAGTGGTTGACACTGGTGGTTTGGGGAGCCGCCTGCTTGGCAATTTCTCCAATCGCTAGGAAACCCTATGACCGGCGATTAAAGTGACAGCCGCTGGTGGCTTATAAAAGTTGTGGACCCCGCTGCTATGTACATCACTTAGAGCGCTTTAATACAACAAGCGCTAAGCTCTTTTTTAAAAAATATTTTTTTATTATTTTTTTTGAAATTTTTATAAATAAACACAACCCGCCAATAGAAAAAGCCAGAATTAATTTTTTTACTCTAACGACAACACGTACGTGCACAGGGGGAGTCGTACGACTTCCTCTGCTAATTTTTTTTTGCCCTGAAAACAACTTTTGCTGAAAATAGGAAAATTTTATATCAAAAATCTCAGAAACGGTCACCCAGATGCACTGGTAGGCTTATTTTTTGCCAAAAATGTTCCTGTAAAAAGCTGTTCACCAGATCTGAGCTCCAAACCCTTCTTTGCCAAAAATGCAAATGGTGACCAAATTGAGTGAAACAAAATCCAAATCTAACTTTCTTGAGCCTTCTGGACGCAATGGGACAACCTAAAATACTGCCACTATAGCCAAAAGTGCTGCAATCACCATATCTCACCAAAAAACATACATGCAATATAGGATACAAGAAACTAAAATCACAATAGAAATTGATGGAAACTCTCCAATAAAGAAATGGAAGGGGCTTGCTAGATTCAAAGCTCTGATACCATGTTGAAGTGATCAACCCAAGATCTTCAATCTGCAACACCAAAGAACCTCCACAAGAGTTAGAGAGAAGCAATAATGGAAGATGTTATTCCACCAAATAAGGATTGCAATATGATACAATATGATCAATGCAATACAATACAATGCTTTGCAATACAAAATATGCTAGAGATGCCTTGCTTATAAAGGAAAGGATGAGAGATAGGATAAGACAAGATCATGATAGGTGTATTAATCCTATCACATGAGACAACTAACTCATAACTACCTAGGAAAGTGGAAATTCTAGATAAGACAACTAATACTTATCTAGATATGACAACTAATATCCTAAGTAAACTTAACATGTGAATTAAGTCCCCTAAGTCCCTAGTAAAGGAATAAACTAGGTACAAGTCTTATTCACACCAACAAAGAGGATATGGCTTATGGGTTCCTAACAGGATGGCTTAAGGGGTGTTGAGAGAGTGACTTAAGGGGATGCAAGAGGATGGATTAAGGGTAGATATACATGGATATGGATTAAGGGGTCCTAAGAGAATGGCTTAAGGGGATGCAAGAGGATTGATTAAGGGTAGATATACAAGGATATGGTTTAAGGGGTACTAAGAGAATGATTTAAGGGGAATTAAGAGAGTGACTTAAAGGGATTCAAGATGATGGATTAAGGGTAGATAATAGGAAATGGCTTAAGGGTTCCTAAAAGGATGGCTTAAGGGTAATTAAGAGAGTGACTTAAGGGGATGCAAGAGGATGTATTAAGGGTAGATAAGAGGATGGCTTAAGGGGTCCTAAGAGAATGACTGAAGTGGATATGCAATCAATTATAAACATTTTATAAAATGACAATAAATTATTTAGTTTTATATTTATACTATCAATCAAATGTTTCTAGAACTATATATAGTTACCTATCTCTAGATTCGAATTCCATTGCAATATATATTTATGTCCTCTCTTTTTTGTAATGCATCTAGTTTTGGAAGACCTGAAACGAAAAACTATATAAAAATATAATTAGGAAATGACTAAAGACAAATATATATATAGACATGTATATGTGATAAAATTTTAACTATATATCGACTATCAATTAAATATATATAAAACTATATACTTACCTATATTTATTTACTCTGTTGTACCATTTGTATCCTCTCCTTTTTGTAATTCATCTATGATTGTCTCATGATCATCAATTGAAATTTTCCATAACACTTTATTAGTAGGCCTCCCTTGATATCTAACTAGTTTTGTATTGGTTTCCAAAATCAAATGTGAGTAATGTATAATCTTCTTGTGTCTTTCATAATCTTCAAATGCAAGAAAGCCATTCTTTCTTATCAGATATTTTTGAAACTAGGTTCCAACAACAACCATAGAACCGGTTGGATACTCAAAGTTGTCATCATCCACTCTAGGATGTACCAACTTATGTTTTCTCTCAACATATCTAGCCAACCAATACTTCATCTCCTATTCATTCCCCTCAGGTGCAACAACAACGTACACATGTCATTAAAAAAAAATCAATAAAGAGTGACATATATTTAATTCACATATTAACATGCATACAAATAAAATTCAATTCAATTTAATGTACCTTTTTGTACAAGTTCTGAAACATGATCATAATCATCTGATGGGAACACTTGATTATCTTCAATTATCATTCCATGTTGAATATGTGTTTATGTAGGTGTTAAGGCTCTTTGTTCCCATTCTTTGACCCATTCCTTATTTTCACATGCCTCCCAATCATTTGCAATACAAAATTGACAAAAATGTGCAAGCTCCCTTGTCCATATTGTCCATGTGTTTGCATTCAAACTCTTAAATGAATGCCATTTTGTAGATCCATTAATTGTATCACAATCTTGTTGAGTAAGAATATCATTTTCTTCAACTAACCAAAATAAGCATCAAATTATTGAGCTCTCAATTGTTCTTGTAAATAATTTGGTATTACACCAATCTACAATTGCGGGCGCATCTTTGAATTTCATAGCATCTCAAATTTTAGTTTCTCTCTAGAAATAATTCTTTTCACACATGCACCTTCTCCATCATGTTCTCCTTTACCATGTCTAGCTTCAAAAAAACTCCACATGGGCTTGATATTATTTTCGTTATGAACTCTACATTGTTAGAATTGGCTATGGCTGCCAAGATCTTGAGACCATATGGAAAGCACAAAGAGAGAGAATAGAATGTGACAAGAATAAACTATATTCTTATCAATATGATTCAAATGATATGATGTGATTTACAATGTAGAGAGACCCCTTGGTTGTATAGCCAAGGTGAGATACAATATGTCATAGGATTATGACAAGTGTCTTAATCATATGACGAGACAACTAATCATACTTACCTAGGTTCACATGTGTTACAAGTCAAATGATAAGATAACAACTAATGACAACTAACACCTTCTAGAAAGATTCCTTCCTAGGACCTAAGTAAACTTAACTTGTGTAAATAAGTCCCATAGTAATGAATTAACTAGGTACAAGATTTTATTTACACCAACACCCCCCCTTAAATGAAACTTAGGGAGTAGCAGATTATTATGTGAATGACACAAAGATGCAAGAATGGTTCCCGACTACTATGCCATGTTAGGTACCCATATACATATGCAAATGAAATGACAACGAAATATCTCACAAATGGAGAAAAGGAGAAAACCCAGTGGGATAAAAATCCTCCCTAAAAGAGAGATGAAAGATACAAGAAATAAAATGCTCTCAATGATCATGAGAAGGCCAAAACCCCATGTGAGGAAAAATACTCCCCCATAAGAGAGAAGAAGAAGAGAGACAAGGTAGCCTCCCTCAATGTTGAGTCTCCTGTAATGATGGTAGAAGCTTGACATTGAATGCTGAAGATGATCCAATCTCGTCGAACAACGTTCCTCCCCTCCCCTTAGGAAGAAACAAAATCATGGATAAATGCAGGATTTCAAGAAGATCAATCATGGCTGATGATGTCTTTGAAGCATGCTCAAGTGTCTCCATGTCAATGCCGAAAGATGACACACTCCAAACATGCGTTCTAGGCCACACTTCTAAAGAGGACAATCCAGAATCTAGTAGGGATGAATGGAGAACATGATCCAAAGACAATGATACCTCCTCTAAAGACATAGAAGCCTCCTCCAAATGTTGTCCAAAAGTATCCACACTCACACCAAACTGCAAAGTGTATATGCATAAAATTGGTCATGTCTGATTAATCCTGACAGTTAATTAAATATTTATTATTTAATTAATTTCTCTAAAGTCCTCTACATATGATTAAATTTAATTAATATAATTATATTGTTCATTCAATTTATTCCACTGTCATGATTAAATAAATCAATTTTTATTTAATTATTGTACATTCATATGTCTACTTAATTAATTAAATAAATACACTTTATTTATTTTAATTAATTATCACTTTTTGAATTTAATTAAGTCTTTTTTATTTAATTAAATTTAAATATTACTTTTCAAATCTTACTTCTAATTAATTAAATATTTTATTTAATTAATTTCATTTACATGTCATTTCCTAAAAGGTTTAATTAAATATCTTTATTTAATTAAAAATCTTCTATATCTTTTCAAAATCATAATTAAATATTTTATTTATTTATGAAATCTTCCATTATTCTTCAAATTTGGGGTAAATATTTTGTTTTAAGAAAAATCTCCATGTCACCCATAAATGAATAATTGAATTTAATAATTCATTATTTATCTTCTTCGAAATCTTTCCATAATATCACAAAAAGATGATTTTTACAATTCATCTTTATCATTTCATCTTATCTCTTTTTCAAAAAAGGAAACAAAGCTTGTTTTCTATTTTCTTCTATTTCTCTCTCCAGTCTTATCCATCTTCAACCGTTTGATCTGCTAAGAATTTTCACAGTCGCTGATCACATCAACCAATTAGAATCTTTCGAAAACTCTATAAATATCATTGTCAATCCAAGCATTGGGGAACATTAGAGATTACTTTCATTTTAAGAATTATAGCATTTTAACATCTTAGCATTATCATTATCAACTATAGTATTCATAGTGTTATCATAATCTTTCATTTTATCAATCATGTTTTAGCATAGTATTGCATGCATTCATATTAAATCTCATTCTCTAGGAAGACTATTTGTTGAGCCTAGCCCAAGATTTGAGAGCCAACTAGAATCAACCAAAACACTGGAGATAGAGGACGATAGGACGACATTGATAATAGAATACTGAGTTTGCATCTCTATTATTTTAATATTCTATTTTTGATATAATGTCTTATCAGTGTGATTTATTTGATTTAATCTAGATTTATAACACTCAAAAATCGACCACACATTTCTGGCACCCACCATGGGGCATTACCCCATTTTTAACGTCTATTTGTAGGTTTTTTGATAGGATTTTGCATTCTAGAATTCGGATTTTTGGAAAAAATTTTCATTTTAGTGCATTCGAGGTTTTCTGCAGCACATATAGGGTTTCTTTCGGTGCTTTTGCAGGTCTTCTGGTGCATCCAGGAGCTTTTTCAGCGCATTTAGGGAACATAATGTTGCTTATAAGGAAAAAAATGGCACATATACTCTGCTTAGTTTACTAAAACTTCTATAAATTTTTTTACTGCATTTTATTCTAGCACATTTAAGAGTTCTTTTAGCGCATTTAGGACTTTCTGTAGAGCTTATAGGATCTATTTTCACACATTTACTTGTTTTTGTGGCACATATAGGGAATCTTTTAGTGCATACAAGTTGTAATTAAATAGATTTATGAGTCTGATGCCTTCTGTAGACAATCTTTTTTCTAATTTAAAAAAGAACCAATCTAGGATAGTCACATCCGGTTTTTAAAAAGAAGCAACCCTAGGGTAGACATGGATTTAAAATGAAGCAATATAGGATAGTCACCACACAATGATTTTACAGTTAAAATTGAACAACTTGTTTTTGTGAAGCAACATCTTCACTTAGATTAGATCATTGTGATTTGGGTTTTAAAAAAAGAACATTGTCTACTGTGTTTGTGGCAATAGGTCTATGCTCTCCCCTTAACTGGGTGACCAAAATACTAGACTTTCCTTTTACATTCATGCAATTTCAATGCTTTATTACATCCTTTAGAGGGCTTGCTCTTGTGGGAAAAAGTACTCACCCAAGAAGAACGACTCAAGTGGGTTCAATCCAAAGCTAGGCTATTCTGCCCCACTATAAAATTTAAAGCTAATCTAGGGAAACCCTCTTTTACCAGTAGTGTGCAAGATAACCATCCCCAAAGCCTTTGTTCTAAAGGTTGGGAGGTCTCCTGAGGGAGTTTATTATTTCCGCACTGAACGAAAACCCTTACTATGAACCTAGTGTAGTATCTCACCGTGTGAGTTTCCGAACATCATAATAATCATAGTGCAAGGGGAGGGAAGAATCTACCCCCAAGATACTCACCATATAATTGCCAAGGACCGTTTGCTCAATGGATCTGGTATCCACTTCCGTCACTTTGAGTACGTGTCTGGAAAATACAAAAACACGAGTGCCCCTTCAGGGGTGACACGGCTGTGTGAGTTGACGCAGTTTTAAGATGTGGGTTGTTGATTATTATGATGACCTACTTGAGTACTAAGAGTGAGTCTGTCTGAATTGTCTTTTATGTGCCAAACTTGTGAAAACACTTTTTGAAAAACATTTTTGAGCATACATTTGATGTTTAGTATAGGGCTTAAGAACAACTATTTTTAGAGTGTTTGCTATGTTTTCAATCACACTAATTCAGATATAAGATCATCCAAAATGAACATGTCAAATTTTAGCTGAAACTGCTCACAAACTATTTAAAAATTTAACTTAGAAAACTGTTTTAGCGCATATAGGGTATATTCTAGCGCATATGAGGTCTATTATAATTCATTCACTTATTAGTACAACACTTTTAGAGTCTGTTTTAGCCCATTGAGTGTTTTAGCACATACGCTAGATACTCTAAAAATAGTTTTTCAGTCATTGTCACATCTTTTTCTGTAGCGCATATAGGACACAGAGTAGCACATTTGAGACATATTGTAGAGCATTTGACTATTTCTTTGGCGTATATGCCTATTTTTGTAGTGCATATAGGGAACATAGTAGTACATCTGTCACTTTTCTTGAATCATTATTTTTGACAGATTTGAGTTTATAGCATCCTCAGTCCAGTAGCATATCGACATTTATCTCATGCTTAGGGAGTGTAAATCTACCAAATCTTTCAAGAAGTCAATTGTCAATAGAATCAAGAAACCCAAGAAACCTCTAGGTTACAAGAAAACATTACAAAAAAGGAAGTTTTTGTACAAGAGTTGAAATGTCTTGCTCCATTATCGCAAATTTCTCCATAGGTACCAAGATTTTATTAGGGGATTTACTAACAAATACGCTGTGGAACCTTTGGATTCATGAGCTTATTTTCAGAGATGAGCCCTATCACAACGACACAATCATAATCAAACTCTTGAGTTCAATTATATACCACAACCTTCTATTGAATATCCAACACATCCAAGTCAAATCCTTCAGTGAATTAGGCTATACTTATCATTCTTCAAAAACAGGGATCAAAATCTTAAAAAGTGCACCTTTCAAACAAATTTTTGATTATTTGATTCAACTTCCCAAGCAGGATTCTGATATCCTTTATCATTGGAAGCCATAATTAAGAATTAGGAACATATTTTGATCATATCATAATATTTTCATCTTATCAGATCAAAATATCATCATTTGTGCATTTATAAAATTGTGATCTAAGTCTAGAAGAACGTTTCAAAATCGTATGCCTATTTTTACAAGATCTCAATATAATAAGCTGAAAGAGGATATTCAACAAGAAGGTCATACCTGAAGAACTCAAGAAGAGGGTGAGACTAGCAATACCCTTTATAGTGTGAGTCATAATTCCCTTTTTAAAGATAACATGGGTGAAAGAGAAAAAAATCTATTCCCTTTCAACAGGGATGGGAGCAAAACTCCTATGGAGAGTGATGATGAACGAGATGAAGAATGTCTTAGAGAGGCTGAACAAGATCCCAAATTTCACAAAGCCTTAGAAAATATTTTGGAGCGCAATAAAGAAAAATATTTCTTGTATCTAGCTGACAAAGGAGCTAAATTGCCCTATGATTTTGATACTGAGAACATAAAGAGTAATCCTGATGAAACACCCTTGTCTGATCTTAGTGCCTTGAATCAACAAGTTAAAACACTACAAGGAAAAATTAAAGATCTATAAGGGGGAGTTACAACAAAGACATACACTCTTGATGACATCTGTCCTTATCCTTTTGACAAATGCCTCAACATGATCCCATTTCCAAAACATTGTGAAATCCCAAAGTTCGATCATTACAATGGGAAATCGGATCGAATCGATCATATTAGGGATTTCTAAAATATGACTTTAGAGTTTTCTCATGAGGACACATACTTGATGCATTTGTTTCCTAGAAGTCTTGGAGGCAAATCTATGGAATGGCTATCAAAGATCACACCGCTCGTCAAGACATTTGAGGAATTGATTAGTGAGTTCATATCACAATATTCCTACAACATACAACATCAAATAACCATGATTGATCTCTACAAGGCTAAACAGAAACCTGGTGAACCATTCATTACATTTCTTCAGAGATGGAGAAGATTGTTCGCTAGATATCCACACCATGTTCCTGAAAAGGAAAGGATCACCACTTTCATAAATAGCTTAGATCAAGAGATGAGCTATCATCTTAATCTTCATTGTCCTCCCTCTTTTCAAAAATTGATTTAAAATGCCATCACCATTGAAAGTGCTTTGGTTCAGAGAGGGATAATCAAACTTGATAAGGACAATCCTAGCTCATCAAATCACCATAATGAAAAATCTAAGTTTTGGACTCATAACAAAACCATGGTAAATGATGGTGTTGTAGATGCAAATCATGTCTTGACTAAGCCATTTGTTCTTAGTGCTCCAAGTGCTCCTCACAACAATAACTATAACAATGTCAACTTGGTCACAAATCAAGGAAACAATCCTCCTCCTCCGAGGAATAATGTGAGTCAAAATTTTAATCCTAACCAAGGGAATGCCACCAATCAAGGTTACCATGGAAATGATAACAACAAAAATTCCTTAGGAAATACCTTGAACACAAATCCACAACAATCTTCATTCTTCTCTAACAAAAGAAATTTTACTCCGCTAGGTCAATCCCTAGAATCAACATTCAAAGAATTGATGGCTAAGAATGCTCTTGTCTTGCCACCTCAATGCGATTTTGAGTCCAGTGTGAAGCCTACATCATGGAATGATGCATACTATTGTGATTATCATTGGTGTAAGGGCTATCACACAAATAATTGTCAAGCCTTGAAAAATAAAATCCAAGACTTAATTGAAAATGGCACCATCACAATAGACGGAAACCAACAATCAAATGAAGACCACCAAGCATTTCAAAACCCTTTTCCCAATTATCAAAAGGGTGGGTCTTCGGGAAAAAGTGTGAATCATATCAATGATCATATAATCAATCATATCTACATTGATCATGAACGGGTAAATGTTATTAATGTTAAAGAAAAAATGGAATAT
Source organism: Sequoia sempervirens (assembly GCA_007258455.2). Classification (NCBI taxonomy): domain Eukaryota; kingdom Viridiplantae; phylum Streptophyta; class Pinopsida; order Cupressales; family Cupressaceae; genus Sequoia; species Sequoia sempervirens. The sequence goes on from VDFB02271358.1 coordinate 175,630,484, forward strand.
AGAGAAGTCAACACAACAACAAGAGCACAAGCTAAAGTTGTCTTAAAGGGTGCTTCTTCAAAAACTAATGTGCCCTACCTCAACATAAATATGACTTAGTCAATCAACTTGGGAAAAATCCTACTTAGATTTCTGTCTTGGAACTTGTTAGCTCTTAAAAATGTAGGTAAGAATACCTGAAGAGGTTGCCAATCTCTTGGTACTTTTTAGGGTAACAGATAAGGTCAAATGGTTGACCTTCTACTCTTCAGGTGCTGCTAGACCTAGGTGGGTGTACCTATATGAGTGAGGTAGACTTGACTTATGATTATTTATTTTGAAGTGTTTTGTCCACAATGGTAGATGGGAGTGGACAGATACAACTTGATTTGTAATATTGAAACTAAAACCTAATATGTTCGTTAACAGATGTGAAAATGAATGAAACTAAATGATAAAAATGTAGAGACTAGCGCCTTATTGGGTATGCGGAGTCAAATGAAATCTAAATGAATAACTTCCTTCTGGAGAACATTCAAATTGTTTGGCATATATTTTAGTTTATAACTTGTATAAACATACAAGACTATGACTACCAAGTTCTTAATGATCCAGATGAACTTCCCTGATTACTATGATCAATTAAAAGGATTTAATCTCTCTTTGAAAGAACCAGTTAATTAACCACACATATACAACAAATGTGTATTGATAAATTGATCATAAACTTGTTATATCAATTTAAATAACTAGAAAACATTAACCTTGGAGACAACTACAGTAATACTTTCAATGAACACAACAAACAATTGATACTAGAAGTACACCAACACATTAAATGATTCTCATTGATATTTCCATAATTTCAAACATGCATCATAGTCTCATATTTGCAAAACATTGTATTCTACTGTATCTATTCTATTTGATCTTCTATTCTATATCTTATGTCCCTCTATTTCGTTACCAAAATAGATATTTATACATAAAAAATGCGAAAGGACATGTCCTTTCAGAAATGTCACATATTAGAAAATAGATTAAAAGATAATTAGGATTTTTTTAGCCATAAATGAAATTTAGACAAGCGATGCAAATAATCCCGGGGTTCGTGCGTATCCACATCTCCAATTGTGTTTCGGATTGAGACCTCCATCTTTATCATTTTCTCATTCGGCTTGCTTGCCTCCTCCAATGTAATGTTTTCAGCAGTAGCAACCTTCAGGATTTCATGTAGTATCGACTCATTCTCACCTTTCCATTTGGTTACTTCCTTTAGTTCTCCTCTATCATCAGAGAATGTAGTTGATGTTTTCTTAGCAGCATTTGTCAATCCCTATGCATCCCCTTGCAATTCTTCATAAAAGTTTTGATGTCTATTTATAAAATGATTTGCAGCTTCAATTGCTACACTATTAGAAACATCTCTCTAGTTCACTTCTCAGGACTTCTCCATAATCCATTCATTCATCCTTTCATGTTCTTTTAATGCAACAAGCGTATGTGAATATTTTCCCCAGAGTTTATTCAACCAAGATATTAGACTGGCCTTCCTTTTCTTGATTATTGCTACAAGTGCATCATATTTTCCTTGGGAGTAAGCACTTGATCCTTCCCAATGATCTTTTGACTGAGAGCTCTCTCCTTGGGTAAGCAGTTTGGGTTCCTTCATAGTAACACCTAACAAATATTTTAGGTGATCATTTTCTCTCAAAACCCTTTCGTTGTTTGTTTTGTACATCTCTCTCTCCTTAATCAACATCTAAATTTGTGCTTTATTTAGTTTTGCAACATTAATTCCAATTTTTGCGATAGCCACAAGATCAACTTCTCCAACTTTTAAATTCATGACATGCCCAAATTCCTTTTCAGTGTCAATAACTACTGATTTCCTATGGGGTGGATATAAGGGCCAAATCATTAATGATCCTTCATCTTTATTGTATTTGGATCTTGCATATACTTCTGTTACCTTTTCTTGGTCTAGCTTGTGTGTAGCATTACTGTCCTTTAAGAAACTATCAAAGACAAGTGCAAAATTAAGATCTAGCCCAGGAAAGATCATGACACCAGTATTTTCCAACATTTTTATCCCCTTTTTAGGGGTCATACCTATCATCTCTCCATCTACACACCTCCTCAATTCATTCAGCAATTGCTCTTCATTTCCTACAGTAACATTATCAAACTTTTCCCTTATTTCTTTTCCCTTTTGTTTATACAAAAATGCTTTAAATTCTGGGGAATTAACAAATTCATCATCTGATACAAATGATCTATATTCTATATGCCTTGCATTTGCTTCTTCACTCTCTTCAATACTCAACTCTCTGGTTGGGAAAATATAATGCTGAGTTCTTAATTTGGATACTTTACTTGGTTGACTTTGTGGCATATTATCCTTGGATGCTTCCTTCCCAAAAGACAAAAACTCTGAATCCTAAAACCTTTTATTATACCTTTCAACCACCATCTCTGCTTCTTCCTCATCCAAATTCTAGATCATATCATCAAAGTGATAGGGCACATGCTGATACCCTCCAAAGTTTATCTTTGTTTTAGCAGAATTAATATACCCTTCTAGGTTGAAGTTCTATTTGGGTGGTCCTCTCTTCATATTGTATTGTATCAATTTATCAAAGATCAAATTGTATCCTTCCTTGGCCAACACAGTGAAATCACCAAAGAATAATGTACTAGAAATGAAAGCCTACTTCCCAAAGGAACTAAGATTCATAACACTAGAATAATCCATCTATCTGAAAATCTCCAAATATGTAATTATGTTTGGGACTATTTTTGGAAAAATGAAAGGGGCATCTTCAAACCCATAAACTCTAATCATGGAAGCTCCCTCCAAGCAGTACCAATATCCCCAATTATGATCAATTGTCCCATTGAAATCTTTTGGCTGAAGAAATCTCTTTATTTCTTTAGATAATGAATAATCAAAAGGATGATTGTACAATTTGTATAATGTTTTCACAAAATATTCTTCAAAATGATTAAAACTAGCATTGGCAAATCTACTATCCCAAACAATAGTCCACAATTGAACAGGTAATGCTACACCTTCTTTATTAAACTGAGAAATCCTCATCTCCGGAGGCCATAGTCCGAACTCTTGCCCAAAATATAACACCATATGCATCAATAATGAATAATGCCTGAGATGAAAGGTATATGATTCACTTTTTATTTCCATCAATCTTGAATCAAGCCCCTTAAAAATGTACGAGGCATAGTCAAATGGCCTAGAATTGTGGTATTGGATATCTACTGAAATTAGCATTGGCACAATTGACATATACTCCAGGGCATCCATTCCCAATACCTGGCCTATTGAGAAGTAAGTGTATTTCATATAAGGTTCAAACAAGTCCACATGATAAGGAGGTCCATCATTATCCTGTAAAGTAACTGGCTTGCTGCCTTGTTTAATCCAGTGAATTGGCATCCTCCAACCCTTATAAATCATGTCCATTCTCGAGAACTCCTCCAATTCTTCACAGATGATCTCTTCATTGCAAAACACTTCCAAATTAAAAACCTCCCCTATTGCCTCTTTTGACAAATGTATTTGTGGTTTTCCAGATGGGTCACATATAGCTTTGTGTTTCGGGTCATAATGATCAACTAATAGTTTTACCAATTCTGCATTTACAAATACATTAGGGCACACCATTTTTCCCAAATTAAGCTTCCATGGATTGCAAATTGGTTCAAAATAGTTTCTTTGATGATAATGAAAATTGAACAATTCATATCCCCTTATTTGAGTCCAAACATCTCCTATGAATTTACATTTATCATCCAGTTTATCTATTTTTGCCCTAAGTTGCATAGATTATCTAGCTTTAGGGCCAGAGCCAGGTAATTGGTCAATGAGGTCTTGATTCAATCTTCATTTTGTGCCCTCATGTTCCATTTTGGTTTTTTGTTTCTTTCCCTTAGTTTGACTGCTTTCACCATGTTTTCTACTTTTTAATTTTCCTGAGCTAGGGGACTCCATTCTTCAAAGTTACAGAAGTTAAAATTTGAGGAGCTGAGGTGCAATCACTTACTATATTCTGCTCAAGATCTTCAGACTAGAAGGATGCCCTAGTTCTTCGTTCACCTTGTTGATTCTTCTGCTATCAATTCAACACTAATGCTTTCAATTGAATTCTCCCTGTTATGTTTCGTCATGCCATTAATGTGTTAGCTGAAACATGAGTGAAAAATTATTTGAAAATCACACTGTCGCATCAAATGTCTTGTCAGTGTGATATTTTCAAATCTAGGGCGATATCCTTTTGCAACGTTCATTAAACCTTTCACCAAAACATCCTGTAGTCTCCCCAAAACCTTCAGGTCTCACCGACTATTAAAAACTATTCATCGCTCTAATGTCCCACAGTCTCATCGACATTTGGAGTCTCACCAATAGTTATCGCTTTAGTCTTATGTATCACTGTGACAATTCTGCGTTGGGGAGATGTTCCATAGATTACATTGTTTCTTACCAAGATACACCCCATGGTATTTTTTTGGTTGTTGAGACACAATCACATTTTCACCAATGAAACCATACTTCTATGGGACTTTAATATTTCTTGTCGATGAAATTAGTCTTACCGATGGAGTAAGTTCCATTGGTAAGACTTTGAAACTCGAAAAGACTCCCACCGATGCTAATTGTCTTGCCGAACTTGTTATTCCAATATGCTCTGTTCGGTGAGACTCTTCCCAAAACACCTCATCGGTGTGACTTATAGGTCAGTAGGACTACATGACTTCATCCCGATAGTCCTTTGATAGAATCCCTTTGCGCTTTGTCGGCAAGACATGATGCTTTCGGTAAGACCTCACTCCGATGACTTTTAGTTTGGCTGAAATGTTTCCTCGTGCACTAGTCAAGAAGACATATATGAGCTCGTTGTGACTCATTCTGATGGTAACCTTTTTGCCGATATGATGTTTCTTTCGCTGAGACAATGAATTGTGTCCTACCGATAGATGCTTGTAGATGAAATATTTGGTATGACATTCCTGCACTCTTGCCGATAGACTACAAAAGATACACATTAGTAAGGATTCTTTATGGATTGGGGAGACCCTTACCATCTCTTTCTGATATGAATTATATTGTAAAATATTCAAGACTAGATGGATCTTACGAGACCACATGACAAGATATGGGCAAAATGTTATGAAAAGAAGATTTTTGTGTTTATGGTGAGGACCATTTTGTAAACTCATGTGTATAAATAACTGTAAAATTTTTATAGTTCTAATAGTGGCTCCATCTAGGGATGAATGATTGTGAGATCATTGCAAGGATCCAGATCTTCTGGGTGAGTAGACCAAACTCAAGGTGATGGATCATGTGAGCAAGATGGAATGAATGGAAATGGAAATGAATATGACCCTACACTACTGTACATGGAAAGATTTATATTTTAAAAGAAGGAAAACTAGGATTGTCCATGTACTGGAAATTCCTATTCCTTTTATTTCCTAGACTACTGTGCATGGAAAATAGAATTTCGAGAGGATTGTCAAGAATTTTCCATGCACTGGCAACCCTTAATCCTTTGTATTGCTCAAGAAAAATTGCTTCAAAAATTTCCCATGTATAAGCAACTCCTGATCTTCACCAGCCATATTTTGTAGGTAATATGAGTCTTCACCTCTCTTTCCAACAACTACAAAAGGTCCTGGCCACAAGGATTCAAATTTCTAGTGCTTTCCCTTCTCCTAACACCTTGCATTCCACATCAACACTAGATCATCCTCTTCAAATTTCCTATCTTTTTCTTTTTTATCAAGTAGATACTTCATCTGTGCCTGCAACTTCATGTTCTGATTTTGAGCCACTCTCCTTATCTCATCGAGTTCAGCCAGTTGCTCCATTCTATCCTCCATAGGTTCTAGAATATCCAAATCTTCTTGAAGGATAAAGTTGTAAACTGGTAACAAATTCTGTAAAGGTATCCTAGCTTTTGTTCCATACACCAATTCAAATGCGGATTTTCCAATTGTTTTTTTTACAGTGATCCTATCTGCCCAGATAGCTAGTCTTAATTTTGAATTCCAAGATTTCTTATTCTAACCCAACATCCTCCTTATAATCTTGAGAAGACTTTTATTGCTGGACTCTGCTTGACCATTAGCTTGTAGATGGTAAGGAGTTGCATAAAAAATGGTAATGCCATATGTGCTATAGAAATTTCTGAATTCATTAGATCTGAAACACATCCCATTGTCAGTAATCAGTCTTATTGGTGTACCAAATCTGGTAATGATGTTATCCATTAGAAAATTTGTCATAACTTTGCTTGTAGCTTGCTTGGTTGGGAATGCTTCTACCCATTTGGTAAAATAATCAGTAGCCACCAGTATCCACTTATGTCCTCCACTTGACTTTTCTTGTATCTACCCAATGAAATCAATTCCCCACTAATGAAAAGGGGCTTTAGCCTGTAAAGGCATAAGTGGTAAACCTCCCTGATACTTCATTTTCCTAGAGAATTTCTGGTAGGATTCACATCTTCTTACATATGAAAGGGAGTCATTAAAAACTTTTGGCTAGTAATAACCTGCCCTGAGAATTTTATGCGCAGTTGTCTTTATAGAGTAATTCTCTCCACAAACCCCTTCATGCATTTCACTTAAGACATGCTTAGCTTGTGATTCATCCAGACATAACAATAATATCCCATCCCTATTCTTCCAAAACAAATCTCCTTCCATGAACACATACTTAGATGCTTGCAACTTCAAAGTTCTTTTCTGGCTGTCACTCAATCCTTCTGGACACTTCATGTATTTAAGGTAATGCATGATGTCTGCATACCAAGGAGTATGCTCAATGCTCACAATTGCATTCTCTTCCTCTTCTATATTGCAAATTTTATTTGCTTCAATATTCGCTTCTGCCATTAACCTAGCCAAACCCTAACCCCTTACTAGTTTAGTGATTTGTATCTCCATATCAAACTCTTGGATTTGATTAATCCATCTGCATATTTTTCCTATTAATTCAGACTATGTTAAAATTTCTTTAACAACCGCATGAGGGACATAGGCAATTACCTTAGCTCCAACAAGATATGGTCTGAAATCCTTTTTAGCTTTTACCAAACAATCGAGAAGCTCTTGCTCATACTTCTCTCAAAATTGATACACAAATTAGTTAGTTAACCAAAAGTTTCGACAAACAACTACAATTCATGGAAAATGGGGTAGGGGAGTACTCTCTCTACCTTGCGAATCTACCTATATCACCTTGGTCACATGGACAACCCTCTATTGCACAATAATAGATATCCGTAGCATCCACGTCAATGCAACTACTAACAGAGCCAAATACAAATTTTAATGGACGATTTATCAAAGAACAATTCCCTATGGAAGATTCTAAAGATAGAGAAGTTTTAAGTTGGCTCTATAAAGATGAATATGAAATAGTTCTTAATATCAAATTACTAATGGATCAATATGGTAAAGGATACTTAATCATGCAAAAGATGGGCTATGACTGTAATGGTCCTATCGGAATGAGAAAACAAGGAGTAGTTGAGCCTATTCACCTTCCAGGACTTGCTACAAAGGATAAAACAAGACTAGGATATGATACTAACTCAAAAGCAAGACCACCTAAGCAGTTGCATGACACTGTCCTCACATTAGAAGAAGGGTCTGATACAAGAGAAGTCTGTTTGACAACAATTCATAATTTTGTGGATAATAACTTTGACATAGATTCAGGCGAATATGAATGGGACACCATCTAAAATGATGAGTTATGGAGGGGAAAAAAGGTTGATGTGGTAAACAATTACACCCCAAATCTAATCGAAGGAGAAGGGTCAGGGTCCCAACTGCAAGAATTCAGACTACAAGGTGACTATGATTCTAGTGATACCGAGTCAGATTTAATCAAACAAGATTATTGTGATAACCGTACCATCATTGATTTTCCTCATACCTCGGATCCTACAAACAACTTCGTTATGACCTTAACCATAGCTGATCTCATGCAACCCAATGACCTGCTACCACTAATCCATCCCGATCTCATTGATTGGGATTCATCCAGACCTATCGATCTACCTATATTCCCAAGCGACAAATCTATCATGAACTTCCTTTCCACAGATGATGCAAATGATTGTTCCACTACCGATTTTCGGTACAGAGTCTTTAATCAGGTAAGTGTCAAGTCTCCTAGCTACAAAATTAAAAATAAAAAAGAAAGATCTAATGGTGAAAACTAGAATTTGGCAGTATTAGATTAAACAAAAGATAAAATAAAGAGTGTATCAGATGGTGAAAACCTTTTTCAGGCACCTGATGATGGGATATTTGACACTCTCCTAAAGCATTATCGTGAGCGATCACCTATCTTGATTGAGCCTACCAAAGCAGTTAATCTTGAAACTTTAGAAAAGCCAGAGATTCTATAGTTAGCTACATCAATGACAGATAAAGAAGTGCCAAAGCTCATGGAATTTCTCAGAAAAAATCAAGTCAACTTTGCTTGGTTTTACACAGACATGCCAGGTCTTGATCCTCATCTTATAATGCATCACTTGTCCATCAAACCATGAGTTAAACCTGTGAAATAAAAAATTAGAAAGATGCATCCTCATGTTACACTACTAGTTAAAGAAGAACGTAGAAAACTCCTTGATGTGGGATTTATAAGATCAATTGACTATGCAGAATGGATCTCCAACATTGTTCTTGTATCCAAGCCTGACAAAAGTGTTAGAGTGTGCACATATTTCATAGATCTTAATAAGGCATGTCCTAAGGATGATTTCCCTCTTCAAGCATTGATACTATAGTAGATCTGACAACTGGCCATTCCATGTATTCACTAATGGATGGTTTTTCTAGTTACAACCAAATCAAGATTGCAGTTGAAGACCAGGACAAAACAACATTCACATGTCCATGGGGGACTTACTATTGGAATGTCATGCCTTTCGGTCTAAAGAACACCAGGGCTACTTACCAAAGAGCTATGAATACAATTTTTCATGACATGATGCACACATTCATGGAAGATTATGTAGATGACATATTGGAAAATTCATACACAAGAGAAGGACATCTTGAAGTATTATCCAAAATCTTTGCGAGGTTGGAAAAGTTCAAAGTTTGCCTCTGTAGACACAAAATATACTGATTGACATTGTGCATCTGACACTAACTTAGTAACATCGTTTCTTCCTGAATCATACCTCAGTCTAACCATTTAATCAAATTCGCCTATCTAATTAAATTCATCAATATTCCTCTCTTAATTAAATAAATAATTTTATCTAATCAAGTCAATCTCTTTTGTTAATTAAATCAATCCATCTGATCTAATTATCCCTATTTAATTAAATAATCAATTTATTTGATTAAATCTCTCAAGTCTATCCATTAAATTAAATAAATTAAAACCTTATTTGATTTAATCTAACACCATCTCTTTTAATTAAATAAATCAAAATCCTTATTTAATTAATCTCTTGTCATATTCCTCTCATATTTGATTTAAATAAATCCATAAATTTGAGTCAAATAGGTCACATCATCTAACCTCTCTCATTAAATTAATTAACCCTTAATTAATTTAATCTCATCTCATGTCCCATCCTCTAGATAATGCAAGTTGCACATGAAAATAGATTTAATTCATTTATTAAATCTCTATTTTCCTCACAAGGCATCTTTTGGAATATTCTCTCAATTTGAATTCAAAATTCCAAGTCAACATGTACATCCAACAAGGCAATAAATTCATCTTACATGTCCTTTGCCTTGAGCCAAGTGGAATTTATTGCATTTTCCCTTCCCTCTTACATGTCATTTCAACAAATTTGAATTTTAAATTATGCATTTATTGGCACAAACCCCAAATCTTGCACATCCTTCATCCATTCATAGATTGACAAGTGGCATCATGCCATTGGATGAATGTTAGTCCCACATTGCTCAAATTTGGACATTCATCCATCTTGGCATTCTATAAATAAAGAGCTCTTATCCTCATTTCATCATCCACAATTTATGCAAAGTTACTATGCTCAAATATCCAACAAATTTCATCAATCATAGTTAGGTTTTGTAGATTCTAGCTTGGAGCACCCTTCAACATCAACAAAGTGGATCAAATCTTCCTTAGGAATTGGGAAAGGGCAAATTTTCACATCAAATTGACACCAATTCCCCCATAGGATCATGAGTTTGCACATCTAATTAGGATTCAATCTTTGTTTTGTCATTTTCATTGTGTCTTCACTATTTTCATCCTAATTTGAATGTTGTAAATGGATTTCATGGGGAATCCTTGTTTTGGCTTGCAATCTCTTATTTAACTTGTTTATTCTTGTTGTTTTGTAGGTACCAAGGCTATGGTTCACACATTTGGCACTAGAAGGAGGGCAGGATATCATTCTTTCTCATATTTTCTTAAAATTTCTGTGTTTTCACTCACACACAGAAAATTCCAATGCTGGGAGCTCAACGTCGCTATTTTGGCACCGTTGACTCTTCACCGTTGCTATATGGCACCACTCAAAACACAAACTATGACGCTAGACTCGTGCTGCCAAAATATTTGAATTTCAAACTTTGCCGCTGGACTCGTTGACTTGTAGGAACTTTCAAATTTTTCAAAAACTGTGACACTGGAAGGCAACTGTGACATGGGGCAAAAAGTGTGACACAGTTGAATTGTCTGTCCCAACACAAAGTGACATTGACTGGTAATTGACATTGTGAGGGCACCGCTGGGAAATCAAACTGCGATGCAGTTGCGAGTTGCGATGCTGGGAGATAGTAAAAAGGAAAAAATTAATTTTAGCACGTGCTTTTGATTTATGATTAATTTGTCTTCTATTTTCTACTTTTTAATTTCTTTATTTTCCAGAATCTGACTGGTTTTTATTCCTTGTAGGTTGGAAATCAAAATTGAAGGAAGGAGAAGCATGATGGGGATGTTTCATCAAATCAAAGTGTTTTTAAACACTTTAGTGTTTGCTTAACACTTGGTTAAGAAATTGTTAGCACTTCTTCTTTAGGACACTAATTTTCATTTGGGATTAAAAAGTACCTTTCAATTTCTTCTTGCAAAGGCTAAAACAAATTTTAGGATCACAACTTACTAGATTTTGTTTTATGGATTAACAATTGAACAAAGTGTTTATCATTTGTCTTTTGGTGCTCTAAAATGAACTCACATTTTGCTTTGTGGATTTAAAAAGAACAAGTGCAACTTTGTTTTTTGAAGGCTTACTTAAACTAAAGGCATTGAAAAAGGACGTATGCACTTTTCTCACGCTGTATAGTGATCTTGAGAATCAAAAGGCCTTTTTCATTACTTTAGAGTGAGATGAAGCAATCACCTCCACACTTCGATTTGGGTTTAAAATTGAACAAAATCTTGTGCGAGTGTGAGTGGGGGCATTTTCGCGTATATTCTCTCTCTTTGTTGCCATCAAAGATTGATCGAGTTATGAATTTTGTTTTCACTCGCTTTTGTTTATCCTAGAGGGCCTGCTTTGGGGAAAAAGTACTCACCCAAGGAACGACTCAACTGGTAACACTCTAAAGCCAAGAGTATTTCTAGTTGGGATATAAATATGGATATTGGAAGAAACGCCAATATCATGCGGTTGATTACGACAAGATGGATCCAAAAGGGGACTCTGGCCGTATGGGTCAATCTCCACGAACATAAAGTCCTTATTAAAACCCATGTGCTAGAATTTTCCAAAATCCTTTAATCTATTTTTTGGTGTAAGAACGGTCGTTCTAAAGTCACCCCACATTGTTACGGTCTTTTAGTAGAAATGGAAAGCATGTCATGGGAGATTCATGGGTGTTGATGCTTGGTTGCCCCGATTGACGTTAATGAGCCGTGAAGGGGAGCCAGTGGGGTCAAGCATCTAACCATTTGCTAAAGATAAGCATAGCTGAAATTGTCCAAGTGGGAATCCAACAAATATTGTCTTACACATCCATAGGATTGTACTTATTCTTGGGTTACAAAATGCATTGCTTGATCGAAAACATCTTGAAAACCAACACTTAACATCATCATCCAAAATTCAAACCCTTTTGAAGACAAATACAATTGAATCAATCCATATGTTATTTCTTTCCCTTGGGATTCACATCTTTAGAGGTTTCTAAACATTTGATTACATCTCGATTTGTCTCCTTAAGTAAACAATAGGAAACCCTTGTCTTAAGTTCATTGAATTTCCACATAACATATGTTGTGGGGTTTGAAGAAATTAAGACATTGGACATCTTAGTTTGAAAACTTAATCAAAGAAAGTGTTTTTGGTAAAATAGCCATTAAGCAAAGCTAAGCAAAAATGAACTTTCATGTGTGTTAAAGACTCACAATCCCAAAGCAAAAATTATTATTTGGAAATCTGAAAATTAATGTTCAAAAGAAATCATTTATTGGTTACAAAGGTCTTTAGGAAGCATTTGCATGTTCTTCAATACCTAGGTCTAGGCAAAAAAAGTGTCTTTTTTAGGTTCATCTTAGGATCAAAACAAATCAAAATCTTTTCCATCCATCCTTCAAAACATAAAAAAAAACATCATCTCACAATCACCTTTTGAAAAATCTTGATAATCATCCTTGATACTAGGATTTGTGGAAAAATCAAAATCATCCAAATCATTGAGACTAAATCCTTGAAAAAATTATCAAAAACACCTTTGGCTAGGTATGATTAGATGCATCCTTTTGCATAGGCTTAGTCAAATTTATCAAAATCATCTTGCCTAGCTTAGTATATGTAGATGAATCCTTCTTCATATGCTTATCAAAGCTATCATCTTGTTTGAATAGATGTGGGTAGATGCATCCTTCTCCTCACACATATTCAAATCATCATCCTTTTAGAAAATCCATCCCCTAGATCATCATCCAACATATTAGGGTCTTTTTATTCAAAATCAAAATCAAAATCAAAATCAAAATCAAGGACAAAATCCCAAATCCAAAAACCAATCAAAATCAGAATCAAAATCCTAAAAGCCTAGTATCTCATTCAAGATTTATCAAAATCCAAAACATCCGTATCATCTATCCCTAACATCATCATCATATCATCACCTTTGATCCTTAAGACATCCTAAAAACTTTCTACTTTGGACATAAAATAAAGATCAATCCAAAGAATCAAGAGATTCATCTCCCATATTCTCAAAGATTGATCCTTGTTTTATGGTTCTAACTAGATCTCAATACAAGAAGAGTATGGAAGCCAACAAAGAAACACCCGCTTAAAGCGATCTAAGCCAAACAAATGCATAAATGAATCCTACCAAATCAAGTAATCCTTTGACCCTCTCATCATCGCAAGATTCGCAAGAAGAAAACCAAGGAGAGGACCTTACCTTTGGAATGTCTCGCGAGGAAATGACTGAAATGCTCCAAAATCTGGACAACCATAGAATCATCAACATCATGATGAGACTTAACCCTTCATTATACATGCTTGAGCTAGAAAAACAAGGGGCCAAGTTACCTTCAGATTTTGATGTGAGTACTATAGTAGAGACATATTTTCCACCAATTTCATCCACCATTCCCATCTCATCTACACCCCCATCTCAAAACATCATGCAAGACATTCCACAAATCACAACATCATTTGCTCCAACCCAACCTAATGTCAACAAGGGAAACACATTCCTCAATGCTCTTCAAGCACATCCCCTTGTTAATACTGATAATTTGGATGCAAATACAACCTTGGAAAAAAACATACCCCAAAACCCATTACACCAGAATGTTCCTTTCACATTCCATCGCGATCCATCATCATCATTTTTTCATGCAACACCTCAAACACCTCTCCTCACAAATCCACAAGAGGAGGGAGATATGTTCAGACTAGGGGGCATGTTCGACACCATGACATTTTCACAACAACTAACACCTTTTACATTTCCACCTCTCCCACCATTTCCATTGTCATCTATACCACTCCTTGGTTTAGGGCTTCCCCCTCTACCAAGTATCAATCAAAACAACATCCCAACCATCAATCAAAGCATTATGCCAAATGCTCAAAACTTGTCGTCAACATCACAACAACAGACAACAAATACACAAACAATTGCAACATCATCAAACACCCCCATAACATCGCAAAGCATGGTTTCCCAAGGACCAATCACATCAATGGCACCACTTATCACTCAAACCACCACACCAACAACACCATCCACCAATCAAATAATCAACATGATGTCAACATTCACCACTACCACAAACTCCATTCTGAACCCACCACCACCTCCACCACCCCCACCACCACCAACTTCCACCACATCAAGTCAATATAATGCAGCATTACAAGCCACTTTTCAAAGAGGATACCAACAAGTGTAGAAACAAAAAGTTGTACACCTAGCTACTCAACAAGCTGCTCAAGCCGCGCAAGTCGCCCAAGTAGCCCAAGCTGCCTTACAAGCTGCACAAGCCCAAGCTTTATTGCAACAAACACAACAACAAGCCACCCAAGCCGCTCAAGCATTGCAAGCATTTCAAGCACACAAGAATGCTCAAGCACAAGCTCTATTACAACAATAAGCAGTGCAAGCACAAACCCAAGCACAAGCAATGCAAGCACAAGCTCAAGTTCAGGAAAACACCCAATATCAGGCACAACAAGCGCAAGCACAAGCACAACTTCTTGCACAAGTAGCGCAATTGCAAGCATATCAACAAGCAATAAAAAAATATTAAGAGCAACAAGAAGCAACAGAATTGGCAACCCAACAACAAGCATTGTGGGAACAATAGTAAGCACAACAACAAGTGTTGTTGGAACAACAACAAGTGCAACAACAAGCACAAATCTTAGCACATCAACAACAAGATCAACAACAAACGTTGTTCATAAAAAAGTAGGTAGAAGCCTACCTCACTCAAAAAAATGTACAGATAACATCGTATAACACACCAACCAACCCACCCATCCAACCAATGATTGAAACACCCCAAAACACTTTCATCCCACCCCTTGATCCACAAAATAATGTGACGACACAACTCAGGTTGCTCTCGCAACAAGTGCTCGACCTTCAATTAGGGCGAACAACCAAAACACCAAGCAACTTGTGTCCCTATCCATTCGATAGGAACTTAGCAATGAAACCATTCCCCAAGGGATTTGAAATCCCAAAATTTGACAAATATCGAGGGATGGGAAAACCTGAAGATCACATCAAGGAATTCTAGGTTCATTACATGGAGGTCGCATATGACGATACTTATCTGATTCGGCTATTTCCTAGGAGCTTGGCAGGCCATGCTATAGAATGGTTCTCTCACATTCCAAGAAATTAGGGACACATTCATTAAAAATTATGCATGCAACATTGCAATGGATGTTAGTCTAGAAGAACTTTCGGCTCTGAAACAAGGAAAGGGTGAATCATTCACCTCATTCCTACAACGATGGTGATCCAAAGCCAATCAGAGCACGTGCACCATGCCAGAAGAACAACAAGTTTGTACCATCATAGCCAACCTTGAAGGCTGCTTGGCATTTCATCTCAAGGTTCAGGGCATCACCACATATGAGCAATTGATCTCCAAGGTGCTCAGCATCAAAAGATCCCTTGTGACTCAACCCGTGAAATCAACATCATACCACGAACAAAAAAATAACCACCCACCATCCAATTACAATGATAAACTTCACACATGGGCAAGGAACAAAAACATTACTAATGATTGTATCGGTTATGCCAAGGTGGTCATTAGTGCTCCTTGCCAAAACACACTCACACCACAAATCCAAACACAACATCAAAACACTATTCACACAACATACCAGGAAAACAACAATCCAACCATAAATAACCTCAATGATCAAAGAGGACCACCCCAATGCAAAAGCTATCCCAAATGAAAATACACCATTTTGGGGAACCACTTGAGGACATAATGAAAAAGTTGATCAATGAAAAAATCATCAAGCCTCCTACATTTGAGAATTACCAAGAACTCGATGTCAAACCTCCTTGGTATAATGAGAATCAACTTTGAAAATTTCATAAAATTATAGGTCATACCACAAACAGTTGCATTGGACTCAAAAACATCATCCAAGATCTCATCGATAAGAAAATCATAAATGTGGAACAACCTATGGGAAATCGGGATCTTAAGATATATACAAATCTGATGCCAAATCATGGCAATAAAGGGAATAAAAATGATAAAGGGAAGGGTAGTGTAAATCATGTGTATGAAATAGTTGTTGCCTCCCTAAATGAAGACTGCATGGTCATCACCATCAAGGGCGCCCATGCCGAAGATTGTGGAGTCACCACAAGAGGCGGCAAAGTAACCATTACAGGATCATCCCAACCAAATAGAGTTCCTGCATCTAGATCCGTTCCTAATGGCTACAATGTCCTAGATCAACTCAAAAGAACACCAGCACACATCTCCATCATGGAGTTGTTAAAAATATCATTAGCTCACAAAAAGATCCTTGAGGAAGCATTAGCCTCATCCACTGTCCCCACAGATCTCGATGCAGAGTAATTCCAAGCTATGGTTAGAAATATCATAACGCCTAATCTTCTTACATTCTCTGACCAAGATTTTCCCACCCAACCATCTCACAACTGTGCACTTCACTTGGAAGCCATTGTACACAAGAGAAAAATAAAAAGGGTCTTGGTGGATGGAGGTGCGGGCTTGAACATATGTTCCCTAAGCCTCATCAAGTAGTTGAAAATATCAAAACATTCCATCGACAAAGGAAAGGGCATCATGATAAGAGCATATGATGACCAAGAAAGAGTGTCTCAAGGCATGATTAAACTCCCTATTCAAGTAGGGCCAACTCTCATGGAAACCACTTGTCAGGTCTTGGACCTTGACTTTCCGTATAATATCCTCCTAGGATGCCCATGGATCCATGCGATGAAAGTTGTAGCATCAACTTTCCACCAATGTGTGAAATTTACACATAATGGAAAAGAAGTTACTATCCATGGAGACCCCGAATCATTTTCATATTGCAAAAATCTTGAAGCAAAGTATTACAGAATCCCCCAAGTGCCAAAAAATGATGAGGGCCCATCCAAACCATACATCGACCCTGCCACTCTCATGCCCACTTCTACGATAGAGACACCCTCCACTCCCACCATCCCCACCATCTCTGACATCAAGCTCATCATCCAAGAGGATGGCTGTGGAAGATACAAGCTCCCTAACAATGCTTTTGTGATAGGAGAGTTACCACAATCTCCTAGATCACGGGGACATCCACAAGAAAATCAAGCTTCCACATCAGAAATGTCTCTTGAAGACTATCCTGAATTCACAAGATGGGGAGACCTTGGCCAGAAGGTTATTGAAGTAGATCCATCTCACATGTTATATCAAGATGAAAGACCGACACCTAAATTACCAATGGATGAGACAAGCAAGGGCCTATAAATGATGCTCATAATGGGCTATGACAGAAATCAAAGACTGGGAAAAAATGACAATGGCCTCACAATACCTATCATGCCGGAGATGCGACCCATAACAAATCTTGGCCTTGGATGTACCTCTCTGAGTATAACCATACGTGGCCGAATTCCTTCAGTTAGAACGGTTAATATTTCTCCTCAGCCAATAGCAGCAAAAGTACGCTCATCAATATCCATAGGTAGAGACATACATAACTTTATAACTGAGGCCTATATTAGTAGAGATGATGAGGATACCATGACCAATCTACCTAGGTTATTTGAGGATACTACCCTTTGCATGATTAGCACCCTCTCCTTTGAAACAGACCATCAAAATCAGGAGATTCATCTAGTGTATCCCCAACTCATCGACTATGACCAACAAGGATCTCCAGTTCTCGATACATTCGAAAACGATAAGGCACTCTCAGAATTCATGGGATTGCGGGACAACATTCTAGAAGGGGATCACCAGGAAGAATTTATAATGGAGTTGGACACACATGCCTATTATGGGGAAATGATTGAATCCTTCAATTGTAAAAGTGAGAAACTAAGAATCATATCTAAGTCCTTGAGTGAAAACCACATTGTGGCACTCTTTGACAAGAAAAAAGTAAAAAGAAAGGACGTTGTAGACACCTAAAAATGGTTTGGAGAATCTAATTAATTGAATACGATTTATTTGATTAATTAATCTTAAATTCTTCTACTTAGTAAATAAATAGAAATATTTATTTATATTAAGTTCATTTATTAATTCTTCTATTTTTCTCTCCTAATTAAATAAACAAAATTAAAAACTTTGTTTTATTTAATCATTATCATTTTCATCATATTATTTCTCTCTAATTAAATAAACAAAATTAAAACTTTGTTTTATTTAATTATTATCATTATTACTTCTATCTTAAAATTAAATACACAATTTAAATAATTTGTGTTATTTAAAATCACATTTCTTCTTAATTAAATAAAGATCACTAAAAATCTTTTATTTAATTATCATTCTCCTTTTAATTTAATAAACAAACTCTATAGTTTAATTTATTAAATTATTTATTCCTCTTTTGCTAAATTTAAATAATAAATTAAATTTATTTAAATTTATGCACTATTCACTCACCAATAAAATTAATTTCTCAAAATTCAAATTAATGGCACTACCATTCACGGGAAAAGCTTCAGGGACAAACCTATAGGAAATTCTCTCAACAACCTTCCACCCACCTTCCCTCTTATCTTGCCTGGTGTTTTCATGGGGAGAAACCATTCTCCATGATCAGCTCCTTCTTCTCATCCCATGCCTTTGGATTTCCAGATGAAATCACAGCCCCTCATCCCATGTTCCTGTGCAGTTGTGCTACCGTGAAAGCTATAAATACAACTCTTGGGCTATAGGAAAAAGGGCCCAACTTATGCAATCTTACTCTACAGGTTTCCAAAGCATTCAAGCATCCAAACCATCCAACATTCAAGCATTCATCTAGCATCCATCAAGCAGCAATCAAGCATCCAGCATTTGCAGTCATGGCTGCCATTAGAATAGAATTTGCACATTTAAATCATATTAGAGTAGAATAGTTCATTTCTCATTCTCTAAGTGTCATTTCAATAGTTTAATTAGCTTGTAAATCTGAGAGCTAAGTAGATTAGAGAAATCTTTAGAGTTAGAGAGCAATAGGATAGATTTATGAAGCTTTCTAGTTTAAATTAGTTTGAATTCATTAAGTTTTAGATGCAATATCTTATTTAGAAGCATAGATGCATAATTTATGTGAATTTGGGGAAACCCTCTTTCAACAGAAGTGTGCAGGATAACCATCTGCAAAATCTTTGTTTTAAAGATTGGGAGGTCTCTCGAGGGAGTTTATCCATTTGCCGCTCCAAACGGAAACCCTATCTAAGAACCTAGAAATAGAATCACACCTGTCAGTTTCTAAACATTGTAATACTCGACGGTGTAGGGGCGGGGAAGAATCTACCCTCAAGCACTCACCATATAATTGCCAAGGACTATTTGCTCAGGGGATCCGGTATCCACTTCCGTCACTCTGAGTACGCACCTGGAAAAGAAAAAACGGGCGCCCTCTAGGGGGTGACATGGCGTGTGAGTCGATGCAATTCCAAGCTGTGGGCCGTTCGAGTATATAACGATGACCTTTTATCTCTAGGAGTGAGTCTATCTGAAGTGTTTTATCTTGTTATCAAACCAGTGAAAATCAAGAAGAATCATTGATTCTTGAGAACATACACTATTTGTTTAGATTCTAAGATTTTTAAAGACAACCATTCTATTCTTGATTGCTGTGTTTTCTATCATTAAACTCATATAAGATCATCACAAAAGAAAATTCTTAAAATCAAAGCACTTGTGGATTTCTCATGATTCGAGATTGGGTATCCACCAAGTTTTTCAAGAAATCTCTTGCCAAACGAATTCAAAAACCAAAGAAAACACTTGCATACAAACAACTCCTAAGAAAGCAACGATTTATGTATCAAAGCAAGAAAGTTCTACTCCAACATAGGACTTTTATTCATAGGTATCACGATTTCTCTAGAGGTTATACAGATGACTACGCTGTAGCTCCCTTAGATTCACAAGCATATTATCAAAGAAGAGCTCTTAGGCAACGCCACAATCACAGTCAGAGAATTCATCCAGAATACATCCCACAACCAGCTATCCAATATGATACCAGACCAAGTGAGTTTCATAGAATAAGATAGTTTTTCTTTTTCTATCTTAAACACCTTAAGGTTCTATTTTAGAGCACCAGGTCTCTGTTTCAGCACGCCAGGTCTCTATTTTAGTGCTTTCGGTCTCTGTTTCAGCGCTCTCAGTCTCTGTTTCAGTGTGCCTAGTCTCTGTTTCAGTGCACTAGGTCTCTGTTTCAGCGCCTTGTAGCTCTGTTTCAGCGCGCCTAGTCTCCGTTTTAGCGTGCCATAAAACCAGAAAAATAGAGAGTTGATAGGACATTTTGTCAGTTTACCCATATCGATAACAAGGTTTTCATCAGTTCAGAACATTTTTTTTCACAGTCTAGAACACTTAAGTCACACAAAAGGAAAGCTTTACCCCTACACCTAGATCTTACAACATCTTGCATAGTGTCATTATCACCAAAATTTGAGATTTTCTGTCAAAGTTTCCCTATCAAGGATTTTATCATCCTTCCATCACAAAACTAGATAAGACTAAATCAGATTTTAAATCAACAACCTTGACACTTATCCAATCAAATCCAAGATCAAAGTCTAGAGTAAAACTTTAAACGTTTGTATGCCTATTTTCACACGAGCAGCATATCAAAAACAACAAGAACAAGAAAATGAAAGAATAGCAGCCATGGCTGAAGAAAACCCTTGGGGACGATATAGCAACACTGATCCTCTTATTAACTCACAAGAGAAAGAAATAACTGCAGAGGAAATCGAGAAAGTTCAACAAGACCCTCATTTCCATAAATTTATGGAAAAGATGCTAGAGCAAGATATGGAAAAGTATCTTCTATTATTAGCTGACAAAGGTGCTAAACTTCCTAAAGACTTTGATGTCAATCAACTCAAGGAAACAACCACACCTAACTCAACTAGTATAGAAAATCCACATCAAATAGATGCTTTGACAAAACAAATCCAACAGTTACAATTACAGTTCCAAAATATCCAACAAGGGCCAACAAAGAGATATTCATTACAAGACATTTGCCCTTATCCATTTGACTCAAGCATTAACACGATACCATTTCCAAGGTATTGTGAGTACCCAACATACAACAAATACAATGGGAGAACTGATCTGTTTGATCACGTATGGGAATTTCGAGCTATGAGCATAGAGTTCGCACACAAGGACTCTTACTTACTATGATTATTTACAAGAAGCTTAGGAAACACTTGCATGGAGTGGTTTTCTAAATTAGAACCTGGGATTCAATCCTTCGAAGAAATAATCAATAGGTTCATAACACACTTCTCATTCAACATCCAACATGGGGTAACCTTAAAAGAACTTTACAACACCAAACAAACAAAGGGTGAAAAGTTTCTTTCCTTTCTCCAACGATGGAGAAGGCTATTTGCTAAATACCCTAGATCTATTCCTAAAGAGGAGAAGATAGAGATGTTCATTGATAACTTAGTAGATGACATGAATTACAGATTGGATTTACAATGTCCATCTACATTTGAACAAGTTATCGAAAAGGGGCTCAAAATTGAAGAGGCTCTAATCAAAAGAGGAAAAATCAAACACTTCATTGAAGGTTCAAACAATAACCATTCCTCTAACAACAACAACGAAAAGCCAAGATTCTGGAAAAAGAACAAGAATATTGATACCATGATCGATACACACACACCTAAACCAGTATTCACCTTGACACCCACCACTACAAACAAACAAAACAATGGTTTTAATGTCAAACAAAGTAGTGATCAAGGAAATAATCAAAACAGTGGAGAAACAAAAACCCAATCATTTCAACGACCCTCCAATAAACGAAAATTCACACCATTAGGGAAATCATTGGAATCAGTCCTCAAAGAGATTTTAGACGAAAAACTCATTCAAGTACAAGAGGCTAGAAATTGGGACCCTCAAGTCAAACCATAATGGTGGAATGACTTACATTACTGTCACTATCATCAAAATAAAGGCCACATGACTGAAAATTGTTGGCAATTAAAACATGCGGTACAAGACCTCATAGATCAAAAGAAAGTATTTGTAGAGGGATACCAAACAAACAAGGATCATACAATGTTCAAAAATCCTCTACCCAATTACCAGAAGGGAGAATCCTCTTCTGCAAACACTAAAGGAAAGAATGTTGGTTATGTTTATGACACAACAATCCTTTGTTTTTCTGCTGACAAGGAGGATGAAGAGTTATACAATCAAATCAATCAGAACAATGACATTACATCTACCAATTTGGTACAACATATGGACAAATCTGAAAACCAAATCAATGTAGTCACACTCAAAGGGAAACAAGAGTACCAACCGGTTAATGCCACAACAAGGGCACAATCCAAAGTTATATTAAAAGGAGCATCAATATCATCCCCATCAGTGGATCCTCCCTCCAATCAATATAATCTCATCAATCAATTGTAGAAAATACTGGCACAAATATCAATCTTGGAACTTTTGAAGATTTCCCCATCACACAAAGAGGTTCTTGAACAAGCTCTTGTATCAACTACGATACCTAACAATTTGGATGTGTGTCAATTCCAAGCTATGGTGGGACATCTATCTGCACCTCATTGCCTTTCATTTTCTGAACATGATGATGTATCACTCACCCATCTGCATAATTCCACCCTTCACATTGAAGTCCTTATCCATAAACATCGTGTAAAACGTGTCCTGAAAGATGGAGGGGCTGGTTTAAATATTTGTACCTTAAAGCTGATTTGTGCACTAGGATACTCAGATGAAGCCATTGATACAAGAAGAAAAATCACAATCAAAGCATATGATGAGGAAGAAAGATCCTCTAAAGGATTGATCATATTACCCATTCAAGTGGGGCCTATTGTCCAAAAAGTGGTTTTCCAAGTCTTAGATAGGGAACTAACATACAACATACTGTTGGGATGCCCTTGGATCCATGATATGCAAGCAGTACCTTCTACCTATCATCAATGCCTGAAATTTCCCGTCAATGGACAGGAGGTAACAATCACAGTAGACTACAATGACACCCAAGCTTGTCATACATTGAAGACATCTCAGGATACATTCATACCTAACAATAGAGAATTTGGCACATCAGATAGTGAGCAACAGCAGAGCTTCATATCAAAGTGGCTTCCAAAACAACAAAAATCACAAGAGATAACGGTGGCACAATCTAACCCTTCAAATGTTGAAGAGCAATTGGCTCCACTCTCACATCAATTCACCAAAGAAGTACAGATAAGTGATGAAGGAATAAGTGAATATGGTGTAGGACACTCATTTCATCTATCACAAATGTTACCCCCCTTACAAACGTATGCATAGCCATCTACAAACACCCACAATTCAGAACGATCTACAACAACACTAGATGGCAGATTTGTAAAAGCTGGGAGCTTAGATGAAGAATCATAAGATAAGGCCATACTAAACTAGCTTTATAAGGATGAGTAAGCTTCCGATTCCACAAGTAACATCATAGAGACAAATCAATATGGGAAAGGAAAAACTATTTTGGAGAAGATGGGATATTCAGGACAGGGACCTCTCGGGTTAAGAAAACAAGGCATAACAGAACCAATCTAGCCTCTTATGCTCCAACATAAGGATAAAATGGGACTAGGATATGTAGCAGAACAAGGATCTCTTGATCGAGGGAAACAAAGTGTGACAGAACCAATCTAAGTCCTCACAATTTAGCAGAATGGCAAAACTGGACTAGGATACACAGAAAAAGCAAGAACAGAAATCACCAATAAAACTGTGGAGCGTATTCTTCAAATAAGAGATAATTCTGAAATGGATTCAAATGAGTATGAGTGGGACAACTTATCAGATGTTTCCTATGAAGATATTCAGATTGACATTATCAAAAAGTATGCCCCCAAACACAAGGAAGGTCAAAGCTCAAGCTTTAATCCTATTGTCTATGAAACACAAAATTTTGATGACTCAAGTGAAAATGAACAGACATCAATTGAGATAAATGATGTGGAAGAAAATACCTTTGTAGGCCTCAACATAACCACAAACAACCTAGATGTCATTTCCGTCCGAGTTTTCACAATCGCTGACCTCAACCCATCTAATGATTCGTTGCCTTTACTACATCCCGAGCTTATCGAATGGGAACCCCAACATCCTATTAATCTCCCTATTTTTGACAATGATTCATCCATTATTAACTACCTTTGCTGTGAGGAATCCAATACTTGTTCTACCAATACTTCTTTTAACGATGCTTTTGGGTAGGAGGATGCCAAGCCTTCCAGTTGCAAAAATATGAAATTAAAAAATGGATCTAATGGTGAAAACCATTCTATGGCAGTATTTGATCCTAAAATAGTAAAAACAAAGAACGCATCCAATGGTGAAAACCTCATTGAGGCATCAAAGGATGGAAGGTTTGACATCGTCCCGCAACATTAGCATGAAAGATCATCAGTCTTGATAGAACCCACAGAGTCTATTAATATTGGCATAGCGGAGAAAGAAAGAATCCTACACCTGGCAGCTTCCATGACAGATACAGAAAAGCTGGATTTTATCAAATTCTTTGAAGAACGATGCATCAATTTTGCTTGGTCATACTCTGACATGCCAAGCTTAGACACAGATCTCATTATGCATCACTTATCCTTACCAGCTGGCACTAAACCAGTAAAAAAAAAGCTGAGAAAAATGCATCCACATGTTGCATTATTAGTCAAAAATGATTTGAAGAAACTACTAGATGCTGGATTTATCAGATCTATTGATTATGTGGAATGGATATCCAACATTGTACTTGTTTCAAAGCTAGATAACACCATTAGAATATGTACTGATTTCCAGGATTTAAATAAAGCATGTCCAAAGGATGATTTTCCTTTGCCAAACATAGACATGATTGTAGATCTAACAGCTAGCCATCAAATGTTATCAGTCATGGATGGATTTTCAGGATACAATCAAATCAAGATAGCTCCTGAAGACCAAGAAAAGACAGCATTTACATGTCCATGGGGCACCTTTTGCTAGAACGTCATGCCTTTTGGGTTAAAGAATGCAGGAGCTACATACCAACAAGCTATGACAACAATCTTCCATGACATGATGCACACCTTCATGGAGGACTATGTGGACGACATCTTAGCCAAATCTTACACCAGAGAAGGACATCTAGAGATACTGGCCAAAATATTTGACAGTTGGAAAAATTGCCAAAGTCGACAAATCAAGAAATGTGCCTTTGGGGTAACATCAACAAAACTCCTTGGCTACATAGTTTCTAAGCAAAAAGGAATTGAAGTAGATCCAGCAAAAGCAAAGCCATTATGGAAATGCCACCTCCTAAGAATATCATTACATTAAGATCTCTACAAGGTCACTACAGCCCATCGTAAGATTCATCTCTCAACTAGCGTGACTTGTCATCCATTCAACCATCTTTTGCATAAAATGTGCCTCCTTAAATGGGATGAACAAAGCAGGAGTACTTTCTAATAAAATCATTATCCGGACATGACACCACCTCAATCTTGGTACCACCCAAAGGAAGACAAGCCATTGCTGCTATATATCGCAACAAATGGATATTTCTTTAGGAGCCTTACAGCACAAGAGATAGGAAGGAGCGGAACAAATATACAATTATATCGGACACCCAATGGACATGAAGTAAACTGTTCCTCATTGGAAAAATCATGTTTAGCGTGAGGTATTTGCAACACAAAATTATGAAGACTATATGCCTACCACACCATCAAGCTCTGATTGCAAAAAAATTGATCCTCCTCTCAAGAATTTCATCGAAAAGCAAATTTTACCGTGAAGGTTGGCAAAGTGGGTCATGCTCCTTAGTGAGTTTGATATTCAGTATGTTGAAAGGCGAGCTATCAAAGGACAAGTCATCCGACCAATTAGCAGAAGCTCCATTATCAGACAGTCATCCTATGACCATGGAATTTCCTGATGTGGATATCCTCAATGTTACAACACAACCATAGCAACTCTACTTTGATGGATACTACACACAACATGGATCAGGGGCAGGAATTCTATTTGTCACACCTCTTGGGTACACAATTCCACGATCTTACAGGCTTACTTTCTGTTGCACTAACAATGTGGCAGAATATGAAGCTTTGATCCTTGGAATTAAAGTGGCTATTGACTGGAAAATCATAGAACTACAGGTGTATGGAGACTCCCAGTTAATCATCTACCAAGTCAACAATGATTACCAAACTAAGGATGACACACTGATTTTATACAAGAGGCTGGTGGATGACCTACGAAAATACTTCATAGAAATCAAATTTGAGCAGATACCAAGATCAGAGAACAAAGCAGCAGATGCCATGGCCACAATAACATCTCTTCTACAAATGCCTGAAACACAAGATCAATATCAATTTATTGTAGAACAAGTATCAAATCCTGCATATGCAAATCCCAAATCCCAAACTATAAGCCTTTTGGATAGTGCCCAATCTTCCATTTATGAAGACATTTATACTTATCTGAAAGATAATACCTTACCGCCAGATCTTTCTCGCAACCAAAAGTGCAACTTCATACGCCAATCCGCCAAACATACCATTATTGCCGACACCCTTTACCGTCGAGGCCTAGATGGTACTCTTTTACGTTGTTTAGAACATGAAAAATTCGCTTCCGCTTTACACGAGGTCCATGAAGGAATTTGTGGTACACATTCAAGTGGATTATCTTTAGCCAAGAAACTCCTTCATTTGGGGTATTACTGGCCACACATGGAGCAAGAATCTTATCAGTTTGTCAAAAGATGTTCAAAATTCCAGATCCATGGAAATCTTATACATGCACCAGCACAGGAGCTACATCCATTTGCAACTACATGGCCTTTCTGTCAGTGGGGATTAGACCTGGTGGGGAAAATTAACCCATCTTCATCTAATGGACACAAGTTCATTATCATAGCAACCGAATATTTTACAAAATGGGTAGAGGCAGTTCCCTTAACCACAATCACTAGAAAGCAAATATCATCTTTTATTCTTAATTATCTCATTTGTAGATATGGGATACCCCAGTCAATCATCACAGATAATGGCAGGCCTTTCAAGAACCAAGATGTCCAAGAACTGTGTGAAAATTTTCACATCCAACATCGCTTTTCAACCCCATATTACCCTCAAGGTAATGGACAGGCAGAAGCTTCCAACAAAACAATCCTAAAGATTCTCAAGAAAATTGTAAATGAGGTAGGGCATGATTGGCATGTTCAGCTTAACCCTGCTCTTTGGGCTTACAGGACTAGCATCAGAACACCCACAGGAGCTACACCATATGCTCTTGTTTATGGATCAGAGGCAATATTACCTATTGAGGTAGAAATTCCATCCCTTCAAGTTTCACTAAAGGGACTCATTTTAGATGAAGATTATAGGATCTCTAGACTTCAGGAATTAGAGCTACTTGATGAACGTCGACAACAAGCTGTCAATCATTTGACAGCTTATCAACAAAGAATGTCTAGGAACTATAATCATAGGGTTAAGCCTAGAGTCTTCCAGATCGGAGACTTGGTCCTACGGGAAAAACCTAGAAATCAAGCAGACAGAGAAAAGAAGGGAAAGTTTGAACCTAACTGGATAGGACCTTATGTCATCATATCAGTCTATGGATCAAGAGCATACCGACTGTCTACACTAGAAGGAGACATGTTGGAGGAGCCCATGAACAACATTCATCTCAGGTGATTCTACACTTGAGGATATCTAGTGCACGGTCAATAAAGTTGTCTTGATGAAAACTTGGCAAATAGGCATCATGATGACAGAAAAAGAGAAAAACAAAA
Source organism: Sequoia sempervirens (assembly GCA_007258455.2). NCBI lineage: Eukaryota > Viridiplantae > Streptophyta > Pinopsida > Cupressales > Cupressaceae > Sequoia > Sequoia sempervirens. The sequence goes on from VDFB02271358.1 coordinate 175,658,482, forward strand.
CAAATATATATATATATATAAATAAAAATACAAAAGAAAAGGAAAGAGGATACAATAAAAACAAGTGATGAAAACCTAACAAACAGGCGTAACTTGTGATTTTCACCCCTCTCCTCTGTCTATTAGGTACAGTGTTGTTACAATTGTTTCCTTTCATATCATTTCCATCTATCATTTGAGATTATCATTATCCATATCATAGCAGAGATACCATGTTTTACCCTAGCTTGGGGGCAACATCCTAGTGTTATCTGGTACAAGTAGACTTTCAGCTTACATGGAAAGGCAGTCAAACATGACAACCTCAAGTGGAAAACCCATAAAAATACAAAAACATCAGAAAATCAAAATCCAAAAAATATCAGAAAATCCAAAATCCAAAAACATCAGAAAATCCAAAATCCAAAAACATCAGAAAACCCAAAATACAAAAACATCAGAGAATCTGAAATCCAAAAACATCAAAAAATCAAAAACACAAAAATGAGTCTATATCAGTCAAAAGTGGAGTTTGTGTCAGTCGAACTACATGGTCTCTGCGTGTATAACGTAGGCAAGACTAATCTTTGATCAGTCCCCGAGACCCCTAGGATAGGTCTTTTAGGTCACATCATTTGGTCAAACGTTTCATGCACACATCAGCACACACATCTCAACACTGATGATCTAATCTGAATAATGATTTGAAAATACATTAAGTAGAGTTTGAATTGTTGTGTTTCTCATTTTATCATTTATCATTTCTTTGGAGCTACTCAATGACGTATTGAACTAGAAAAGTAAGGAAGAAGAATGATACCTTTTCTTTGTTTGCTGTTTGTGAGTTAGTCATTATTATTTTGTGAATTGTCATGGGAAGTGCTCTACCAAGTATCATGGATGACATTCCAATTCACTTAAGAAAATGATTAATTCTTGTTTGTTTACGCAAGAAATACTCAGGTCATCATTGGTCTATATTATACCATGATGCTTGTGTTCGCTTGCAATATCAAAAATCATGAAAGAAATACTCAGGTCATCATTGGTCTATCTCATATCATTGATGCTTGTATTCGCTTTCAACATTTTAAAATAAAGCTCAGCGATGATACAAAGCAAAATAAAATGATTATTGAAATGGCACTTAGGTTTGCATTGATAAAATAGACATTTGCATGGTTAACATAAATTGCATTCATAATAATACATCTGCAGAGTACTAGTGGCACAAGTTACAATGATTCATTCACAAACGATGTTATCTTTTCTTATTAAAGATTGAGTATACTTGACACATGCAATTTTCATAAACAACATGCATATAGGATCATCTCTTCATCTCATCATAAATTGACAATAAACATCTCATTTCATGACATCATATGCACAATATGTTACATCATTCATTTCCATTTCATTAGATACATCATTACATTTCATTTACATTTACATCCATCATTACATTTATCATTCATATCTATCATTACATTTACATACATCATTACATTTCAGTCATCCATCGTTCATTTACATTTCCATACATCATCACATTTGGATCTCATCATTCATTAAAATTTATCATTCATTTCTATCATTACATTTACATACATCATTACATTTCAGTTATCCATCGTTCATTTACATTTCCATACATCATTCATTAACATCACATTTTATCTATCATACATTACATCTCATTAAGAAAAGAAATACATCATCAATACCATTTCACATCATCATTTCTGCATCCATACAAGCTACTAAAATACATCGTAAAATCAATACATCCATCACATCAATACATCATAAAATCAATGCATCCATCACATCAATACATCATAAGATCAATGCATCCATCACAATAAATCATGTCAAAACATATCATAGATCAATCGAACCGCTGCACATATATATCTCATCAAGCGTCAAGTATACAATGAAGTCTGAAAAGAATGAAAATAACATCATGTCAAAAATGGCTGTATAAATCTCTCAATGGGTACACAACTAATATCAAGTAGTACTCCCACCAGAAGGAGCAGGTCTCGCACCAGTATCAGTACCACCACCAGACATCCCAGGATCTCTCAGATCTCTTGGAAGAGGCTATGTCACACCTCTACTCACTGTCCTCGATCGAGTCATCTCTAAGCGAGATTGAGCATAACTAACTCTCTGCTCTGGGGGGCAAAGCTCATGGTAGCGGCTCCTATAGAACTCAATCTTAGCACTGGCCCACATGGCCTCTTGCATGTAGACTGCCACAGAAGTCCCATCTGCCACTCTCTGCAACCTCTCTGCAGTCGCCTATGTTGTCTCTGTTGTCTATCTAATGGTATCTCGCTCTATAGTCAAGGCTATGATTTGTGCCTGGGAAGTGGTCAACTGTGCTCGTACACCTGCTAACTAAGCCTGTGCCGTCACTGCTGCCTGTAGAGCCCCATCTCTCTCACTAATCAGAGAGGTAATCTGAGTCTGAGCAGTAGCTAGCTATGCCTGTGTCTGAGCCTGCGTCTGTGCTAATAACCCCTACACCTGTGCTAGCTGTCCCTACAATGTCTGCACTTGCACTTGTAAACCTGCAACCTCTGATGGATCTGCCGACGATGAAGCAACAGCCTGCCTCTTACGAGGCGCAATAGTAGATGGCTCTGAAGTACCTGCTATACTTGGTCTCCCCCCATCTCTGCCATCATCATCACTGCTATCCTCACTGATGTCGGTACTCTCATCACTATCAGTCTCTGAGCTGCTCTCCACATCCACATCTACATCATCCTCTCTCTCCCATCTCTGACCAACCTGAACACCCCCTGTTAGTGCTGGTACTAGCTCATCTGGAATAGTGATACATGGAGGAGGGTGCAGAGCCAGATACTCTTCGTACTCAGGAGTAATAGGTGCCTCGACAATGTCCCGTCAGACATCCCATGCTGATGGCTATAAAGCACGGTAACCCTCAACAAGTGCCCCATAAGGAAAACTAGGACCCCAATCAGGAACATCTATCTGACGTCGGCCATAATGTGCTACACCCTGTGGCATGCATTGAACAATCCCATACTCTCTATACACACAACGAAACAGGAATCGCTCCAAGACCCTGGGGCTCTTCCTGATCAAATACATCGAATCGGATAAGAATCCCAACTCAATATCACCATCGTCCCAGTCATCACATTCTAAGTACAGACGCCAGGTCACTGCCTCTATATCATCAACAATCCGCCTCCAATACTCAAGCTTACCCATCATATGCTGGGTAGGCCTGCCTCTATACCGAAATACATATGGCCTCGTCGCTGGTCTGGCCAACACTGGCACGGGACGCGTAACAACAATATGCTCCCATGCCCATACCTGGAGAAGGGTAGCTCCCGCTGGTAGACTGCTGTCGCCAAGATACACAATCCAATGCAAATCATGATATAACTGGGCAAGCATGCACATGCCCCAAGCATATCTCATCCTATGGACCACCAGACCCTCTAACACCTGACCCCATCCAAGCGATAGACCCTTTGACCTCTTATCAGGACAAAGGAATCCACCAATAAAATTGGCCAAAACTGAAGGAAGCGGAGCATATGACTCATACATATCTACCCATGGAATCCACTCTCCTGCAACGTGGGGATCCTGAAAGACTCTCTGCATGGCCTCTACACCACCAACCTCCTCTGAATCATGAACCATAATCTCTCCAACAAAAGGAATACAAAGAATACGCCATACATCCTCTGGCATCACGGTCATCTCACCAGTAGGTAAGTGAAAGGTGTTGTGGTCACTATGCCACCACTCCGCCAAAGCTGTCAATAGACCCCTATTGAGTCTAATATGGGGCATGTCAAGTAAAGTCGCCAAACCACAAGCAGCAATATGCTGTCTCTCATCAAGTGACAGTCTCGGTATCATATCAAAGGGCCACAGGAACTGCTCTCGCACCTGGATAACATCTAAATGCTCCTGTTATCATACAAGAAAAACACTTTAATCAGAATATCAAAAGATCATCAAAATTTTCAAAAACTATGCTTTTTTCCTATCAACCTATCAAATCATCAAGGAACCCTCATCTATCAATTGGGTTCAATCATTCGAAACACATAATTAGTCCTCGCCTATCATGAGGGTAATTATTATCAAATCAATGAATCTCACTCATCAAGAGATCGTCTACCATTTATTTAGTCAACATCAAGCTAAACTAGATGGAAACACCAGCAAATCGACGAAAATCAAAATGCACAATGTTACATCAATCTATACCTAAAGCTCTACAAAATCAACCTAATGCGCTAAAAAGTCTGGCGCACTACAAAACCCACCGGGCGCACTACAGATTTGACCCTGCGCGCTAAAATTTTAGGCGCGCTACAAAATTCTACGGAAGCGCTGCAAATTTGACCCTGTGCGCTAAAACTTCTGACGCGCTACAAAACTTACCAGATGCACTACACAATTAACCTGACGCCCTAAAAATATGGTGCGCTACAATAGAGCACGGATGCGCTAAACCACGTTCATCGCACGCTAAAACAATAAAAACATGCAAAAATACATCAAAATTAAGGGCACGAATTACGAGGAAGGTTTGGAGTACATACCGGAGGACCATAATCGGCTGGACGCTGGTGACGGCGCACACGCTCGAGTCGGTGGGTGTGGTAAGGGATCGGCATCCTAGCTCTGAATACTCTAAGGGTCTCTATCACAAGGTTGTCAAAGTCAAATGCACAAATGACTTTTGAGAATGACCTTTTGAGTATTTATAGGCTATTCTTGGGGGATTTTTATGGGATTTATTTATTTTTCCTTCTGAGGAATTAATTCTTATCTATCATAGGGGCATTTTCGGACAAATTTTGTCGGGAGATAAATCGTTTCTTCACCAATTCATCATCAAATCATCAAATCATCATAAAATTTTAAAATTTCTTGAAAAAACAAAATCCAAAATTCATCAATTTATCTCCCGAGGGGGCATATATCACTATCATTTCCAAATTCAACATCTGGGGCAAGTCTGGGGCATGCTTTAAAACCTTTCGTCAATACTGGCAGCTGAAGCAAAATCATTCTTTGAAGCACTGTAAACACATCACTTCAAAGAGGGGCAAAATGTAGACACCTAAAAATGGTCTGGAGAATCTAATTAATTGAATACGATTTATTTGATTAATTAATCTTAAATTTTCTACTTAGTAAATAAATAGAAATATTTATTTATATTAAGTTTATTTATTAATTCTTCTATTTTTCTCTCCTAATTAAATAAACAAAATTAAAAACTTTGTTTTATTTAATCATTTTCATCATATTATTTCTCTCTTAATTAAATAAACAAAATTAAAAACTTTGTTTTATTTAATTATTATCATTATTACTTCTATCTTAAAATTAAATACACAATTTAAATAATTTGTGTTATTTAAAATCACATTTCTTCTTAATTAAATAAAGATCGCTAAAAATCTTTTATTTAATTATCATTCTCCTTTTAATTTAATAAACAAACTCTATAGTTTAATTTATTAAATTATTTATTCCTCTTTTGCTAAATTTAAATAATAAATTAAATTTATTTAAATTTATGCACTATTCACTCACCAATAAAATTAATTTCTCAAAATTCAAATTAATGGCACTACCATTCATGGGAAAAGCTTCAGGGACAAACCTATAGGAAATTCTCTCAACAACCTTCCACCCACCTTCCCTTTTATCTTGCCTGGTGTTTTCATGGGGAGAAACCATTCTCCATGATCAGCTCCTTCTTCTCATCCCATGCCTTTGGATTCTCCAGATGAAATCACAGCCCCTCATCCCGTGTTCCTATGCATTTGTGATGCCGTGAAAGCTATAAATACAGCTCTTGGGCTACAGGAAAAAGGGCCCAACTTATGCAATCTTACTCTATAGGTTTCCAAAGCATTCAAGCATCCAAACCATCCAGCATTCAAGCATTCATCTAGCATCCATCAAGTAGCAATCAAGCATCCAACATTTGCAGTCATGGCTGCCATTAGAATAGAATTTGCACATTTAAATCATATTAGAGTAGAATAGTTCATTTCTCATTCTCTAAGTGTCATTTCAATAGTTTAATTAGCTTACAAATCTGAGAGCTAAGTAGATTAGAGAAATCTTTAGAGTTAGAGAGCAATAGGATAGATTTCTGAAGCTTTCTAGTTTAAATTAGTTTGAATTCATTAAGTTTTAGATGCAATTTCTTATTTAGAAGCGTAGATGCATAGTTTAGATTGTTTTCCCCATTCTACCGCTTACAGACGTATCCAATAGTGAAAACCTCTATGAGGCACCCGAGGATGAATGATTCAATCTTCCTTTAAGAGCTATTCATCAGGAGAAGTTAGCAGTCTTGGCCAAAAAATGCAATCCTGTCAACCTAGGAATAGAGGAGACCCCGCATATCACATTCTATGCGGAATCACTATTATCAGAAGAGTAAGAATTCCTAGTGGCATTCCTAAAGGAAATACAAATAAACTTCGCGTGGAGTTATGCTGACATGCTAGGACTTGATCCAAAGACTGTGATTCATCATTTAGCAGTATATCCAGAAGCAAAGCCAGTCAAACAAAAGCTTCAAAAAATGCATCCTCAAATCGCCTTATTGGTCAAAATGGAGCTTAAAAAGTTGTTAGATGCAAGATTCATCTGACCAATCGACTATCCAAAATGGGTGTCAAATTTGGTACCTATTTCAAAATTTGATGGAGCCATCAGAATCTGCAAAGACTTTAGGCATTTGAACAAGGCATGTCCAAAGGATGATTTCTTGTTTCCTAACATCGACATGATAGTAGATATGACAGTAGGACATGAGATGCTATCGCTAATGGATGGATTTTTAGGATACAAATAGATCATGATAGCAAAAGAAGATCAACATAAGACGGATTTCATTTGTCCATGGGGGACCTACTACTAGAACATGATGCCATTCGGCCTAAAGAATGCAGGAGCAACATATCAAAGGGCCATGACATTGATATTCCACGACATGATCCATAAAATAGTTGAAGACTATGTCGACGACATTCTAGCTAAGTCAAGAAAGAGAAAAGATCACATAGCAACCTTAAATGCTATCTTTGATAGACTGGAGGAATACAAAGTTAGACTAAATCCCAAGAAGTGCATCTTTGGCGTACAATCAAGTAAATTGCTAAGATACATAGTGTCCATGAGAGGTATCGAGGTGGATCCAACAAAGGTGAAAGAAATCCTTGAGATGGAAGCAAAAAAGACATTAAGACAATTAAGAGGCCTCCAGGGCCAACTTCAATCCATCCGACGATTCATAGCACAACTGGCGGACAAGTAGAATCCATATTCTCACCTACTCCACAAGGGAGTGGCGTAGAAATGGGATACCAAGTGCGAAGAGGCATTTAACAAAATAAAGGAATATCTACTGACAACAGTAGTCTTAATGCCACCCATCCCAAGAAATCCATTGATCCTATACGTGTCAGCAACACCAGTAGCCCTTGGAGCTCTCCTAGCTCAGCATGATGAAAATGGAACAAAGAGGGCTATCTACTACATTAGTAGAACAATGGTTGGTCATGAGCTAAACTACTCATTCATCGAGAAAGCATGCCTCGCAGTAGTGTTTGCATCACAAAAATTTAGACATTACATGTTGGCACACAAGATAAAGCTCATCGACAAAATTGACCCCCTCAAATATCTATTATAAAAGGCAATGCTCACAGGTAGAATGGAAAAATGGGTAATGATATTATCAGAATATGACATCAATTATGTGGAGCAGAAAGCAATTAAGGGCCAAGTTATTGCAGACTAACTGGCAGAAGCACCTATCTATTCTAAGAATCCGTTTGTCTCAGAGTTTCTAGATGAATCTATCTTCAACCTTAATGTAGCTGACCACTAGAAACTATAATTTGATGGTTCACACACACAACATAGATCAGGAGCTGGTATATTCTTCATCACCCCACAAGGGGATTGCATACCAAGGTCATACAAACTGGCATTTCCTTGCACTAATAATATTGCGGAATATGAGGCTTTGACTATAGGTCTCAGGATAACAGTGCAATGGAACATCATGGCTCTCAAAATATACGGAGACTCTCAGTTGATCATAAATCAAGTCAATAATGAATATCAGACCAAGCATGATAAGCTCACTCCATACAAGAAATTGGTGGAGACTCTCAAAGAATCCTTCATCAAAATCACATTTGAGCAGATTCCTAGAACCAACAACAGAGCAGTAGACGCCATGGCAACAATTGGATCCCTACTGGACATCCCCAACAATGTTCCAAAATATGAATTTTTGATAGAGCAGCTTCTCATCCCTGCATTCAAGGTACCAGAATCAGAATTCGTGTGTGAAATTGTTGGTCCTAGTGATCCTTGGTACCATGACATTTACACATACCTTCGAATAGGAGTCATACCCGTTGACCTACCATCAAACCTAAAATGAACCTTTGTTAAAAAGGCATCCATATTTGTCATCCTAGGTGATACCCTATACCGTAGAAGCATAGAAGGTACCTTGCTACGCCGCTTAAATGTTGAGGAGGAATTAACCACTCTAACTGAAGTACATAATGATATCTATGGTTCACACTCGAGTGGAATAACCATAGCCAAGAAACTGCTAAGGATGGGGTATTATTGGCCCATAATGGAAAGAGAAGCACATAATCATGCTAGAAGGTGTCTACAATGTCAGCTGCATGCGGACCTTATCCATGCTCCATCTCAAGAGCTTCATCCTGTTGTCACACCATGGCCCTTTTCATAGTGGGGACTCAATCTCATTGGGAAAATCACACCCACCTCATTCAACGGTCACAAATTCATTATAAATGCCACTAAGTACTTTACAATGTGGGTGGAGGCCATACCCATGACGTATATAATTGGGAAGTAGATTTCTAAGTTCATCCTAAACTATCTCATATGCGGCTATGGTGTCCCACAAGCCATTATCTCAGCTAATGGGACACCATTCAAGAATTAGGAGGTTTCGTGACTTGTGCGAGAAATTCAAAATCCAACATTGCTTCTCCACCCCATACTATCCCCAAGGCAATGGCCAAGCAGAAGCTACAAACAAAACCATTATGAAAATCCTCAAGAAAATAGTCAATGACACAAGTCATGACTGGCATTTGTAGCTTAATCCCACCCTCTGGGCTTATCGAACCAGTATCCACACACCCATCGACGCCACCCCCTTTTCCTTGGTCTATAGATTAGAAGCGGTACTCCCCATTGTGATCAAGCTCCCATCCCTTAGGATATCACTGCAAAACCTCATCACGGATGAAGAATACCAGGTATCAAGACTAAATGAGCTAGAGCTACTGGATGAGAGATAGATAGATGCTTTAAATCACTTGCAAGTCTATCATAATAGACTCAAAAGGAGTTACAATAAGAAAATTAGAAGCGGGACTTTCCAAGTCAGAGAATTGGTCTTAAAAGAAAATCAGAAGAATATCCCAAACCCAAGCAACAAAGGCAAGTTCGAACCCAATTGGTTGGGACCATTCATCATCACAACAAGTTACAAATCAAGGGCATATCAGTTATCAAAACTTGAAGGGGAACCTCTGCAGGAGCTAATGAATAACTCCCATCTCAAAAAGTTTTATGCCTAAACCTTTCAAGGTATAGAACAAAAAAATTCAAAAAATTAGAAAAAGTCCTAAAAAAATGGTTACTTCGGCAAAAACCTGGCAAACAGGCGTGGTGACAGTAAAAAAATAAAAATAAAAGAAAAAAAATCCAAAAAAAATAGAAAAAGAATTGAAAAAATAGTAAAGAGAAAAAAATCGTCCTCTAGTGAAAACCACTTTGGTGGCACTTTGGGCAAGTACCTTGGTGAAAACCTGGCAAACAGGTGCCTTTTGTAAATAAACACTTTCCATCCACCAGGATCCTTAGGACTTGTTCTACATCATCCATCTATTCCACTTCCATCATCCATCATATCTAGATCTCCACCCATCACTCATCCACTCGCATCTGCACCATAGCTTGGTCCTACTTTCATATCGTGATCCCTCCTAGTACTACTCAACACATCCTTAAGGTTACTTTGTATTTTATTAGAGTAGTCTATTGCATCACGCTGGTGCATGTTCTTATCGGATCGGATTTGTGTATGATCTTAAAGTCCTCAAATTAGAAAATCCAAAAACATCAAAAAATTAGAAAATCCAAAAACATTCAAAACATATCAAAAATTCAAAAACAAGTCAAAAAGTCAGTCAAAAATTCAAAAATAGAGTTGTCTTGTTGAGCTACGTCATCTCTAAGCTTGAACATAGGAAAGGTTGATCTTTGATCATCCCTCGAGACACTTAGGTCAGTCCTTTAGGAGTCCCTCATAATAAAATGACATCTCATCATGTATATCATCATCTATAAATCAGTCAAGTCGTCAGTCAAACTACGTGGTCTCTGCATGTATAACGTAGGCAAGGCTCATCTATTGATCAGCCCTCAAGACCCCTAGGATAGGTCTTTAGGTTAGTCTCTTGGTCAAAATCTTATAAAATACCAAAAACATTGGAAAATCAAAAATCAAAACATTTGCAAAATCTTGAAAAATACCAAAAATAGCCTCAAAACATTGCAAAACTCCAAAAACATCCAAATATTTGAAAAAAATCCATCTGCCTCATCTCGCTTACACCCGCAATAACACCATCCATAATAAATTAATAGTCATCCTCAACTTTTGGTGAAACAATTGGAAATAAGTCTAGCAGGTCGAAAGTAAAACTCAAAAATGTTAAGTCTTAGGTCTAGGTCAGTGTATAGGCAAGTTGGTCATCTCTTCGTATTGGTAACTCATCTTCTGAATTAGTCCCATATCAATCATCCCTTAGAACACTTTGGATAAATGAAATGATGTGTCGCCATCCACTAACATGTCCTAGGATGAATCCTTCCTACAATGGGCATTATCTTTTAGCATTAAGTTTCGGTTCTTATCCTTAGAAAACACATCCTCCTTCCATTAGCAGTATTGAAGAGCATCAATTTGTTTGTTTACTTGGTCTTTATCTTTTTGACTTGTCTTATTTTGCTCAGTCCAAGGACCTCTCAATGATATCCGAACGAAGAATTTATAGACATAGGAATGGGGCAACAATCATTATGTTTTGCCTGCTATGCTTGTTGGACGTTCTTGTAATATAACCTCGATGAATACTTGGTTTGTTAGGTATGTATGGAAGAGGTCTACGAGAACTTGTTGACTATTGCATGGATAGGTTTACCTTTTTGTGTTTTGGTCCGAGGTGCCTAAAACTTCTGAAGTGCATCCTAGCAAGGTTTTCGTATGTCAAGTGTGAACAAGAATACTCCTATCTGCTTGTCAAGTCAAAGTTCATCTCACTGGGTACAACGCCATCCTGGTTTTCTATACCTTGATGCATCATACCACATGTGTTATCAAACATAAGAAAATTTGGCCCTTTGAAAATCCTAATTCCTCAGCAAGTAATCATCATCATCATCATCGTTTGCATTTTCATCATCTTGTGTCTTGTTGAAATGACTTCTTCTTTTCTTACTAACCGCACTAACAAGGTACTATGACAGTTGATCATTATCACCATCATTGTCATCAATCCTCCATCCACAGATCATTAGCATATTACATAAACATATCATATAGGAAACATACACATTGCATTTTAATCATCATATAAGCAGGTTATTATAAACATTCTTAATAGATAAGTGCACCCATGTCATTGCATTTCACCCATTACATTGCATCATATGGTATTACATCAATCATCGCATAACACTCATTTACATTTCACAACCATTTCATATTACCATCTATCATAAAAATCATCAGATAGTATCTACGTAAGCATCTCATAATCATTTTTGCATAATTATAAACAATAGGTATATAAGCATTTAATTCATTAGGCATACATACTTGTATAACATCACGACATCATCTCACCACTTTAAGTTCACATTACACTTTGCATTAACATATCATTGCATCACATACATCATCATTTATTACGTTTAGGATAATAACATTTGTTATTCTAAGCATCTCATAAAACAATCTCATTATGCATCAACACCATTCCATTAGCATCGTATTATGACCATCGCATTTCATATTTCATCATCTATATTATGTCATAAATAACATCATAAAACATCCATTGCATAAATCATTCCACATAGGCATAGACGTATAAAAATTCATTACAAACAATTCATATATGCATCCATTCACTAACATTTCATAAGCCTAATTTACATATCATTTTGCATGTGCACCATAGATCATATCATTTCACATATCAGACCATAGCATTTGCATTATCATAAATGGACCATCACATTTGCATATCATAGGTAAACATAATATAGATCTGTTAGTCATAACCATAATGCATACATCATTAGAAATAAATGCATCCATAAAGACATCATTGCAAAGAATATAGAAATAAACCATTCATGCATAAAGGAGAACACAATACATCATATCAAAATCATAATCATATATATATCATCAATAATGTCATTGTCATAGTACAAAGAATAAATCAGATCACTGTACATATATGTCAATCGATACAAAATGCCCATCGGGCTATCAAAAACGAGCCCATAAGGTAGAAAAAGTATGTATCATCTCGATCAAGCTCGATCCCTATGAATGCTGCCCTCATCCCTATCACTGTGACCCTCTGCTGGTCTATGGTTGGCCTGCTCTGAGTAGTGTGGGACCCACTCTGATCTAGGTATGGCCTCATGATAGGACTGTCGATAATACTCTGCCTCTCAGATAACATCCTTGTAGGATCCCACTGACACTGTACCCTGGGAGGAGGAGGCTGTCATGCTCTCTATCTACTATTTGCGGCCTAGATCAGTGGCTGCCTATAGCTTTGTAGCTTGTCTTTGCTGCATGGCCTGATCCCTCTCCACCCTAAGCTGCTCTCTCTCAGCCCTCGCCTGATCTCTCTTAGCTGTCATGAACTAAACCTGGGCTTGTAGCTGTAAAATCAATGCATCTCGAGCGTCTGCCTATTCCTGTGGCTACACTCGTGGCTGTGTGTGAGGCTGATCCTCACCCTTGCCTCGTGGTGGTGGAACTAGCAACACCTGCTATTGATCCTGCATGTGTACATCCTCGTGACTTGGTGGGACTGGGGGCACAACTATTGGATCTTGTTGAATCTCAACCCTATTTCCTCATCCTCGGCCTCCCCCTCTACCCACATATGGGTCCTCACCTAGAATGGTCAACCGTAGTGGAGGTCAAAACCAGTCTCTGTAAGCCTGAGTGGTGCTTGGATCTGCCAAACCCTGATCATAAGTCCATGGTCAGGCTACCAACTGCCAAAAACTATTAACTACCTCTGAGGTAGGAATGTATTGTTCCCATGACACCTATGTCATGCTACGAGAAAATACAACTACATAGCCGTCATCAGGCCGATCCTGCGACTCTCCAAACTGATGCTACATGCACCGAGGTAGGTACCTTTCGATCATCGTATGCTCCCACCCCTACATGTACCGGTCCTAGTGGCAATAAAATAGTTGATCGACATCGTCGGCCCATCCAAGCTGACCAAGGTATGGTCACCAAGTGAAAACTAGCATCTCATCTAACACCTGCCTCCAGTAGGGGATCCCATGCTCACTAGTGTGTGTAAAGGACAAACCACCTCTGTATCGTACCACGAGGGCATTGTCTACCCCCATTGAAACTGGAATGACACGTGGACGTAGCACAAAAATGTGCTCCCATACCCCAGCCCCTAGTGCTCTGCCGTCCACATAGACATACTCGTGTAGGTCCCTATAAAGCGAAGCTAGAAGAACATGCCCCCATGCAAAACAAACTGGCCTATCTCAGACCATCTGCTCCCAACAATACCCCCAGCTGGGACTGAAGTATCACCCTCATTTTTCTGGGGCAACAAGACCTGAAATGATAGCTACAACCACCCAACGGTAGGGAGGCGTGATAACCCTGTATCGCTCTAGCTCTATCTATCCATCACATAAGATGATAACCTGTGTGGTGAGGACCCTGTAGCAAGCCTTGCACCCCTCGTCCATATCAAAGATCGCTCGTCGTCCATGAATAGGAAATCACAAAATGTGCCAAACATCCTCCAGAGTGATAGTAGCCTCACTAGTGGGGAGATGAAACGAGGACGTCTCGCTGTGCCACCTCTTAGCCAACGCTGATAACATCCCTAGGTGAGTGTGCACGGGCACTACGTACGCAATATGCCACAACCCTGCAACCCTGAGTCGATCCTAGTCCCTGTCGCTTAGGTCTCACAAAATGCTAGCCAAATCTTGTGACATGTGCTCCTGAGAGTAGAGCTCCCTCGCCGCATCCTGCATCAAGGAAGGTCAATGTGTTAAATTTTTTAAAAAAATTCCTAGTAGAACGCTCTAGAAACTTCCCCAATGACGCAGTTTGTGATGGCATCACAGCTTGATTTTACTCAAACTCCAATGCTAGAGCCCAAAAAGAGCTATATGGCACCGCTGCGGTGCACTTTATCGCTTAGCATCGTAGTTTTCATGAAATGGGCGATGCCATGGCACACTTTATCAAACCGGGCCGCCGAGCCTGAGCTCAGTGTCTAAGTTTTTAAACTTTGAACTGCATTGCTGCGATGCAAAATAGCACCGCGCAGTGCAGTTTGAATGCCGAGCGGCGCTATATAGCACCGCTGGAGGTGAGCTACTCCTTTAAAGCATTAATTAAGGCATTAAATGAAAAGACGAAGCTTGGGTAAAGGTCACATACCAGTGCCCCTATGCCAGCTGGCTGCTAGTATGTTCAAACTCGATCAGTGATGTGTAAGGGAAGCTGTCGTTGCACCATATCACCAGAGAGTCAGAGCTTAAATCTCAAGGTTGCTAGCGGAGGTGTGTGAAAATGACTTGAAAGTGACCGCTCGGGCCCCTTTTAAGCTTGACTTAGTAACATCATTTCTTCCTAAATCATCCCTCGGTCTAACCATTTAATCAAATTCTCCTATCTGATTAAATTCATCAATATTCCTCTCTTAATTAAATAAATCATTTTATCTAATCAAGTCAATCTCTTTTATTAATTAAATCAATCCATCTGATCTAATTATCCCTATTTAATTAAATAATCAATTTATTTGATTAAATCTCTAAAGTCTATCCATTAAATTAAATAAATTAAAACCTTATTTGATTTAATCTAACACCATATTTTTTAATTAAATAAATCAAAATCCTTATTTAATTAATCTCTTATCATATTCCTCTCTTATTTGATTTAAATAAATCCATAAATTTGAGTCAAATAGGTCACATCATCTAACCTCTCTCGTTAAATTAATTAACCCTTAATTAATTTAATCTCATCTCATGTCCCATCCTCTAGATAGCAAGTTGCACATGAAAATAGATTTAATTCATTTATTAAATCTCTATTTTCCTCACAAGGAATCTTTTGGAATATTCTCTCAATTTGAATTCAAAAATTTCAAGTCAACATGTACATCCAACAATGCAATAAATTCATCTTACATGTCCTTTGCCTTGAGCCAAGTGGAATTTATTGCATTTTCCCTTCCCTCTTACATGTCATTTCAACAAATTTGAATTTTAAATTATGCATTTATTGGCACAAACCCCAAATCTTGCATATCCTTCATCCATTCATAGATTGACAAGTGGCATCATGCCATTGGATGAATGTTAGTCCCACATTGCTCAAATTTGGACATTCATCCATCTTGGCATTCTATAAATAAAGAGCTCTTATCCTCATTTCATCATCCACAATTTATGCAAAGTTACCATGCTCAAATATCCATCAAATTTCATCAATCATAGTTAGGTTTTGCATATTTTAGCTTGGAGCACTCTTCAACATCAACAAAGTGGATCAAATCGTTATCAACACATCAAGTTTGCATCTTAGGAATTGGGAAAGGGCCAATTTTCACATCAAATTGATAGCATTTCCCCCATGGGATCATGAGTTTGCACATCTAATTAGGATTCAATCTTTATTTTGTCATTTTCATTGTGTCTTCACTATTTTATTCCTAATTTGAATGTTGTAAATGGATTTCATGGGGAATCCTTGTTTTGGCTTGCATTCTCTTGTTTAACTTGTTTATTCTTGTTGTTTTATAGGTACCAAGGCTGGGGTTCGCACAACCTGAACCCCAAGAAATATGTTTTTGGAGTTACATTTGGGAAGCTTTTAGGATACATAGTATCAGCAAAAGGAATTGAAGTAGATCCTGCCAAGGTGCAAGCAATCATAGAAATGCCTCCACCAAAGAATATCATTCAGTTGAGATCATTACAAGGATGACTTCAATCTATACGAAGGTTCATTACACAACTGACCGATAAAATCCTACCTTTCACACATCTATTACATAAGAATGTTCCTTTCAATTGGGACGATAAGTGTGAATCAACCTTTCAATAGATCAAGTAGTACTTGATGAACCCACCAGTTCTAGTACCACAAAATCCAGACAAACCTCTAATCTTATATATTTATGCAATAGAGACATCTTTAGGGGCATTATTAGCACAAGAGGACTCTACAGGAAAAGAACGTGCAATTTATTACATAAGCCGAACACTTACAAGTCATGAACTCAACTACACTTTTATCAAAAAAGCTTGCCTCACAGTAGTTTTTGCATCATAGAAGTTTCAACACTACATGTTAACTCATACAATTAATCTTGTTGCTAAGATTGATCCACTCAAGTATTTGTTAAGCAAAACTACATTGACAGGACGACTAGCAAAATGGGTTATGATCTTAATCGAATTTGACATCCATTATGTTGATCGCAAAACAATCAAAGGGTAAGTTATTGCTGATCAATTGGTTGAGGCACCACTACAAGTAGAGCATCCCATGCACATTGAATTTCCAGATGCTGATGTCTTCACTGTAGAATCCAAGCAACCTTGGTCTTTATACTTTGATGGTTCTTTTACTCAACACAGATCGGGGGCAGGCATACTCTTTGTCACCTCTCAAGGAAATACCATTCCTCGATCATATTGGCTAATGTTTCCATGCACTAATAACATAGCTGAATATGAAACTTTAATAGACTACAAATTTATGGTGACTCACAATTAGTCATTAATCAAATCAATGATGATTATTAGACCAAAGATGACAAACTATTGCCATATAAGAAGATGGTTGATGATTTTAAGAAGTACTTTGTAGATATCAAGTTCATACAGATTCTAAGAGTTGATAACAAAGCAGCTGACACCATGGCCACAATCGAATAATTGCTACAACTCCCAGAAAGTTAGGCTCACTATGAATTTCTGGCGGAACAATCATTTGTACCTGCCTATGACAAACCCGAAATCCAAACTATTTTCCACTTAGTAGGATCTGATTCACCTTCATATGGAAATATTTATGCCTACCTAAAAGATGAAATTTTACCAATTGACTTATCTCGTAACCAAAAGCGCAACTTTATCTGCCAATCCTCTCATTATACCCTTATCGCTGACACTCTCTATTGTCGCGGTCTTGATGGTACTTTACTTCGATGTCTTGAATGTGATGAATCTGATAGAGCTTTACAAGAAGTCCATGGTGGCATTTTTGGTACTCATTCGAGTGGACTGACCTTATCCAAGAAATTGATTAGAATGGGTTACTACTGGCTGACTATGGAAAGGGAATCCTTCACTTTTCTAAAGAAGTGCAATACATGGGAATCTCATTCATGCTCCTGCACAGGAACTACAACCATTTACACCAATCTGACCATTCTCTCAATGCAGGTTAGATCTGTAGACACTGAAAATTTCCTAAGTCCGCGAGCATCATTTTTCTTGGTTGTTGTCCTTCGATAATTGAATAATTTTAATTATTCTATTAAGTTTGATCGCATTCCTCTATTAATTAAATAATTTTTAATTATTTAATTAATTCACCTTCTCATCTTTATTCTCTCTTGATCAATTAAAATTATTTAATTACATCACTAATTTCTCCCTCTTCTTCAATAGTTAAATAAATTATTTTGTCACCTTTCATCTATAGTTAAATAATCACAATTAATTATTTATCTATTCATGGTCCTTTAATTCTTCTATAGTTAAATAATTATTAAAATTATTTAACTATCCCATGTCTAATTTTCATCTCTCCATTTAATTAAATTGATTAATTCAATTAAATACTCCTTTTGTCATTTTCTCTAAATAAATAATTTGGATAAATTTTTTATTTGCCACTTGTCCATTTCCTCCACTCTCTCCATTTTTGAATAAATTATTTAAAGTAAATTATTTATGCACCACTTGGTTAAAGATGCTCTGTCATAATCCCCTGTCATAACATTTATTTTATGTCATAGCCAGCATGTCCTTGCATGTTTGTCATAGTTTGCATGTCCCTGCATGTCTTCATGTCATGATTCCTCCAAGAATAGCATATTCTTGGTGCATCAATTATGGACCATTGATCTTGGAATCCTTTTAGAGGATTAATCTCAGCCGTCCATTCAAATGGTTGTCTATAAAAGCAACCTTCCTCCTCCATTTTCACCTTAACAACTATTCTTCTCCAACTTTATTGCTACCATTTGCAAGTTTTGCACAAGTATTTCAACAAATTTGAGGGAAAAGTTGCATAACAAGAAAAAGGAGAGCAAGAGAAGTGATTCAAGTTCAATGGGGAGTGCTTTATTTTATTTTTTTTATTTTACTCCTTTCATATGATTGTTTTCTCTTGTTTGGATGTGGTTTAATAGTTTAGAAGTGTTGGCTATTACTTTGTCTATTCTATTTCATTTCTAACCCCATCTCACATTTGGTGAACCCGACGTGAATGTTACAATTTTGCAGAGAAATTTGTTTTGTTTTCTTGTTTGTTTTTGCTGTTTTGCAAGTTACAGCCAATAATTCCTACGAAATTCCGTCATCTTCTTTTGAGCACAAAAAAATGGGCATGTGAAATATTTAAAAATGATTATCTGGGTTTTGTAGGCCTTGTTCTTAGCTTTATAGAATTTCAAACGGTTTAAAATTTTGTTAAGATTTGAGAAAGTTATGGCTGTTTTAGTATTTGCTATTTTTTAATCTAACTTTCAAAACCCGTGTTTTCTTTTGCCTATAACTTTTTTTTGTGCAGAAGAAAAAAAATTTCTGGGTTTTGAAGGTTTGATTTTCAGCTTTCCATGGATTCAAACGATTTAAAATTTCATTAAGATTTGAGAAAGTTATCGCTGTTTTAATTTGCTATTGTCATTAAACTTTTCTTTTGAGTTACTAATTTGAGTTTGCAGCATGTGGCATTGGAATTTTTCGTAGGTCAAAGGCATATATTGAAACTACTAATTTGTGGTTTTGCATCTCCGTTAGTCGAAGACTCATTTCTCAAACAATGTGTTTGCGATTTCTAGTTTAGAAAACACTTCCATTGGTGCATTAAAATGAACATGTGTTTGATTCTATCTGACTGTGCTTCAAGGTGGTAGGTGATTATGCTCCCACCTTGTGAAAACTAGGTGATCAAAAAACTAGACCCACCTTATTTTTGTTACCCTTAAGACTTAGTAATTGAAGCATCCTCTCCCCTTGTGCTTTTAGGCGATCCTAGGTGTAAGCGAAATGGTTACTGACTCTAGAACTTGGGTCTGCCTTGGTGGAAAAAAGTACTCACCCCAAGGCGACTCAGATTGGCAACAGAGCTTTTTGGCCAAGGTACCCCTGACCGATATATAAATGTGAATCCTAAGGGAAAGCCTAGGGTTACGAGTGTGGATGTGTCATACGGACCAAGTAGTACTCCCCATAAACCTGTTGAGCTTAACCTCTTCAGGTTGGAGTGCCTCCTAAACAAAGCTTAATCTTCCACCCCATTTATGGCCACTCGAACAGGGGTCTTGAATTAAACCTCTATGTAGTAGCCAAAAACCTTCTATTTGCTAGCGCAGTACTGGTCAGTGTGAAGACATCCAATCTTCGCAGTCTGTAGTAGAGGTGATCAATCTGCCATGGGAGTTTCATGGGGGTTGGAAGCTTGGTTGGCCTAAGAAGAGAGTGCACTGTAAAGGGGAGCCCGTGCAGCCAAGCTTCTGGATTCACATGCTACTGATATGTGATTGGGGAAACCCATGTGGAATTTAGCGAATATTGTCCTAGCCTAACCATAGGATTGTGCTTGTCTTATTTGTGTTTGTCCACATTCAAACATCGTGCTTGTCAAGTGTTTTCTGTATTTTCAAACAATATACACAACATTCACAATCTGGACACAAACAATCAACCTCAGACAACTTAGACTTTTCAACAAAACATCAAAAAATAGTCTCAGCCTGTTGTCAAACATTTTTTATTTCTAAGAGGTCTCTATCAGAAATCAGCTTTGAAATTGCTCCAAATCCTCATTATTCAACCATTAGTTTGTATTCTTGACCATAGGCTTAATCTTTAAAATTTTAGTTGCATACATTAGGCAATAGCTTGACCCTAGGTTTTCATCTTTGCATACTTTGGATTAGGTTAACCTTATCATAATTTGCAAAATCATTGGTTTCAAAACTAGGATATCTTGGACTTTGTCATCATTCCTATTTTCAGTCATTGTCCCTTTTGTGAGGATTTCCAACTTAGCAGTCTAGTTAGGAAAACTCACTAGTCCTTTTGACTTTGTCTCTTTGTCATTTTTAACAAGTCCTTTCGTAACCAAAATTGAAAACAAAGATTAAGCTTAGAGTGCTTAGGTACCCCTTTCTCCAAATTGCATTCATTTTAGTTCATACCTTGCATACTTTATTTCTCCAAAAAAATCCAAAAATATCATTCATCCTAGTTGTCATTTTTAACCTAGACCTTGCATTAGTTCCCTCATTAGTCCTCATTTTGCACCTTGACCTTTCAATTTTCCTAGTCCACATTGTCATTTTCCTAATCAACATTGTCATCCAAATCGACATCGTCATCCTAGTCACCTTAGCTTTTGGCATACTTGCATTGTCATCCATTATTGCACAAAAAGACAAAAACATAGACTAGTGTCATACTTGCATTGTCATCATCTTCATTTGAGCAATTTCCTTGATGGTCGAAACAAGACTTCAAAGAAAGAAAAGACAAATGGAAAATTTTAGACAAGACTTTGACAATAACACCAACACCAATGCCAATCCCAACATTGAAAATAACATTTATGACACAAACCAACATTGGAATTTTTTCGACCCATTTCACAACATGAACACACAATCTTCCATGAGCATGCCATCTTCATCACAAAACTTTTTTGAACCATTCATACAAAGAGACCAAAATGGAAAATTCTATGCTAAAGACTTGAAAGCTGTAGCGCAAAATCCTAATGTAGCTTCCTTTGTGGAAAACTTAGTCCTACATGACCCTCAAAGGTATCTAGCCATGCTCTTGGACCAAAGGGTTAAACTATCACATGGCTTTGACTTTAATACT
Source organism: Sequoia sempervirens (assembly GCA_007258455.2). Taxonomy (NCBI): domain Eukaryota; kingdom Viridiplantae; phylum Streptophyta; class Pinopsida; order Cupressales; family Cupressaceae; genus Sequoia; species Sequoia sempervirens. Next base: position 175,680,007 of record VDFB02271358.1, read on the forward strand.
TTAAGACCAACATCACCTACGTACCCTTCCTACCGACAACCCATCAGTCCAAATCCTCCATCCATCAACCCTCACTATCAAGAATTACTTAACGAAAATCTTATCATTAATCTCCAACACATGTCCAATTATTACCCTTATCCTAACCTTGACAAGGGAAATCAACTATCCACTAGTCCATTCCAAGTCTCCATGTCATATTCTAGTCCTTCACCTACCAATCCCGTCTAAGTCTACATGACTTATCAACCATCTACCAACTCATGTCAAGTCTCCACATCATACCTTATTAATCCATTCCAAGTCTCCATGTCCTATCCTAGTCCTTCATCCATTAATAATTTTCAAGTCACCCCCTCACAAGCCACATTTAGTCATGAAAATTCTATCATTGTCCAAAGTCAAATCCCATTGCCTAAACTTTAGGATACATGTCAAAATGAAAGCCAAAAGCATGAAATTATAAAGTCACCTTCATGTCAGGATCAAGGTAGTCCATCCCATGACCCTATCTCAAAATCAATTCTAGAAGTCCTAGACAATAATAACAATGGCATCCAAAATACACCTATCATTGACAAAGATTCTGATCCCAATTATATTGTCTATGACAACCCCATTTTTGACCAAGACACTACCATTGACCAAGAATTCCAAAATGATCCACTACTTGACCTTTATGCTATTCATGACCAAACATCTGAGACTAATCCTACTCAAAATCCAAGCACATCCACTTCCAAAAATGAGACACTTTCCTCCATGGGACACATAGATGATCTTAATCTAAAACAAGAGTCTTCTATGGACATATTTGCAAATGATCAAGTTATAGCTGAATTTACTGGACTCTATGCCACTGACCATAAAGACGGTTTTGACATCAACTTGGAAGCACCCATAGAATCATCTGAATTTGACATGTCACAAAATCAAACCAAGGATGTTAATCAGACCAAAGACATCCCACATGTCAATGAAGTGACAACATCTTATCAGCTAGTCTCATCTATCTTTGTCAGAGTAGGCTTTCTCACAGATGAGCAGATTCTGAGTAACAATGTCCACATACACAATGATGGGTTAGCATCTTGCTTTCAAAACATTAAATACCCCATCACAAATAGAATCTGTCAAAGCATGTAATATCAAGGAAAATGACCAGGCATACATGAGCAAGGCATTCAAGAACTAATATAGCTCCAGGAAAATTATAGACATGAAGGTCTTTGCTATTCTTCAGTCAAAAAATTAGATGATGTTAGTGGTACCTCCTAGATACTGGGGGCAACCTTGTCAGATACAAATGTCAAAATAGAGTCTATGAGAAATCCTTTTCATAAGATTGTTGTCAACACCCCATCCATCCACACCATAAACTATCATTCCATCATAAATAAACCTTCCCTTTGGAACCAACAAAGACAAAAGTCATACAAATCAAAAGATAAAAAACAAATGTCAAAGTCTATTGCACCAAACAAAATGACAAGTGGACAAATGAAATTAAAATGGATCCCAAAGACAAGTGGATCAAGAAAAGAAAATATGTCAAAAGAAAAAGTTAATCAAAATGTGGAGCCACAAGACAAGAGGACTCCCACATATAACAAATGTCCACCTCCTTCAAAATGGTCATCAAACAAGGCATCTAAGAGTGTTGGTTCCAAACGCCATCCCTCCAAAATCCGTCATACACCATACCAAGTTTGGAGAATAAAAAGTGATTCATCCAAACATCCAAACAACCTTCCCATGTCTACCATCATCTGTCATAATTCTACATCTCACCTAAAGTCCAAAAATTCCATGCCACAAATTTGTCACATCATGGCAGCAACTCTTTACCACAAGGACTCTCATGGCACTCTATTGCAATGTGTGTATTTTGATAAGGACAACTCTAGTATCATAAAGGATCATAATGACATCGATCAGTTGTATACAAGCACTATGATCCTGACAAGACAACTCCTTCCTCAAGGTCATTATTGGCATATCATGGCACCAGTCTCTACATCGACACAATTAATGGAATCAAAATAGTCATTAATCATTTAAAGCATCCATGCTATCCGCAAAATCCAAAAAAATCATAAAAAGTCCTGAAAAAAAATAAAATCATAAAAATGTCCTAAAAAAAGACCAAAAATATCAAAAAATGTCTTGAAGAAACACAAAAATAAAATGTCTTGAAGAAACACAAAAATAAAATAAAAAATCAAATAACTCTCAAAAATCTGAAAACAAAGTCAACATTCATCACGTCAGTCATATAAGTCAAACATAATTGCATCAATCAAATAAGTCAGACATAGTGGCACTTGAACAAAATCAATCATTCAAAACATCAACATTTAAATCGTGAACCAATAGACAACATAGTCCAATCAATCATCCAGTCAAAATTAGTCAAATTTCCAAAACAATGTCAATCTTGTCACTCTTTGGTCCCCTCTAGGATGTGTCCTTCTTGGACTTGGACCTCGTCAAAATGTCATTTTCCTTTTTCAGGATGTGTCCTTCCTGACAATAGGCCTTGTCAAACCGTCAACACCGTCGAATTGGCAACCTGTCAAAACTGTCAAATTGTCAAAGTGACAAATGATCATGAAATTCATCTTTGGCAAAAAAAATATTGGAAAACACATTGAATGGCTCTTTATTTTTCTGGTCTATTTTGTCTTATCTTTTATCCATTTTGCCTGATCTTTTTGTTATTTTGTCTTATGTTTTGTCATTTTGTCTCGTCGTCATGTTACTAGCTACCTCGAGGATGTCCTTTGAAGGATTTAGAGGTGCGATGACATCTCATGACCTATTTTGTTTTTCTTTGATTGCTATTTGTGGATTGTCTTGACAAAAATATTGGGGCAACTTCACCCTTAGTATGAGTTAGGACATTCCTTGTCTGTGACTGTCTGTTTTGAAAATGATCACCTTACACACTTTGGTCTATGTCATACCATGTTATTTTTGGACCATTTGCGACATTTTGATGCCCAATGATGATAAATATAAAAATGTAAGCATGAAAGTTGGTTCCCTTATCATTTCTCATCTAGCTTTCCATCTTCATCCTCCCTTCTCTTCCATGCTAATATCCATCCCCTTCCAAGCTAACATTTCTTCTATCCTTCATCCTCTAGTGTTATCATCCATTTCAAGACCACATTCGTGTTCTTTGAACTCACTTGTCCTCTCGAGGGGCATACACAACCCTCCTCATCATTCTTCTTTCACTAGGGCATATTTCAGAATTAAATTTCTTTGACACAATGTGATAAACTGTATTATGTCAAAGATGGGAAAAATGTAGACACTGAAAAATGTCCTAAGTCTGCGAGCATCATTTTTCTTGGTCGTTGTCCTTCGATAGTTGAATAATTTTAATTATTCAATTAAGTTTGACCGCATTCCTCTATTAATTAAATAATTTTTAATTATTTAATTAATTCACCTTCTCATCTTTATTCTATCTTGATCAATTAAAATTATTTAATTACGTCACTAATTTCTCCCTCTTCTTCAATAGTTAAATAAATTATTATTTATTTAATTATTTTGTCATCTTTCATCTATAGTTAAATAATTACCATTAATTACTTATCTATTCATGGTCCTTTAATTCTTCTATAGTTAAATAATTATTAAAATTATTTAACTATCCCATGTCTAAATTTCATCTCTCCATTTAATTAAATTGATTAATTTAATTAAATACTCCTTTTGTCATTTTTCTCTAAATAAATAATTTGGATAAATTATTTATTTGCCACTTGTCCATTTCCTCCACTCTCTCCATTTTTGAATAAATAATTTAAAATAAATTATTTATGCACCACTTGGTTAAAGATTCTCTGTCATAATCCCCTATCATAACATTTATTTCATTTCATAGCCTGCATGTCCTTGCATGTTTGTCATAGCTTGCATGTCCCTACATGTCTTCAAGTCATGATTCCTCCAAGAATAACATATTCTTGGTGCATCAATTATGGACCATTGATCTTGGAATCCTTCTAGAGGATTAATCTCAGCCGTCCATTCAAATGGTTGTCTATAAAAGCAACCTTCCTCCTCCTTTTTCACCTTAACAACTATTCTTCTCCAACTTTCTTGCTACCATTTGTAGGTTTTGCACAAGTATTTCAACAAATCTGAGGGAAAAGTTGCATAACAAGAAAAAGGAGAGCAAGAGAAGTGATTCAAGTTCAATGGGGAGTGCTTTATTTCATTGTTTTTATTTTACTCCTTTCATATGATTGTTTTCTCTTGTTTGGATGTGGTTTAATAGTTTAGAAGTGTTGGCTGTCACTTTTTTCTATTCTATTTCATTTCTAACCCCATCTCACAAGATCTAGTTGGAAAAATTCATCCTTCATCATCAAATGAACACAAGTTCATCATCACAACGACAAAATACTTTACCAAGTGGATTGAGGCAGTACCTCTCACTAAAGTCACCGAAAAACAAATCTCATTGTTCATACTCAACTATCTCATTTGTCGGTATGGCATTCCCAACTCCATCATCACAGATAATGGATGGCCATTCAAGAACTAGGATGTTGATGAACTTTGTCAGAGATTCCATATTCAGCATAGATATTCAACACCTTACTATCCACAAGGGAATGGCCAAGCAGAGGCCTCAAACAAAATGATACTAATTTTTTTGAAGAAGACTATGAATGATGTAGGGAAAGAGTGGCATGTTGAGCTTAATCTTGCATTATGGGCCTACAAAACTAGCATCTGAACACCAATGTGAGCAACACCATTTGCTCTTGTCTATGGAGCAAAAGCCATTTTTCCACTAGAAGTTGAGATTCCATCACTTAGAGTATCACTAAAAGGTCTCACCATATATGAACCATATATGATGAATACATAGTTTCTTGACTGTAGGAGCTAGAATTCCTTGATGAGAAGAGACAACGAGTAGCTGATCATTTGAAAGAATATCAAAAAATGATGTCTCATAGCTATAATCACAGAGTCAAGCCATGTACCTTTCAAGTTAGTGATCTTGTTCTGAAAGAGAACCCACACAATCAACAAGATAGAGAGAAGAAAGGTAAGTTTGAACCAAATTGGTTGGGTCCATACGTGGTCATTGCTGTATACGATTTAGGAGCATACAAGCTATCAACGCTAGAAGGGGACTTGTTTGATGAACCTATCAACAACATGCACTTGAAAAAGTATTATGTCTGAAGCAGTCATCATCATCATTAGAAAAAGTCCTGAAAAAAATCACAAAAACATCAGAAAAAGTCTTTAAAAAAATCACAAAATATCAGAAAAAGTCGAAGAAAAATCACAAAAATAGTAGAAAAAGTCCTGAAAAATTACAAAAACAGCAAAAAAAGTCTTGAAAAATTTACAAAAACATCAGAAAACGTCCTAAAGAAACATCAAAAACATCAAAAAATGTCCTAAAAAGAAAAAAATAAAATAAAATTAAAAATTAAAAATCAGAAAAAACATCAAAATACAAAAAACTCACAAAAAATTGTCATAGGGTGAAAACCTAGCAACAGGCAGTCTATTGACAAGAAAAAAAAAAACAAAACCATCAAAAAGAAATCAGAAAAATGCAATAAACACAAATAGTGAAAATCTGGCAAATAGACACTATTTGTAGCTCTCCATCTATTAGTTCATGTTTTGCACTTGGCTTCTCAGCCTTCAGTTTCATGCATCTTTCCATCATCTTAAGGCCATACTAGCATCATACTGTCATCATTTTCCCTAGAAGCGATAACGTCTTACCATGCTTGGTCATTGTACATATCCATTTCAGCAAGTTGTGTCAATACTGGGGGAAAAACGTTGACAATACGGGGGACAATCAACTTTCAAAGTTTACTAAAACAACTAGACAATGACATAGACTCAAATCATGCAAACAAACAATCAAATCCTATGAGCAATTATCCAATCATTGATCCATATTACGATAGTTTTCAACAAATTCATATTATGACTCATATCTAGATGATCTAAAATCTAAATAGTGTTTGGAATAGCAGTATTATGTTTTGAACAATGGTTGTTTGATTTTTTTGATATCATCCCTCTGGAGCACACTCGATGATGTACTAAACTAGAGTCATGAAGAAAGAGGATGATTTTTCTTTGTCTGCTGTCTTGAGGTTAACTATCAATTTGGTTCAAATATGTCATGAGACATGATTTCTGCAGTGTATCATTGATGATAGTTCCACATTTGCATCGGCAAATGGTTAGTATTTGTTTGTTTATGCAAGCAATGTTCAGGTCATCTCGGTTCAATTATACCTCAATGCTTGTGTTCACTTGCTATATCAAAAATCATGAATGTTGTACTCAGGTCATCATTGGTGCTAATTTCCCCTCTGATGCTTCTACATACTTCCAACATTTTAAAAGGCTCTATGATGATTCAAGAAAGCTAACAAAAGGCTCAACAAATGATTGGTTTCATTTAGTTGCATTTCATTTAGATCAATGTATATATCTGCATACTGGATTTACATCAGAGTTTTGAAGGGCTGAACAAAAACATCAATGACTGTCATGTCTCTTTGGACTATTTGTGGAGGAAATTTGGACATTTATTTCATCATCATCTTTCATCCTCATTTCATTAATCATTATCATTTCATCTAGGTCCTATACATATCCTCTAGTTTATCATTTATCATTCATTTTCATATCATCTACGTACTTTATCATTTAGTTATCCATCATTATGCATTATCATCTCATTTGGAAATTTTCATATCATATAGTTTCATATAATTCATTTGCATGTCATTTAGATCCTTTCATTTATCATTCGTTTCTTCATTTCATAGCATTTCCATTTTCATCTTATTTATTATCTTCCTCATTTCATCATCAGTTTTGCATTACATTTCATTACATTATCATTTCATTGCATTACATCTCATTACACTATCATTTCATTTCATTATTAGTTCCTCATCAGTTTTGCATTACATTACATTATCATTTCATTACACTATCATTTCATTTCATTATCATTTCATTGCATTACAGCTCATTACACTATCATTTCATTTCATTATCATTTCCTCGTCAGTTTTGCATTACATTACATTATCATTTCATTACACTATCATTTCATTTCATTATCATTTCATTGCATTACATCTCATTACACTACCATTTTATTACAATATCATTTCATTGCATTAACATTTTAGTACATATCATTTCATTACACTATCATTTCATTACAATATCATTTCATTGCATTAACATTTCATTTCATATCATTTCATTACAATATCATTTCATTGCATTAAAATTTCATTACAATAATTACAATATCATTTCATTGCATTAACATTTCATTACAATATCATTTCATTACAATATCATTTCATTACACTATCATTTCATTACATTCTCCTTTCCTTACATTCTCATTTCATTACATTATCATTTCATTGCATTAACATTTCATTACATCTCGCTACATTATCATTTTATCATTTTGTTTTATCATATCATTTCATTATCATTATAATTTTTATCATATCCTTATCATTTATCATTTACCATTTCGTAACATTTCATTATCCTTTTTTTATCATCATTTCATATCATTATTATCACCATATCATTACATTTCATTACAATCGTTGCTAATGGATCTCATTATTGCACTCATCTATCATTTTCATATCATTTATTCATCCTCCCATGCATTTATCATTTTCATATCATTTCCCATAACCAAATCCACATAAACATAACCATCCATTTTATATCACATCATCATTATTTATTGCATTAGAAAAATCCAAAAGCACAAAATTTCATGCATACATTTCATTACAAGAATTTGAAAATTTCCATTGCATATTTTCATTAATCACAACAAAGGTCATCCACATGCATGACATCATTAGTACGCATCATAAAATCATCATCATAAGCATATCATAAAATATCATCATGAGCATATCATAACTCATCCTGAATTATGATCAATCATCAAATCATTTCCATCCATATCAAAAGTCCATATCACATCATGAAAAAAAATAAAATAAATGCACATCCATATCATCATCACATCAAGGAAACACATCATCAAAACTCATTGCCGCTGCATATGATCACTCGTTAAAAATAAATACAAATGTCCAAATGTCCAATGAAATTCAACAGTATAGAGAGATACATGAGATATGATAAAAAACAATACACAAAATTGGATACATCAATAATCTTGCATAAATCGCTCAAGGCTAGCTGGTGGACCCCCCTAATGGAGCTAGTCTCAAGGATGATGGCTTGCCACTCGTCCCTTCATCAAGATCCCGTCGAGGCTCGGTAACCCCCATGCTCTGTGTAGTTGTCTGTGTTCTGCTCTTGGTTCTACTGTGAGACCGTGGGAAATGCTCTCTGTGCTCAGGAGGACACAACTCCTCATATTAGACTCGATAGTACTTGGCCTCCCTGGCCATCTCAAATCCCTCTGTAATAGCCTCTCACAGGGATGCACTCTCCATAGTGCCCATGAGTCTTTGTGCCACACCCTCTGCCTCTACTGCATGCCGCCTAAATGAGTCTCTCTTGGAAATCAACTAGGCTACTTGTGGGTCTAGGTCAGGAGGAGGTACCTATACCTATATCTGTACCTGTGCCTATGCCTGTGCCTATGCCTATGACTATGCTAGTTATGTCTGTAGCTATACTACCAAACCTTGAGCCTGAGCCAACTAGCTCTATAACTGCACTTGCTGCCCCTACAGTGTCTAGACCTAGGTCTGTAGCATGTCTATCTATCCCTGCTATGATGTGGAGGCAATCTTGATCACTATCCTCTGTCTGATACCAGTCCTAGGCCTCCGCATAACCTGAACACAAAAATTTTGGCCTCGGTCTCATTGGCCTCTACTCTCCACCTCTTCCCTCTCCATCATCATCCCCATCACTATCATTTGAGCTCTCCTCTCCACTCTCCTCCTCATCGCCACTCTCCTCCCCCTCTCCCCCAACAGTTGCCTACTCACCACCCGCCACATCCTCCTGTCTCCCAAATCCTAGCTGAGGTGCCACCAATATGGGTGCCAACTCATCTGGATATGTAAACCATGGAAATAGATGTGTGTGATAGTACACTGAATACTCCTCTAGCATGTCGACATCCACAATATCAGGTCTCAGATCCCATACTTTAGGCTACAGTGCCAGATACTCAGTATATGCGACCTGGTAAGCAATGCAAGGACCCCATGCAAGCTCATGCTTGCACCATCCATAGTGTGCAACACCCTGAGGCATAACTTGTATAATACCAAACTACCTCTGTACTCGCAAAGCCACAAATATCTCTATGATAAAAGGTGTGCACCCTATTAGAAACCTAGGTATACCTACAAATGACATCTCCAAGGGATCTGTGTCCCATACATCACAATCAGTATACGACCTCCATATCACGACATCCATGTCATTCAAGGTCTGTCTCCAATACTCCACCTTGCCCAGCTTGGGCTGGACAAGTGCCAATGAATATGCATACATGTATGGCCTGCCTAGCAGCCTAACCCTCATACAAAGCGATCTGGTAATAGCAATATGCTCCCATGCCCTGATCTGGAGCAACGTGACACCATATGATAAAATCGATGAGCCTCTGTACACTACCTAGTGTAGGTCATGATACAAGTGAGCTAGCATGCAGCTCCCCTAGGCATATCTCCTTGGCTAACCCATCATCTGCTCAATGATCCTACCCCATCCAACTGATAACCCCTTTGACTGGTGATCTAGACAAAGGAAGCCTACAATAAAAGTGCCCAACATGGAGGTAACACCAGGTATCCTCTGAAGTCTACCCATGGCACCCAGTATCCTAAAATCTGAGCATCTCCGAACACTCTCTTGAGTGCATCTATCCCACCCACCTCCTTGTGATCATAGACCACAAGGGCACCTACTACCGGGATCCCCAAAATCTTCTATACATCCTCTGGGGTCACTGTCAGCTCACCAGTAGGCAAATGAAAGGTATTATGCTCAGAATGCCACCTCTGCTAATGTAGTCAACATACCACTATTGGCCCGAACAGGAGGCATCGACAATAACGATCCCAACCCACAAATCACTATCAGCTACACATCTGCAAGTGTCAAATCTCGAATCCTATCCCACCCCGCAAGATGACACTCTCTAATCTGGAGGTTTTTGAAAACCTCCTATTTTTTTATCACAAAAGCAATCTATCAGATTCATATCAATCAGAACCATATCAATCAATGACCCATATCAGTGAATCATATCAAATTCTCTATCTAAGTGATTCATATAAGGACATCAATACAAAATTTATTTATCTGCACCTCAAATCAATCTATTCTATCATCATTTACTATTTGTTTTCTTTTTCAGGAAAGAAAATTTATCACATAATCAAATCATCATCCTATTTGTATTTCAATCATGAATGCAAATATGTTTCAATCAAATCAATCTACTATTTTTTTTCTATCGCAGAAAGAAAATTTATCAAAAATTCATATCACTCATCTACTCTTTGTTTTTCATTTTTTGAAGCAAAGTTATTAGCTATCTACTCTTTGTTTTCTATTTTGGGACGTAAAGTTATCAATTTACCAACATGATGACATGAAAATTTCACTGTCTATTGACCAAGGAAGCAATATACATCATCATTCTTTCATCATTTTCAGCAAATAGTGCATTCTGTCTTTTTTTTTCTAGATGCACTAATCTGCGGCCTAAAAGCGCTACATCTTAAATGCGCTAAATTTTCCCCTCGAAGTGCTAAAACCCAAATGCGCCATTCTATGCCCTGAAATTGCTAAATCATTTCCTAAATGCACCATTTCCTATATGCACTAAAACTCTAATCGAAAGTGCCATTTTACTCCCTGGATGCATGACAACCCTAAATGCGCTAAAGTACTAATTTTCCTAAGGCATCCTATAAGCGCTACTCAATCTATTGGATGCGCTCATCTAGTTTTTCATAGAAAATGGAAAACAAATCCTATATGTGCTACAAAAAACATAGAAAGCGCTAAAACGACTCGTAAAAACCTAAATCTGCGTGAAAAACATGAAAAATTGATTCAAAATAGAAAATTTCAAAGTAAAAGGGATTGGATCGACTCACCGGTGGTCTATACGCAACTGGTCTCTGGTATCGGTGGCCCCGCTCAAATCTATGTTTGTAGTAAGGAATCTCCATCTCGCCTAGTCACTGTCCGAGCACAAGGTTTCTCAAAGTCAAAAGGTGAAAATGACTTGCCCTTTTTCCGCTTTTACCTTTTAAAGGTCAAAAAAAGGTGGGTTTCTGTGCCATGTTATTTTATTTTCATCTTTTTATCTCACTTTGACCTTATTTTTCAAATTGGGGCATCTTTATACATCATTTTTTGAGAGCTAAATCACTAAATTCACATTGAAAGATCAAAATTTCATCATCAAATCAAAATTTTCAATCATTATCAAAAACTCATATCATCAATGATTTACCTCCTAAGGGGGCATCATCAATATCAGCATAAAAAAAAAACATATTAGGTCAGATCAGGGGCATATCAGTTAAATTTTTCAATCAGGGGCAAAAATCAAACGCGATAGAAATTTCAAAAAGTAGGAAGATTTTCTTTGAAGCAATGCGTTTCACACATCACTTCAAAGAGGGGCAAAATGTATATGTATAAAATTGGTCATGTCTGATTAATCCTGGCATTTAATTAAATATTTATTATTTAATTAATTTCTCTAAAGTCCTCTACATATGATTAAATTTAATTAATTTAATTATATTGTTCATTCAATTTATTCTACTGTCATGATTAAATTTAATCAATTTAATTATATTGTTCATTCAATTTATTTTGCTGTCATGATTAAATAAATCAATTTTTATTTAATTATTGCACATTCATATGTGTACTTAATTAATTAAATAAATACACTTCATTTATTTTAATTAATTATCACTTTTTGAATTTAATTAAGTCTTTTTTATTTAATTAAATTTACATATTTCTTTTCAAATCTTTCTTCTAATTAATTAAATATTTTATTTAATTAATTTCATTTACATGTCATTTCCTAAAAGGTTTAATTATATATCTTTATTTAATTAAAAATCTTCCATATCTTTTCAAAATCATAATTAAATATTTTATTTAATTATGAAATCTTCCATTATTCTTCAAATCTGGGGTAAATATTCCATTTTCAGAAAAATCTCCATGTCTCCCATAAATGAATAATTGAATTTAATAATTCATTATTTATCTTCTTCGAAATCTTTCCATAATCTCACAAAAGATGATTTTTACAATTCATCTTTATTGTCTCATCTTATCTCTTTTTTGAAAAAGGAAACAAAGCTTGTTTTCTATTTTCTTCTATTTTTCTCTCCAGTCTTATCCATCTTCAACCATTCAATCTGCTAGGAATTTTCATAGTCGTTGATCACATCAGCCAATTAGAATCTTTCGCAAACTCTATAAATATCACTGTCAATCCAAGCTTTGGGGTGAACTAGAGATTACTTGAATTTTAAGCATTATAGCATTTTAACATCTTAGCATTATCATTATTAGCTTTAGTATTCATAGCATTATCATAATCTTTCATTTTATCAATCATGTTTTAGCATAGTATTGCATGCATTCATATTAAATCTCATTCTCTAGGAAGACTGTTTGTTGACCCTAGCCTAAGATTTGAGAGCCAGCTGGAATCAACAAAAACACTGGAGATAGAGGATGATAGGACGACATCGATAACAAAATACTGAGTTTGCATCTCTATTATTTTAATATTCTATTTTTGATATAATTTTTTATTGGTGTGTTTGATTTATTTGATTTAATCTGCATTTATAACACTAAAAAATCAACCACACACAAAGAATGATCATGGAGAGATTGAACAAGAGGGTCACGGTGTTCCCTCACAAAAAATGAAGAATGATATTCTCCATCAAAGAGAAGATGAATGCTATCAATGATGTCCCCTGAATATACAAGATGAGACTCCACAAACAAGTATGAAATACCTATCAGCAAGTCATCCAAAGTAGCCAAATATGGAAGACAATGTATGTCCTAGTGCACTGAATCAGAAGGAACCCAAACTTTGGAATCACAAGCACCATCAACTACAATCATAGATGGAGGAGATAAAATGCATGGATCAAGTATTGGATCTGATGTGAAAACTCCCAAGTTAAAAAATCCAAATTTCTCCTCTAAATCATGGTTCATATGATCAATAACCAAAGGAACAATGTCAACATCATAAGAAAAATCTGCAAAGGTAGCAATGATCTCTCTATTCTCCAAGTCTCTAATGATGATTGAATTAGGTGTGAAATCCATAGTTCTCCCATATCCACCATGTGTGATATGATATATGGAAATAATATTGTTCATCAAATGAGGAAAACACAAAACATTATGAAAAGTGTTTTCCCCAAAACTAATAGACCCCTTTCCAATTACATTCATGTATGTATTGTTTCCCATCAAGATAGGAGACATAGTACAAGGCTGGAATGAAGAGAATATAGACTTTAAAGATTCCATATGATGAGATGCTCCTGAATCTAGAAGTCATCTCCCTGATCCATAACCTAAAAGACCACAGAGAGCATGTCCTTTATATTCTAATGAAGATTCTTGACCTTTTTCCTTTTTAGATGGTTTTGAAGAAGAAGGAGGGGATTCTGACATTCTAGAAGGAAAATCAATGTGATTCCTTTTGAGAATATTTTTCAGCTCATCAGTATCCTTCTTATAACAATAGTGTTCTTCATGTCCATCCTTCTTAAAATATGCACAAAAAGGCCTCTCCTTCTTAGATGATTCTCCTTTTGAGAATGAGGATTCTGATTCTTTATGTGGCTTGTTCTTTTTCTTATTTTTCTTCTTATCAAGATTCCCTAATTCTTTTTGTACCTTAGACTCACTTGCCATTAATGCTTGTGACTTAGAAGAATTGATTAAAACAATGTTCATTAACTTAGCTTCCTCTTAGATTAGGATATTTGAAAATTCATTAAACTTAGGATCAACATATAATGCTCCCATAGAAATTCGATGGGTATGAAAGCCATAAACAAATACTGAATACCTAGGACCAAGCTTGGACAACTTGTGCAAGAGCACCTTTGTCAATTTTGTCTTGTTATTGCATTTTGGAGTCTTTGTCTATTTTTTTCCTAGTTTGATGTCAATAAGGTCTATTTGACCAATCTTTGATGTAATAAGTGTCATATGGGGTGTCTTGAGTTGGTGTTTTGAAAAGTTTTCAATGACAATGCAAAAGTTGTAAAAGTTTCATTTGCAACTTTGTCATTTTTGAAAGGGAGTTGAAGGTGCACAGTCAGCCCATTAAAAATTTAGTTGGGGACCATTTTTTTTTGAAGGAAACATGTTTAAAATCCTTAAGCATCATCGAGGCATGGTTGTTGAAGGAGTTTTTGGTGAATAAGAAACCATTTCTTTGTTTTGGTGTGAATTTTATGAGTTTTCTTGTATTTCTAGATTTTGTATGACCTCGTACAACACAATGGTGAAAACTTCATGTGATGTGTTGTGGATTCAAGTTAGATTTATTTTGAATCTAGTTTGGTTGCTTTTCATTTAGTTTTGAGGGAGAACAAGTTAATTTTCTGAAGGTTGCTCTGAAATCTAGGGTTTCTAGGGTTTGGATTGAAAATCATGAGAAATTAGGTAATTCCACTATAGGAAAATTCTGTAGTTTGGTGGAATGGAACTTTTAGGAGTTCTCTTTCTATTTTCAATAGTTGTAGAGCAGGATGATGGTGTTTGTAGTGTTTTTGCACGTGCCCTAGTCTAGCATCTCGATGTACTAGGCTTAATTTTGATAGAAATTAGATAGGACAATAGATTTTTGTGAAGGTTTGATGAAACAAATAGTGGAATCCAACCTTATTTGACCATTCAAGCATGTTGGTGATGAGTTTTGGAGTTTGAAAAGTTAATTAAGGACACTTCCTTTGTAAAAGTGGCCTATTTAGGCCTTATTCCAGCGTTGCAGGTTAGTTTTAATTAGTTTGTTCCAAAACAACCTATTGGGCAAGGTTGAAATGTTGAAGAGCACGGAAATTGGTTTTTGAAAGTGTGGAGTTTCAGTCCCTTATTGACCTTCTCTAAAATATATAAAAAGATAAGTGAGTGTGGATGCCTACAAGCAAGTAGGCTTGTTTGTGAAGAAACCAACCCAAGGAAGGGTTTGTAGACTTGGAGACAAGTTGAGTTTGATTTGTGTAAGCCTAAATCACCTTGCTCTACATTAGGTGGTATCAGAGCTTAGGCTTTAGATAATTTGGAAGGTAGATTGGAATTTGGAAGAAGTGAAGTTGCAAGGAAAAGCATAGGAGATGCCTCCTAAAGGTGGATCAATTGTTGCTAGGGAGTTAAGATCCCTAAGAGAGTATCAAGAAGCTATGGTAGCTAGGATGGAAGCACTGGAGAAAATAAACAAGAGAGATAAGGGTCTTGCAGAGGAGAGCGACCCTGAAGATGATGAAAAGGGTGTAGGTGAGCACCCCCAGAAGGATCACTTGAGCAGATGGATCCTGAAGAGAGGAAGTTTCTACAAGTGCTTAAGCTTGTGAAAGGAGAGACACAAGGTGTGAAGATGGTGTTGGGTCTCAAAAATGAAAGTTACAAATACTAAGAGGATGCCAGGTTCTATGATTAGACTTGCAACATTTTTGAACCAATGAACGAAGTTAACCTATATGTTTGATGACTCCCTACACTTCAGGCTCTGGCAAACCTAGGTGGGTAGACCTTGATATTTGAAGTAGATTTAGAGTTGTATGACTTAGTTGAATTGATGGATATATCCATAGTGGCAAATAGTGTGGGATAGATGAAAGCTTACTAACTACTCCTACTGAAATTTGAAATGTGTATGCATGGATAAGATTTTATGAAATCCTAAAATGGAATTGGTATGACTAGTGCTTACTTTTATTGGGCTAATGGAGTCAAGAGGTAAAAGATATATGACTTACTTACTGGTTACAATTCAAATTGCTTGTTAGTTGTGACTGTTTATACCTTTTATAAATGTGCAAGGATGTAACTATCAGACTCTTCTTATCGATCCAAATGATTCTTACCAGATTACAATAATTAATTAATAGGAAATTTTAATCTTTCCTTGAAGGAACCAGTTAACTGAACCACACAAAAGAAATAAGTGTGCTTCAAAAAATCAAATACTTCTAATTTGAATAACAAGATAGAACCAAATTGGAGATAGTGTGATAATTTTATCAATTATATGGCTCTTCTTATCGATCCACATAACACTTTTAGATTACTATGATTGACTAGAAGGATTTTAATTCTTTTTAAAGAAACCAATTAATCCCACTACACAAGAACAACAAATGTCCTTGATAAATTGAATATATCCTTGATACACATATTTAAAAAATAAAGAAATATTAAGTTGGAGACAACCAAACAATTGTATATTTTCAACAAACAATTGACACCAAAAATTTGATCACAAAATTAAATCTTCTTGTCCATTATATTACTTCAAAATATTTTGCAATACACATTATTTTACTGGAGCAATTGATCAACCTATCCAACTACTGATGATTTTCTAACCTACTACTTATAGCTCTGATGATTATATTTCATCTTACACATATACATTGTATTTTTAGGGCTATGACCCTTCGTATCTATTTGCTGCATCTCTTCAATATTCTTCTTCTTCAAAAAATATTTAATTAATTTCCTTTGGCAAATTAAATATTTTAATCTTCATTATCTCCGTGAAATTTAATTCAATAGTAATCTTCCTTTGCTATAAATTCCCACTTCACCTTTTACATGTATGTACCTTCAATATGTTCTTCAGGTAAAAATTATCTCTTTTAACTCCCTTTACATTTTTTATAAGAGTAATTTACTTATCTTAAAATTTCACATCTTCCTTTTTCCTTTTCCGCGAACAATTGCACTTTCACATAACAAAGATGTAAAATAATTACCTAATTATTTTACTTCTCAATGTAAGCATTCTTCAATTGTTTTTACATCTTCAAAAATCATATTCTTCAAAATACTATTTAACTTCTTTGGCACATTTATTGTAGAAATATCCACCCTTTGTATTTCACTGCTTTATTGCAGAAATTTCAGCCCCATATTAAAAGTCTTTCTGATGTAATCTTTATTTAATATTCACCTCGCTTTGTAACAAAGAGAATTACTTCATTTTTTCGATTTACTTCAATGTAATTCTCACATGGCTATCAGTGGAAATCTCCCTGAAATGCTCATTAGAGAGAACCTCACAATCAGAGAGATCTAAGGAATTCACTCCGACAGTACATGTCTTCCCGATTCATTTCGAGTTTCTTCCAGGTTGTTTGTGGGAGTGTAGGAAATGTCTGGAGTTATCTATGTGTTGCTGTTTCATGCTTCTCAAATAATATTTCTTTAAATGCCACGATCCATTACAAACATTGTAAAAGAAAAATAGATATGGGCACGAGATTTTTAAGATCCAATTGACTGATTCATTTCATTCATCCTATATGAACATCAAGAACTCAATAGTGTCGTCACTGTCAACATATGCAATCACTAGAGTGAATAGGTAGTGTGAATTAATTTTAAAATTATCTTGCATCATTTGATGCTAGGTCTTAGCCTGATCTCATTTTTCCATTCTTTTTGGCACTTGAAATCCCCCCATCACTCTTATTGATTACCCTATTATTTTGTTTAGAAATTGAATTTGTACAATATTCATATATTTCCATTGATTCATGTGTTATTTTCCCTTCTTAATATCTTTCAAGTTCTTAAAAGATCCTCATTAAAATATTTTGAATGGTGCCCACATATATCTATAAAGAACAATGAACATAATAGTCCACACACTTGTCATAATGATTTTCAATATCATTCTTATTTCTTGTAATCAAAGTTTTACCTAGAGACATCCTTCATGTTCCCTTGCATTTAATATTTTGGCCTCTTGAAGATTCAATATTCAGCCTCAGGAAGCTAGTTATTAACATCTATCAAGATTTCCTGATACTCATTTTCATCTAAATCAAAGAACTTTTGAAAATATCAGTGGGTGACTTTGTGTACATCATTATTTCCATTGCTTGAGTGAATCAGATCAATATTGACTATTTTTTGCAATGATCCATAAATCTATTTAGTTCATATCCACAAATTTAAAATGGTGAATTGTTTATTGTCAACACCAAATTTCTTAAGCAACCAGATTAGGGTTTTAAACTCTCCATGCCATTATAAAAGTCTTTGACATTTATCCTCTATATTATTTGTGTTACTTTATAGGCAGAGCCATGTTCTAATGAGAGATTGAAGTTGATATTTAGACAGTCTTGGGATAGCACATCATCACTCTAATAGTTGGAGTCAACGCTTTTCTTCTATTTGATGCCTTTATACAAAGTTCCTTCTTATAATTAACAGACCACAAGTCATTGTATTTTTATCCTTTTATAGTTCATTCAATCATCTAAATATATCTTCTGGGGATAAAAAACTCCATTTTTATCTTTTGTATGCATCAGTTGTTTTCATAGAGTGTCCTCGCCATAGTAAGGAGTCAAGATACTTTTTCTGGTCCTTTATGGAGGGAGTTTTCAGAGGGTCCTTGACCAGTGATGTTAATTTGTTCAAGCAACTCACTCATTTTGTATTTCTAATTGATCTTCTCTAGAGGAACTGACCTATCAATTTCATTAAACAAGTGGAAAATAATGGAGTATTCTTTATTATAAAAAATTCTCTACACTTTTATATGCTTCTATCATTAACCTAGTTCCAATTATTTATGAAACCCAATTAAATTATTTTGTCAAAAAGTATTCTTGCACTGCAACCAAAATAGATCAGGTGGCTTCCAGAATTGCTTTTGAAAACTGATAAGAATTTCTCTTGGAGCCACAAAAATTTACCAATATGTTGACTTATGATAGAAGAGTGTTCTCACAGAATGAATTTGCATGAAATGATCAAGATTTAAAATTTTCAATGCTCTAAGCTATTTATTTAACACTTTTTGAAGAATTGCACTTGTGAAACTCAACTAAAACCCACCAACTTCCCCTTTTGAAAAAATATCAAATATGAACTTGGGAAGCTATAACTTTGGAGATTAGCTTATTGGGAAAGATGAACATGTGTGCAAGAGGATTTTTCATCATTTTATTTCATCCACCAAATATCAAGCATCAAAGTTGACCCTTTTGACAAATGTTATGGAAATGCATTCTTCAAACTGGGTAAAATCCATTTGGATTTGATTTTGAAAAAATATCCAATGATGTCTTGAAGCTCTTAAAATTGACATGGATGCACATTTAGATGGGGAGAATCAAAAGAACCAATTGATTTATCTTGAAAATCTTCTAGTTGCTTAATATTATCTTCCAAAGTTGATCACTTTAACTGATTTTCCAACTGTACTCCTAAGTGCTAAAATCAATTTTTTCATTTTGTGAGCCTTAAATCCTGCCAAATTTTGCATGAAATTTTAGGCTCCAATAGTGGCTCCATCTGGGGATGTATGCCCCTTGTGGGCATAGCAAGAATCCAGGTCTCTAGGAGAGCAAACCAAGTGTTTTATCTATTGAGTAGTAGATTCAAACTTTTTTCTGTCATGAACTGATATGGTTTTGAAAAAACCACACCACAAATGATGGCACAAGGCCACTAGAAAAAAGGAAAAACCTCTTTTTACCTCTTTCATATGCTTTTATTTTCATCATACTACACTGAAACCAATATGGAAATATTGTTAAAATCTGCTTGACTGAATTTTTTTATATTTTCTATTGACTTATTATGCTCAATATTGCCCATGCATTCTTTATCATTATGTATCTGAAAATTAGGTGCAATATGAAAGATCTTATCATGTGGTAAGAAGAAATCACAACTATCAAACCATCCACACCCATACTGTATACGATACTTTATTTCATTCCATTTGCTATCTTTCCCCAAATGATGGCCCTCTTCTTGGACTGGAAGACATAAAATTATGCTACATTTGACATTTACTATCTTCAATGTTGGCACAATCAATACCATTTTTAACTTCATACGTAGCCTATCCATAGAGTTGTGATCTTGAAGCTTTATTAAAATCAATAATTTGCAGATCAAACGAATCAGAATCATCAATACCCCAAGACTTAACATAAGTATGCATTTCTAGAGCACTGTTGCAATGAAATTCATGACCACCAGCTATTTCTATTTTGTCAAAATGTAATTATGAATATACAATTTCATACTCATCATGAAATCTATCACCATTTTCACACAAAGTGTATTCATTGTCAAAGGAAATGTGTGTTGGGCATTCAATTTCAACACCATTTGTGTGTGTATATCTCTGATACTCCACAGTTAGAAAATTTGAAATTTTCTTACTGCTAAGTAAACATGTTTCTTCATCCACCACATTATTGTTGTATTCTTTGCTCTTCTCATCATCACAACAACAGGGTATGTGTAGGATCATGATGGGCCAAAAAGTGGCAATATGATGGGTATGTGGCTGATGACTATTTTTTTACTCAAAATTGATGAAATGAAAAGGGTTTTTAAAGGAGATTCTCAACTTTCCACCAATATAAATTATACTTTACTTTGAATTTAATAAGTAATTATTATTAATTTTCTATTCAAATTATGACTAAAGTCCTTATTGATAGGCTGATTGAAAAATCTATAGCTTTCAAGCGATATCACATTTTTGAATCCAAAACATGTGTCACATTCTATGCTTCACAAGGTATAGGATTAAAAAAAAAAGAAAAATTGAATTTCATGAAGTTTGACCAAGTTAAGGTGGTACATACACATTTTATATTTTTTTAAAATTTGTAATAAAAAATTCATAATTAATTATTTACTTGGAAAAATTATAAAAAAAATATCACATCAGGGAATGAGTCCTCTACTTATATCTAAAATATTATAAAAAATATTATCATTTTATTGTGGTTAGGGTGGTTAGACAAACATTTACTTATTTTTTCCCTGAAAGTTAAGTACCACTGCATTGAAATTTCAAATTTTCACCAAATAGATTTTTTTTTTTTTAAACATACCTAGTAGTTTAGAAACTAAATCCAATTTGCTACAGATTCTATTCTTACATATTTTTTAAATAATATAGATAGCTTATTCAAATTTTTACGTCAAGTTGCCTAACTCTGATTTTTCTAAAAATTTTGCCACTTAAGGGCCTATTTTTTCCATGATGATCCTGCACATACCCAACACTCAAGATCATCATAGAATGAAAAATTAAATGTACTATAAACACAGTCATTTGTTCCACAACTTGATATATCATCTTGGTTATTTGGAAATTCTTCATCCTTATCGTAAAGTGGGTTTGAATACACCTGAAATCTATGTTCTAACATACCTTGGCACAATGTCGTTTGATTTTCTTCTATTTTTTCATCAGACAATGGATTTGAAAAAAATTGAAAACCATTTTTAGGTGTACAAATTTCTTGTTCATCAATTGTGTCATCATGGTACTCAATTGCAGCTGGAGGTGTTATTTGTTCAATTTCAAATGGGCTTGCTTCTGCTATCAAAATTTCCATTGCTTCTTCCTCCTAATCTCAATAAGAACTACAAGAATCACCTGATTGCAAATCCATATGATTGTCATCAAAATCAAGATTTTTAATGAATTCTTTATGGTCACAATTTGTTATGCAAGAGAGACCATCTATATCTTCATCCTCATCATGCAGGCTATCATAAAAATGATTTTCTCTTGCACATGTTTCCTCTCTTGACCGCATCATTTGATAAGTTCTTCCATACTCATGAGTGATATCACCATTTTTATACCTTCTCTCATCTATAATTCCAATCAACTCATTCATCTGGTCTAGAGTAACTGGCTTCAATGACTTAGGCCAATGAACAGAATTAGGCTAGTATACTCTCATGAATTGCT
This sequence comes from Sequoia sempervirens, assembly GCA_007258455.2. NCBI lineage: Eukaryota > Viridiplantae > Streptophyta > Pinopsida > Cupressales > Cupressaceae > Sequoia > Sequoia sempervirens. The sequence goes on from VDFB02271358.1 coordinate 175,702,067, forward strand.
CAATGAAATGTAATATGGACTTATCGGGCATGAAACCAAAAGGTATTCACATATAAGCATCTTCCATTCTCTTGAAAAAATCACGTCCCCATTCTCCTTCATGTATCCTTATATAAAAAGAAGCATCCAAAGGACTTTTGCTTCTTTCTTGAATACATAAACATTCATCATTTTTCTTCACAGATTGTTGATTCTGATATATACCTTGTTGCAAATTTTGACTGACATTTCCAAGTGGGTTGGAATTGTGTTGCAGTTGATATTGATTGTATTGATGACCTTGGTGGCTTACTAGTCTTTGTCTAGGAGGGATAGGATAAGCATTTATTTGTTTTGAAGCCTATGATGAATAAAATTTTTGTTGTACATGATGTGCTTTACCTACATTTCCAAAATTCTCAATTACATTATGTGGCACTTGTGGGGTCTAATGTCTGCTTGCATTTGTATATCCATACTCATTGTAGAATGGTATATTTTGTGATGCATATGGAACACATTTGACTCCCAATTTTAGCAGTTGTCGATCCAATTCTATACACTCTCTTATTAACTATTTCCTTTCAAAAAATTCTTATGTTCTAAACTGTTTATGCATTCTTCATCAAATTTTTACCAAAGTCGCCACCTACTTTTCCAAAAGTAGGAAAATGAAATGGATTTTGAAATTGTTCTTGGTTTACCCTAGTAGAAGCCCCTTACTCAATTATGTGGGATGACAAGGATGCAAAAAAAATTAGGACTCTATAAGGCAAGATGGATTGCTACTGGATTTCTTCAAGTTATCCCCAACAGAGTCTCCAAACTATTGGGTCTCAAAAATTCAGGTTACAAATCCTAAGAGGATATTGGGCTCTATGATCAGACTTGCAACTTTTTTGAACCAATGAATGGAGTTAACCTATATGGTTAATGACACCCTACACTTCAGGCTCTGCAAAACCTAGGTGGGTAGACCTTGATAGTTGAAGCAGATTTAGAGTTGTATGGCTTGGTTGAATTGATGGATCTATCCATAGTGGAAAATATTGCGGGAGTGTAGGAAATGTTTGGAGTTTTCTGTGTGTTGTTGTTTCATTCTTCTCAAATACTATTTCTTGAAATGCCACGAGCCATTACAACCATTGTAAAAGACAAACATATATGGGCATGAGATTCTTAAGATCCAATTGATCGGTTCATTTCATTCATCCTATATCAAGATCAAGAACTCAATAGCGTCGTCACTACCAACATATGCAATCACTAGAGTGAATAGGCAGTATGAATTAATTTTGAAAAAATAGTATGAATTAATTTTTAAAAAATATTCCCTCTTTTGATGCTGGGTCTCAGGCCGAATGTCATCTTGTCTCTCTTTTTGGCACTTGAAATCCATTTTTCCCCATCACTCTTATTGATTACCCTATTATTTTGTTTTGAAATTGAACTTGTTCAATATTCATAGGTTTCGATTGGTTCCTATGTTGTTTTCCCTTCTTAATATCTTTTTAATTCTTAAAAGATCCTCACTAAAATATTTTGAATGGCGCCCATATATATCTATAAAGGAAAATGAACAAAATAGTCCACACACTTGTCATAATGATTTTCAATATCATTCTTATTTCTTGTAATTGAAGTTTTACCTAGAGACATCCTTCATGTTCCCCTACATTTAATATTTGGGCTTATTGAAGATTCAATATTCAGCCTTAGGAAGTTGGTCATTAACATCTATCAAGATTTCCTGATACTTATTTTCATATAAATCAAAGGCCTTTTTAAAATATCATTGGGTGACTTTGTGTACATCATTATTTCCATCACTTGAGTGAATCAGATCAATATTGATTATTTTTTGCAATGATCCGTAAATCTGTTCGATTCATATGCACAAATTTAAAATGGTTAATTGTTTATTGTCAACACAAAATTTATTAAGCAACCATATTAGGGTTTTAAACTCTCCATGCCATCCTAAAAGTCTTTGACATTTATCCTCTATATTATCTATGTTACTTTACAGGCAAAGCCATGTTCTAATGAGAGATTGAAGTTAATATTCAGATAGTTTTTGGATAGCACATCACCACTTTAATAGTTGGAGTCAATGCATGTCTTCTATTTGATGCCTTTATATAAAGTTCCTTCTTATAATCAATAGACCACAAGTCATTGTATTTTTATCCTTTTATAGTTCATTCACTCATCTGGATATATCTTCTGGGGATAAAAAACACCATTTTCATCTTTTGTATGCAACAGTTGTTTTCATAGAGCATCCTCACCATAGTAAGGAGTCAAAATACTTTTGTTGATCCTTCATGGAGGGATCTGTTAGAGGATCCTTGACCAGTGAAGTTAATTTGTTCAAGCAACTCACTCATTTTGTATTTCTCATTGATCTTCTCCAGATGAACTAACCTATCAATTTCATTAAACAAGTGGACAATAATGGAGTATTCTTTATTATAAAAAATGATCCACACTTTTATATGATTTTATATTTAACCTAGTTCTAATTATTGATGAAACCCAATTCAATTATTTTGTCAAAAAATATTCTTGCATTGTGACCGAAATAGATCAGGTAGCTTCTAGAATTACTTTGGAAAACTGATAAGAATTTCTCTTGGAGCCACAAAAATTTACCAATATGTTGACTTATGATAAAAGAGTGAGCTCACATAACATATTTGCATGAAATGATCGGGATTGAAAATTGTCAATGCTCTAAGCTGCTCATTTAACACTTTTTGAAGAATTGCACCTATTAAACTCAACTGAAATCCACCAACTTCCCCTTTTAAAAAAATATCAAATCTAAACCTGGGAAGCTATAAATTTGGAGATTAGATTATTTGGGAAAGATGAACATGTATGCAAGAGGTTTTTTCATCATTTTATTTCGTCCACCAAATATCAAGAATCAAATTTGACCCTTTTGACAGATGTTCTGGAAATACATTCTTGAAACTCGGTAAAATCCATTTGGATTTGATTTCAAAAAAATATCAAATGATTTCCTGAAGCTCTAAAAATTGACATGGATGCACATTGAGATGGGGAGAATCAAAAGCACCAATTGATTTATCTTGAAAATCTTCTAGTTGCTTAATATTATCTTCCAAAGTTGATCACTTTAACAGATTTTCCAATTGTACTCAGTGCTGAAATCAATTTTTTCATTTTGTGAGCTTAAATATTGCCAAATTTTGCATGAAATTTTAGGCTTCAACAGATGGAGCTACCTATGTATGGTGGAAAAATGGATGCTGAAGAAGTGATTGAGTGGATGGATGCCTTAGAAAAATATTTTGAATTCAAGGAGGTAGTTGATGATAAGAAAGTCAATTTTTCCAAAACCAATTTGAAGGGACCAACATTAACATGGTGGAATTACACCCAAGAGGAGATAACAAGGAAAGGTAATCCCAAGATCAATTCATGGGACAGGATGGTGGTGAAGGTAAAGAGTTAATTATTTCCTACAGATTATGAAATTCAAGTATTTAGGAGATTGTAGAATTCAAAACAAAAAGAAATGGATGTGGCAACATATACTGGGGAGTTCCACAAGTTGACCATAAGGTTTGGAAATATTGAGAATGAAAAGGAGAAGGTAGAAAGATATTTGAATGGTTTGAGATCCTCCATTGAAGATGAGATAAGCCTAACTACTCCTAGGACATTAGAGGAGTGCTTTCAAATGGCCACTAAGGTTGAGGAGAAGATAAAGAGGAGGCAAGAAAAATAATCAAGGGGTAGAGGAAAGAGTTATAGGGGCAGAGGAAACTCTAGTGGAAGAGGATCACAAAGGGGTCAAGGTGAACAAAGTGCAAACCAAGAATCAAGTGGTGAATCAAGGGGGAGTTTTAGAGGAAGAAGGCCAAATGGAAGAGGTAGGTTCAATAGTCAAGGAAGGGGGTCTAATACCTTCTTCGGAGGGTGTTATAATTGCAATCAATTCAGACATCCTACATGGAAGTGTTTGAACAAACCAAGTACAAGTTCTCATAGTGGAGAAAGGAGGACTCAACTAGTGCAAGAGGTGGATGAAGAGAGTGTGAATTCACCTTCCATTCATGTTGTTCCAGAGGTAGGAGAGTTCCTAATGATCAGGAGGACATTAATCAAGCTTCCAACTATCAAGGAATCCCCTCAAAGAAAGGCTTTGTTCCATACAACATGCAAATCTTAGGGAAAGGTATGCAAATTCATAGTTGATTTTGGTTCAATAGATAACATAGTGTCATCAAAGATGGTAGAAAAACTTAAAATGAAAAGGATCCCTCACCCAACACTCTATAAGATCTCATGGCTCAATAAGGGGTAGCAAGTGCTTGTAAATGAGTAGGTTTGGGTGGAGTTTAACATAGGTGCTTACAAAGAAAAAATCCTTTGTGATATTGTTCCAATGGATGTTTGCCACCTACTCCTTGGAAGGCCTTGACAATTTGATAGAAAAGCCAAGCATGATGGATACAAGAATGCGTATGTAATTGAGAAGGATGGAGTGTCATACACTCTTTCACCTCTGCAAGAAGATGATGGTTCTGTTCATGAAGGACCAAGTGTGATGATAGTCAAGGAGAAGGAGTTTTTGAAAGAGCTAGAGGAGGAAGACATTGGTTATGCCATTACCAGTAAGCCTTTCTCTAATGCTGTAGAAAATAAAGAAGAGATACCAGAGGAGGTGCAGGCCTTGTTAGATAAGTATGAAGACATAGGAACAAAGGAGTTACCAAATGCATTTCCTCCCATCAGAGATGTGAGTCATCATATTGATCTCATACCAGGTGCAAGTCTTCCAAACAAGGCAACATACAAGATGACACCTAAAAAAAATGAGGGGATCAGAAAATAGGTTCAAGATTTGTTGGATAAGGGGATGATAAGGGAGAGATTAAGCCCTTATGCTATGCCTACTGTATTGGCACCCAAAAAGGTTAGAGATTGGAGGCTTTGTATAGACTCAAGAGCCATAAACAAGATCACTATTAGGTACATATTTCCTATACCCTAGATGGAGGACTTAATGGATAGTTTAGCAGGTGCAAGGTACTTTTCAAAGATTGATTTGAAAAGTGGATATCATTAGATCAGAATACTAGAAGGAGATAAGTGGAAGACTACCTTTAAGACCAATGAAGGCTTATATGAATGGCTAGTGATACCATTTGGGTTATCAAATTCCCCAAGTACATTCATGAGGCTAATTAATGAGATTCTAAAGCACTTCATAGGAAAATTTGTGGTGGTATACTTGGATGACATCCTTTTATACATTAAGACAAAAAAGTATGATTTGGAGCAACTTGATAAGGTCTTGAAGAGGCTCAATGAGGAGAAGTTCATGATAAATCTCAAGAAGTGTGAGTTTATGAAGAAGGAACTTGTTTACCTTGAATTTGTGATTTTAGAGGGAACATTGAAGATGGATCCCACAAAGGTAGAATCCATACTTAGTTGGCTAACACCTAAATTAGTTAGAGAAGTCAGGAGCTTCCATGGGTTAGCTAGTTTCTGTAGAAAGTTCATGAAGAACTTTAGTCACATCTGTGCACCAATGACTGATACCATCAAGGGTGAGAAGAAGAATAAGTTCCATTGGATTGTAGAAGCTAATGAAAGTTTTGAATATTTGAAGACAAGAGTGGCATAAAAACCTATTCTTACACTCCCTGACTTTGGCAAGGTGTTCATTGTGGAATGTGATGCAAGCAGGTTTGCTATAGGTGCAATTTTAAGCCAAGATGGGAAACCGGTTTCCTTTTTCAGTGAGAAACTAAATGCTGCAAAAAAAAAGTATTCCACATATGATCTTGAGCTTTATGCCATGGTATAGTCTCTCAAGAAATGGAGACATTATCTCTTACCAAAGGAGTTTGTTGTGTTTATAGATAATCATGCACTAAGCTTCTTGAATATCCAAGACAAGCTGAATCATAGGCACATGAAGTGGATGGAGTATTTGTAGGCCTATACATTTACAATCAACCATAAGAAAGGAAAATAAAATAAGGTTGTTGATGCCTTGAGTAGGAGATCCATGATGGTGCAAGAGATACAACTCCAAAGCATGGGGATAGATGCACTAAAAGGTATGCATGAGCATGATGATGATTTTAAGGATGCATATACTATTTGCAATTAGTTTCAAGATACTTTTCATAGTGAGTATTTAGATTTTGTGTTGCAAAATGGTTTTTTATTCAAAGGAGCTCAGTTGTTTGTGGCTAAGTGTTCCATGAGGGAAAATTTCATAAGGGAGAAACATTGTGGTAGTTTGAGTGGGAATTTTGGGTTTGATAAAACTTTGGAGTAGGCTAAGAGGTTCTATCATTAGCCAAGGCTGCATGTTGATGTTAAGAAGTTTGTAGAGAGTTGTGGGATTTGTCAAAGAGCCAAATGATCAAGCTCAAATGTAGGTTTATACCAACCTTTTCCAGTTCCTAACCATCCATGGGATTCAATAAGCATGGACTTTGTTTTGGGTTTGCCTAAGACACAAAGGGGGTATGCCAATGTTTATGTTGTTGCAGATAGATTTAGCAAGATGACCCATTTCATTGCTTGTAGGAGTAAAAATGATGCATCTCACATAGCTAGTTTTTTTTTCAAGGAGATTGTAAGGATTTATGGACTACCTTTTACCATAGTGTCTAATACGGATTCAAAATTCATAGGTCACTTTTGGAGGACCTTGTGGAAAAAGATGGGAACCAATTTACAATTTAGTTTAGCATACCATCCACAAACGAATGGCCAAATTGAGGTTGTAAATAGGTCATTTGGGAACTTGTTAAGGTGTCTAACAAAGGAGCATGGCCAATCATGGGATCTCTTACTTCCTTAAGCAGAATATGCATACAATGATTCTATCAATAGGAGCATAGGAAGGAGTCCCTTTGAGGTAGTCTATGGGATGAGTCCTAGAGGAATCTATGAACTTAGAGATCTAAAATATATGAAGAAAATGAGTGCAGAAAGGGAGGAGTTTTCCATAGCTATGAAAGACATACATGAGCAGGTTAAGGAGAATCTAAAGAAGAGTGTAGAGAAGTATAAAAAGAATGCAGATTTGAAAAAGGAAGGATGTTTAGTTCAAGGTTGGGGACATGGTGCTTGTACATCTCAGGAAAGAGAGTCTTCCTAAAGGAAAATACACCAAGATGATGATGGAAAACATTGGTCCTTGTAGGATAGTACACAAATTTGGACAAAATGCTTATGAGATAGAACTCCCTCCTGGAATTGCTATCTCACCTATATTTTATGTTGCTGATCTTTATCCATTTAAGGGTATTGTGGATGTAGGTGATGTTGTAGGTGTTGTAGGAGTTGAAGATGATGAGTGAGTTAAAGACCTACCACCTAGCCAACCAATGAAGCTTGAAAGCATACTAGCTATTAGGGAGATCAAGAGGACTAGGAAGAAAGTGTACAATGAGTATTTGGTCAAATGGCATGGCCTACCAATTGAAGATGATCAATGGATGATATTAGAAGATATAATGAAGCATGCAGTTTCAGTTCAAGAGCTTATTTCATTAGGAGAATGGAATCTTTTCCACCCTGGTCATATGGTGCAGGAGCACCTTTGTCAATTTTGGCTTGTTATTGAATTTTGGAGTCTTGGTCTAGTTTTGTCCTAGTTTCATGTAAATAAGATCTATTCAACCAATTTTTAATGTAATAAGAGTCATATGGGGTCTTGAATTGGTATTTTGAAAACTTGTCAATGATAATACAAAAGTTGTAAAAGTTGCATTTGTAACTTTGTCATTTTTGAAAGGTAGTTGAAGGTGAACGGTCACCCCATTCAAAATTCAATTGGGTACCATTGGTTTTTGAAGGAAACATGTTTAAAAGCCTCAAGCATCATCGAGGCATGGTTTTTGAAGGAGTTTTTGGTGAATAAGAAACTATTGCTTTGTTTTGGTGTGAATTTTTTGAGTTTTCTTGTATTTCTAGATTTTGTACAGCCCCGTACAACAACATAAGGGTGTAAATCTCATGTGATGTGTTGTGGATTTGAGTTAGCTTTCTTTTGAATCTAGTTTGGTTGATTTTCATTCAATTTTGAGGGACAACAAGTTAGTTCTCTGAAGGTTGCTCTGTAATCTAAGGTTTCTAGAGTTTGGAGTGAAAATCATGAGATATTAGGCCATTCCACCATAGGAAAATTTTGTAGTTTGGTGGAATGGACCTTTTAGGAGTGCTCTTTCTATTTTCAATAGTTGTAGAGTAGGGTGATGGTATTTGTAGTGTTTTTTCACATGCCCTAGTATAGCATCTCTATGCGCTAGGCTTAATTTTGATAGAAATTAGATAGGACAACAAATTTTTGTGAAGGTTTGATGAAATAAATAGTGGAATATGACCCTATGTTTCCAATCAAGGATTTTGGTGATGATTTTTGGAGTTTTCAAAGAAAATTAAGGACACTTCCTTTGTAAAAGTGGCCTATTTAGGCCTTATTCCAGCGTTGCAATTCAGTTTTGATCAGTTTGTTCCAAAACAACCTATTGGGCTAGGTTGAAATGTTGAAGAGCATGGAAATGGGTTTTTGAAAGTGTGGAGTTTCAGTCCCTTATTGACCTTCTCTAAAAATAAAAAGATAAGTGGGTGTGGACGCCTACAAGCAAGTAGGCATGTTTGTGAAGAAACCAACCCAAGGAAGGGTTTGCAGACTTGGAGACAAGTTGAGTCTGATTTGTGTAAGCCTAAATTGCCTTGCTCTGCATCAATAACACATTCAAAATCAACTGTAAATCCTCTTTATCAATGTTGCATTCCTTCAACTGTGTTCTTAGTTGCTTGATTTTGGAGATGTAGTCTTGGATGTGGTCAAAACATTTAGGATCAAGATTCATCAAATCATTATCAATCTGATATCCCCTAATCTTATCTATTTTACCATACAAATTTTCAAATCTCCCATGCCTCTTTAGGTGTTTTGCATGATTCAATATGAAATTGAAAATCAAATGAGACTAATGTACATATGCATCCAAGTGTTTTCTCACGATCAAGCTCCCATTTTTCCAATTCTTTTGCATCAGTAGGTTGATGAATGGTTTCCTTTAGATGACCTATTAGACCTTTCATCATGAGATAGTTCCATACTAATTTTCTCCATGTAGCATAATTATGTGGAGTTAGGAGTTCAATTTGAGATTTCCCCAATTGCAAGAACACAAACCAAGCAAAAGAATGCAAGCAACCACTGCAAGATTACCCCCCAAATAACTCAATTAAGAAACCCTCCAAAAAATATATGAGCTTGGCACTTTATGAGTAGTTCATTTATAGTTGCGACTTGCCAAAAACAATGAAGTGGTATTGATCTTGGTACATGCAAATGCCAAAATTAGGCCACATAATCAAGTACAATTTTTGGTAAAAAAAGAGATCAATTTGATCATACCATTGAAAATAACACAAAAAATTATGCAATTTCAAAAAAAATTGCACCCAAAAATGTCACCGTAGGAGCAAGATATGAGCTCTTGAAGTTTCCAAAATGAGGACAAAGTAGCAACACCTATGAGAATTTGCAATTTCTGGAAAAAACAGACACCAAAAACAAAATATGATTGCACCACCACTTAGAGCATGAAAAATTGGCCCAAATAAAAAAATTGCACTAAAAAAGGAGTCAAAATGACTGAGATATGAGGCTTTGAAGTTGAACTAGAAAATTGAAAACTACAACTGTGAGGGGGCAGAAAATTTCAAAATTGCGCTGATGTCACCTTTTTATGGGCTTAAAATTGATGGTCATATGATTGCCATGTACTAGATGAGCTTAATTTTGATGACTGAATGGTCGTCACAGGTTGTCCTGTGTCTGGCTAAAATATGTAGTGATAATATTTTGTTTTGTCAGAATATTCTTTTCGCTAACAGAATGTATGAAGGGAAATTTCACAAGAATATTTGGCAGAATCTTCTCAAAACTGCCAGTTTTCAAAATTTTCACCATTGTTTTTGTTTGACTACCAGAATTATTGAAGTCGGCCAACAAATATTTTTTTGAACATCGATTTGATATTATCGCCGGATTTTCAATTGAAATGCCCACTATTTTGAAATGGTGGGGGTCGGGGCAAGTGTACGTGGGCTTTCACGTGGTAACCAACGGGGCCTACAAACCTACAAATGTATTGGACTGTGCAGTACCCTCAGACCGCAGAAAATAAATTTTGCTTTTGATTTTTTCATAATGAAACTTGAACAATATTGAGTGAAAAACTGCAAATTTTTTTTGAAAGAAAAAACATTTGTTGAAAATAAAATTTATTTATTTATTTTTCATACCACTGCACAATTATGACGATCTAGGGGGCTGTACAACTCCTTGGGAAATTTTTTTTGCCTCATCGGACAACTGATTCGATTTGAATGATTTGATAGTTAATCTTAGGGTTTTTGGCCCTTCTGGACATGATGGCAAGGTTGGATTTGACCCAAAATTCTCCAAAAATGTAGCTACCTTCTGGATATGGCAACCACTCTTTAGCTTAAACCCTCATAGATTTGGCCTCGTATGTCCGATTTGGACGAAATAAAATGCAAAATCAACTTTATCAAACCTTCTGGACACAATGGTGAGCTTATATTTGCACCAGAAAGCTCTGATTGAACCTACAATAAAGAGCTAAAAATGGAACCCCCTAGATCTCTCTTCAAAAAAAAGACTATCCAATGGCACCCAACTTGCTTTGATACCATGTTATAATTGGCTATGGCTGCCAAGATCTTGAGACCAAATGGAAAGCACAAAGAGAGAGAATAGAATGTGACAAGAATAAACAATATTCTTATCAATATGATTCAAATCATATGATTGGATGTACAATGTAGAGATACCCCTTGGTTATATAGCCAAGGTGAGATACAAGATGTCATAAGATTATGGAAAGTGTCTTAATCATATGACATGAGAAAGCTAATCACACTTACCTAGGTTCACATGTGTTACAAGTCAAAATATAAGATAAAAACTAATGACAACTAACACCTTCTAGAAAGGTTCCTTCCTAGGACCTAAGTAAACTTAACATGTGTCAATAAGTCCCCTAGTAATGAATTAACTAGGTACAAGACTTTATTTACACCAACATCCCACCTTAAGTGAAACTTAGGGAGTAGAAAATTATTATAAAAATGACACAAAGATGCAAGAATGGGTCTTGGATACTAGGCCATGCTAGGAACCCATGTACATATGCAAATGAAATGACAAAGAAATCTCTCACAAATGGAGAAAAGGAGAAAACCCAATGGAACAAAACTCATCCCCAAAAGAGAGATGAAAGATACAAGAAATAAAATGCTCTCAATGATGCATGAGAAGGCCAAAAACCCATGTGAGGATAATGACCCCCCCATAAGAGAGAAGAAGAAGAGAGATAAGGAAGCCCCCCCTCAATGTTGGGTCTCTTGCAATGATGGTAGAAGCTCGACATTGAATGCTGAAGATGATCCAATCTCGAAGAACAACATTCCTCCCCTTAGGAAGAAATAAAAACATGGATATATGTAGGATTTCAAGAAGACGGATGATGGATGATGGTGTCTCTAAAGCATGCTCAAGTGTCTCCATGTTGATGCTAAAAGTTGGCACACTCCAAGCAAGAGTTCTAGGCCACACTGTTGAAGAGGACAATCTAGAATCTAGTAGAGATGAATTGAGAACATGATCCAAAGATAATGATACCTCCTCTGAAGTCAAAGAAGCCTCCTCCAAATGTTGTCCAAAAGTATCCACACTCACACCAAACTACAAAGAATGATCATGTAGAGATTTAACAAGAGGGTCATGGTGTTCCCTCACAACAACTGAAGAAGGATATTCTCCATCAAAGAGAAGATGAATGCTATCAATAATTTCCTCCAAGTCTGCAAGATGAGACTCCACAAACAAGTCTATAATACCTATTAGGAAGTCATCTAAAGTATCCAAATCTGAAATACTATGTATGTCTTGGTGCACTGAATCACAAGGAACCCAAACTATGGAATCACAAGCATCATCAACTGCAACAGTACATGGAGGAGATAGAATGCATGGCTCAAGTACTAGATCTGATGTGAGAAATCCCAAGTTCAAAAATCCAAATGTCTCCTCTAAATCATGGTTCATATGATTAGCAGCCAAAGGAATAATGTCAACATCATAAGAAAAATATACAAAGATAGCAATGACCTCTCTACTCCCCATGTCTCGAATGATGACTAAATCAGGTGTGAACTCCACAGTTCTCCCATCTCCACCATGTGTAATCTGATAAATGGAAAGAAGATTGTTCACCAAATGAGGAACACACAAAAAATCCTAAAAAGTGTTGTCCCCAAAACTAATAGATCCCTTTCCAATTACACTCATGTATGTATTGTTTCCCATCAAGATAGGAGACACAGTACAAGGCTGAAATGAAGTGAATATAGAATGCGAAGATGTCATATGATGAGATGCTCCTAAATCTAGAAGCCATCTCCCTGATCCATGTCCTTTATATTATGACCTAAAAGATCACAAAGAACATTTCCTTTATATTCTGATGAAGATGTTTAACCTCTTTCCTTTTTAGATTGTTTTGAAGAAGAAGGAGGTGATTCAGACATTCTAGAAGGAAAATCAATGTGATTCCTTTTGAGAAGATTTTTCAACTCATCAATATTCTTCTTATAACAATAGTGTTCTTCATGTCCATCCTTATTGCAATATGCACAAAAAGGCCTCTCCTTCTTAGATGATTCTTCTTTTGAGGATGAGGATTCTGATTCTTTATGTGGCTTGTTCTTTTTCTTTTTTTTCTTCTTATCAAGATTTCCTAATTATTTCTATACCTTAGACTCACTTCCCACAAATTCTTGTGACTTGGAAGACTTGATTAAACCTGTGTTCATTAACTTAGCTTCCTCTTGGATTAGGAGATTTGAAAAGTCATCAAACTTAGGATCAACATATGATGCTCCCATAGAAAGTCGATGGGTATGAAAGCCAAAAAAAAATACTGAATACTCAGGACCAAGCTTGGATAACACATTCAAAATCAACTATAAATCCTATTTATCAATGTTGAATCCCTTCAATTGTGTTCTTAGTTGCTTGATTTTGGAGATGTAGTCTTGGATGTGGGTAAAACATTTAGGATTAAGATTCATCAAATCTTTGTCAATCTAATATCCCCTAATCTTATATGTTTTACCATAGAATTTTTTTAAAGTCTCCCATGCCTCTTGAGGTGTTTTGCATGATTCAATATGAAATTGCAAATCAATTTAGGCTAATGTACATATGCATCCAAGTGTTTTCTCACGATCAAGCTACCATTTTCCCAATTCTTTAGCATCAGTAGGTTGGTGAATGGTTTCCTTTAGATGACCTATTAGACCTTTCATCATGAGATAGTTCCATACTAATTTTATCCATGTAGTATAATTATGTGGAGTTAGGAGTTCAATTTGAGATTTCCCCATTTACAAGAACACAAACCAAGCAAAAGAATGAAAGAAACCACTGTAAGATTACCCCCCACCCCAAATCACTCAATCAAGAAACCCCCCTAGAAATATATGAGCTTGGAAATTTATGCGTAGTTCATTTACAGTTGCTACTTGCCAAAAAAAATGAAGTGGTCTTGATCTTCGTACATGCAAATGCAAAAATTAGGCCATAGAACCAAGTATAATTTTTGGTACAAAATCATATCAATCTGATCATACCATTGAAAAGTACACAAAAAAATATGCTCTTTCAAAAAAAATTACATTGAAAAATGTTACCGTAGGAGCAAGATATGAGCTCCTAAATTTCCCAAAATGAGGATGAAGCAACAACACCTATTAGAATCTGCAATTTCTAGAAAAAATAGACACCAAAACCAAAATCTAATTGTTCCAAAATGTAGAGCACGAAAAACTAGCCCAAATAAAAAAACATTGCACTGAAAAAGGAGTCAAAATGACTAAGATATGAGGCTTTGAAGTTGAATTGGAAAATTGAAAACTCCAACCGTGAGGGGGCAAAAAATTTCAAAACTGTGTTGATTTCACCTTTTACGAGCTTAAAATTTATGGTCATATGACCATCACACACTGGATGAGCTTAATTTTTATGGCCGAATGGTCATCACAGGTCGTTGTTCGTTTGGCTGGAATATGCAGTTAATTTTTTTTGTTTTACCGAAATATTCTTTCCACTGTCAGAATCTCTAAAGGGAATATTCCACAGGAAGATTCGATGAAATCTTCTCAAAAATATCTATTTTCAAACTTTTCGCCACTATTTTTGTTTGACTGTCAGAATTATTGAAGCCGAATGATGGATATTTTTCGAACGCCGGTTTGATATTATCGCCAGATTTTCAATTGAAATGCCCGATATTTTGAAATGGTGGGGGCTAGGGCAGGTGTACTTGGGATGCCTTGTGGAAACCAATGGGGCCCATGGACCTGCAAATATACTACATTATGCAGTACCCTTAGACCACAGAAAATAATTTTTGCTTTTATTTTTTTATTTGATTTTTTATTTTTTCAAAATGAAAGTTTTACAATATTGAGTGAAAAATCGTGATTTTTTTTGAAAGAAAAAATGTTCGCAGAAAATAAAATCTATTTATTTTTTTCTATACAGTCACACAATTATGATGACCTAGGGGGTCGTTCGACTCCTTGGGAATTTTTTTTTTACCTCACCGAACAACTGCTTTGATTTGGACGAATTGATAGTTGATCTTGTTGGGAATTGGATGCCATTTAATTGCAATCCTAAACATATTTCATTTAACTCCTAAGTCCTTGGAAAGTGTTCCCCAACACTAGGATTAGAAAGAGATTAAATTTGAATTAAATGAACATGTGAATTGACATTTGTAATTATTCCTAAATGATAGGAACATGTGAGGGTATCCACGAAGAGTGCCTAAAAGATAGGAGCACATGGGCTGCCCACATGGGAGGAGGGGAACACCTTGTTTCAGTTAACTGATTGGTGTATTGATAACTCTTATGTAATGCATGTCTTGTTCCTACAAAATAGGGATTGATAATTACAATGTATGTGGAGTGGCACTATTAGTTCAGTTTCAGTTTAGTTCAGTTCAGTTATGGTTCAACTATCTTCAGTTGCATGTAGTTAGTTTGAGTTGCATGTAGTTGACTTTAGTTGACATTAGTTGACTTGAGTTGCATGACTAATGACTTCCATTGCATGAAAAATAACAGGTTGATACTTTTTTTTTTTTAACAAAGGATGATCAATCATCCATGATGTTTGCATGAATGGTGGAGAGATATGTTTCAGTTAACAAAGATTGACTTGGACCCACCTTGGGCACCCAAGTTGGAATCTTGGAGTTAACACCTTTGCATGAGAAGATATTTACAAGCATGAGTTAAGTGGGGCCCATTCTTGGGTTCCAACTTTGAGGAGAAGCTTACAAGATATCTTTGTAATCATCAATCAATTAATACTTTAGTTTGGGATACCCAAATTGACGAAGGGCTTGGTTTGACATTGTTTTCATGGAAGAACTCTAAATGCACAATAGGCATAGGTTTTTGATATAAGCTTTGTGCTTTGTAATTTAAAACTCTTTGGAGTTTTCAAGGCTCACAATTGTTTATTAATTCCAACAAGTTGAAGAGAGTTTTATCAAAGTTTATTTGTTGGCTGTGAAGAAGCAAGTTGAAGGAAAAGGAAGCATATCGATCAAGAATTGATACAAAATTATTGTAATCTTGTTCTAAGGTTAAATAATAAAACCACTATTGATTCTAGTGGTGGAGCTTTTTCTCAAAAGGGTTTCTCCACATATATGATGTGTCACTTCTATCTTCTTGTCTCATTCTTCTACAATCTTCTATCTACTTCTACAATTGGTAAAATTGAATTAATCAGATTAATCACCCACAAAGAAATCATGACAAAGAATACTTAACTTAATCTATAGTCTCATAGGATTACAAGTTTAAAGCTATAGAATTTACCTTCAATCTTCAATATTTGGTATCAAAGCTAACTGTTGGTTAGAGTTTGGGATGCCTTTCTCTTAAAAGTTTGAAAGTTTTTGGCTGTAGTGGGAGCTTTTTTGTGATATTGCATATTTGGAAAAGAAGTGTGTTACAATGACTTCTAATTCTCATTTAGATATTGAAAGATTCAATGGATCTAGTTATGAGATGTGGAAATTAAAAGTGGATGATCTCCTTGAAGAGAGAGATCAGTGGTTAGTTGTTTGTAGTGATAAAAATCCATCTCCAATGATGTCAGATGAGGATTGGGCTAAGCTTGATAAGAAGGAAAGAGGGAGCATAAGATTATGTCTTACTGATGCTCTTCTCTTAAATGTTTTAGATGAAACTACTCCATACAAATTGTGGAAGAGGATAGGTGATATCTATCAAACTAAAAGTCTTACTAATAAGTTGATTTTGGAAAGATAGATGCATTATTTAAAGATGAAAGATGGTGATTCTGTTGCACATAATTTCAATTCTTTTAATTTGATTCTAAGTCAGTTAGCATCTGTAGATGTAAATGTAGAAGATGAAGATAAATGCATTTTGAACCTTTGTTCTTTACCATAATCTTGGGAAAATCTAATTGTTGCTATCAGTGGTAGTAGTGCAGATCGTAAGATGGACAATATAATTCCAACTCTCTTATTAGAGGAGATGAGGAGGAAGTCTAAAATAGGAACCCAAGATGCCTTGTTTTTAAGAGGTAGGCCTAAGGAAAAGGAATCTAAGGTAGAAAATAAAGGAAAGGGTAAGTCTAAAGGACAGTCTAAAACCCCTAGTAAGAGTAAGGTAAAGTTTTGGAATTGTGGGAAACTTGGACTTGTAAAGAAGGATTGTAAGAATAAGAAAAAGAGTTATGATGCTTCTACAGAGAAATCCTCAGATGATGGTAATGATGCATTGATCATTACAACTAATATTGTTAGTGATAACTCTTGGCTTATTGCTTCAGGTTGCTCCTATCATATGACTCCTAACAAGGAGTGGTTCACTAAGTATACTACATATGATGAAGGAAATGTCTTCTTTGGAGAGAATATCACACAAAATATTGTGGGAAAAGGAGAGGTAAAGTTGTGTTTAAGTGATGGTAGGGTTAATACCCTTAATGATGTTTTACATATTTGAGGACTTTCTAGAAATTTACTTTTTGTATCTAAGTTCAATGATTCTAGAATGCATGTGACATTTGATAAAAGTGGTTGCAGATTGGCAAAAATGAATATGGTGGTTGCTAAAGGATCTTTGAAAGGACTTTGTTTAAGTGTGATACCTCCAATCTGAATAAATTGGCCAATGTAACTAAAGATAAAAATACATGTATGTTGTGGAACCATAGATTGGGACACATTGGTGATAAAGGTCTTAGGACCATTCTTAATAAGAAATTGGTTGATGACATTCCTGATTATAAAATTGGAAAAAATGATTTTTGTGAGCATTGTGTGTTTGGAAAGGAATCTAGATCTTCATTTCATAATAGAACAAATAAAGCTAAAATATTATTAGAGATTATTCATTTGGATGTTATGGGTCATGTGGATATTGACTCTATTGGAAAATATAGATATTATGTCACATTTATTGATGGTGTCTCAAGATACACTTGGATCTATTTTATGCATAACAAGTCTAATGTGTTTAATAAGTTTAAGGAATTTAAGGCTTTGGTTGAGAAACAATCAGATCATAAGATAAAAGTATTGAGATCAGTTAATGGTGGTGAATATTTTTCTAAGGAATTTGATGATTATTGTAAGCATGGAGGAATTGTGAGACTAAAAACTACTCCATAAACACCTCAACAAAATGGAGTAGCAAAAAGGATGAACCGAACCTTAATGGAAAGAGCCAAGAGTATGTTAAGTAGTGCTAAGGTAGATTGGTGTCTTTGGGACGAGGCTATAAGTACTTCTTGTTATTTATTCAATAGATCCCCTAATTCATCTATTGAACATAAAACCCCTTATGAAATGTGGTTAGGAATGAAACCTAGTGTTGCACATTTAAGGATATTTGGTTGTGAAGCTTTCTTTCACGTGCCTAAAGAAAAAATATCTAAGTTGGAAATGCATATTCATAGGTTATGGTGAAAATGTAAAAGGTTATAAGCTTTGGAATCCTTTAACCCAAAACAATTTATTTACCTAGAGATGTGATTTTTAGGGAATTTAGAGCTAACTCAGAAGAAGAAGAATGAAAGGGGAAGGATACTTCTCAAATAGTTCATTTTGAGAAAAAAACTGAGAAGCAAGAAGATGCACATGGTGAAGAACAATTGGATGGATTGCATGAAGAGAGTTCACAAAGTTCTTCTGAGATAAATGCTTATGATGAGCATATTGAGGAACAAGAAGAAACCCCTTTGAGAATATACACAAGACAATGAAATCCCATTGATAGGTATAGCCCACCTGATTTCCATTATATATTTGCTTTGATGAGAACTAATGATGAACCCATTTCTTATAGGGAAGCTTTGTCTTCATATGAGAACAAGCTTTGGTCACAAGCTATGCATGAGGAAATGAAATCCTTGCATACTTGTGACACCCGAGATCTTGAGAGTTTTCCCAAAGGAAGAAAGGCCATTGGTTGTAAATGGATCTTTAAAAATAAAATTGGTGCAACTGGTAATCTCAAAAGGTATAAGGATAGATTAGTAGCAAAGGGCTACTCCCAGAGAGAGGGAGTTGAATTTAATGAAATATTCTCTCCTATTGCTAAATTAACTTCTATTAGATTATTTTTATATATTGTTGCTGCTTATGATTTTGAGATAGAGAAAATGGATGTGAAAACTTCTTTTTTGCATGGGAATCTTGATGAGGAAATTTATATGAAGCAACTTGATGGTTTTGTTGTAAAAGGAAAAGAAGAATTGGTTTGTAGGTTAAAGAGATATTTATATGGATTGAAACAGTCACCGAGAATGTGGTAGCAGAGGTTTGATGCTTTTACATTGAAAATTAGTTATGTTAGGAGTGAGGAAGATCATTGTGTTTACATAAAATGTCTTGATGATCAACGTTTAATTATTTTCTTATATGTAGATGACATGTTGTTTATTGGTAACAAGGTAATGATCAAATAATTGAAAGCACAACTCTCTAGCACATTTGAGATGAAAGATCTAGGGGCTACAAAATATATCCTTGGTATGGAGATCAAAAAAGATAGAGGTAACAGAAAGCTTTGCTTAAGTCAAAGCAACTATGTTGATACTATTTTGAAATGGTTTAACATGCATGATAGTAAACCAATTAATATTCCTTTACTAGTTGGCATGAAGTTAAGTATAGACATGTTTCCTAAACTTTATTTTGATCATGAGGAAATGTCATAAATTCCATATGCTAGTGTAGTTGGTAGTTTGATGTATGCGATGATTTGTACAAGACCAGATATAGCCCAAGTAGTGGGAGTTCTGAGTAGGTTTATGTCTAACCCTAGTAAAGAACATTGGACTTATGTTAAGAGGGTGTTTAGATATTTACGAGGTACTTTTGATTACTATTTATTTTATCATGGTGCTAATGATATTGATATTATGCACATAAAATTGGACTTAAAGGGTTTTGTTGATTCAGATTGGGCAAGAGACCTGGATAGTCGAAGGTCGACAAGTGGCTATGTGTTTACTTTGTTTGAAGCTTTTTTTAGTTGGATGAGTAAGAGGCAGACCATGGTTGATTTTTCCACCATGGAAGCAGTGTACATGGTTGCTACACATGCCTCCAAAGAGGCAGTTTGGTTATAGATACTTGGGAAAGGTATTGGTTTTAATTGTAAGAAAATTAGACTTGAATGTGATAGTCAGAGTCCTATTTTTTTAGCCAAAAATCCTATGTATCATGCTCATACTAATAATGTTGATGTGTAGTATCACTTTGTGTGAGAAATGATTGAGAGTGGGAAGGTATTGATTAAGAAAGTCAACACTCTAAAAAATACTTTAGATTATCTTACGAAACTAGTTCCTACAGATAAGTTCTCTTGGTGTAGGAAGGCCATTGGCCTTGAGTCTTGTACTTGATTTATAATAATTATTCCTTGGTTAGAATAATTGTAATGTATAATTTCAAGTGGGAGAATGTTGGGAATAAGATTCCATTTAATTGCAATCCTAAAAATATTTCATGTATCTCCTAATTCCTTGGAAAGTGTTCCCCAACACTATGAGTAGAAAGAGATTAAATTTGAATGAAATGAACATGTAAATTGAAATTTTTAATTAATCCTAAATGATAGGAACATGTGAGGGCATCCAAGAATAACTCCTACAAAATAGGAGCACATGGTGTGCCCACATTGAAGGTGAGACACCTTGTCTTAGTTAACTGTTTGGTGGATTGATAACTCTTATGTAATGGATGTCCTGTTCCTACAAAATAGGGATTGATAATTACAATGTATGTGGAGTGACACTATCAATTCAATTCAATTCAATTATGGTTTAGTTATCTTCAATTGCGTGTAGTTGGTTTGAGTTGCATGTAGTTGACTTCAGTTGACTTGAGTTGCATGATTGATGACTTCAGTTGCATGATAGATAACAAGTTGACACTTTTAGTTAACAGGGGATGATCAATCATGCATGATGTTTGCTTGAATGGTGGAGAGATATGTTTTAGTTAACAAAGATTGACTTGGACCCACCTTGGGCACCCAAGTTGGCATCTTGGAGTTAACACCTTTGCATGAGAAGATATTTACAAGGATGAGTTAAGTGGGGCCCATTCTTGGGTGCTAACTTTTAGGAGAAGCTTACAAGATGTATTTTTAATCATCAATAAATTAAGACTTTAGTCTGGGATGCCCAAATTGATGAAGGGCTTAGTTTGACATTGCTTTTCATGGAAGAACTCTACTTGCACAAGATAGGCATAAGTTTTTTAGATAAGCTTTGTGCTTTATAATTGACAACTCTTTAGATTTTTCAAGGCTCACAATTGTCTATTAACTACAGCAAGTTGAAGAGAGTTTTATGTGAGTTTATTTGTAGGTTGTGAAGAAGCAAGTTGAAAGAAAATCAAGCATACCAATCAAGAATTGATACATAATTATTGGAATCTTGTTCTAAGGTTAAATAGTACAAGCACTATTGATTTTTGTGGTGGATTTTTTTCCTGAAAGGGTTTCCCCACGTATATGTTGTATCACTTCTATCTTCTTGTATCATTCTTCTACAATCTTTTGTCTACTTCTAAAATTGGTAAAATTGAATTAATTAGATTAATCACCCACAAAGAAATTGTGACAAAGAATACTTAATTTAATCTACAGTCTCATAGGATTACAAGTTTAAAGCTATAGAATTTACCTTCAATCTTCAATATTTGGTATCAGAGCTAACGGTTGGTTAGAGTTTGGGATGCCTTTCTCTTAAAAGTTTGAAAGTTTTTTGGCTGTAGTGGGAGATTTTTTGTGATATTGCATATTTGTAAAATAATTGTGTTACAATGACTTCTAATTCTCATTTAGATATTGAAAGATTCAATGGATCTAGTTAAGAGATGTGGAAATTAAAAGTGGATGATCTCCTTGAAGAGAGAGATCAGTGGTTAGTTGTTTGTAGTGATAAAAATCCATCTCCAATGATGTCAGATGAGGATTGGGCTAAGCTTGATAAGAAGGAAAGAGGGAGCATAAGATTATGTCTTACTGATCCTCTTCTCTTGAATATTTTAGATGAAACTATTGCATACAAATTGTGGAAGAGGATAGGTGATATCTATCAAACTAAAAGTCTTACTAATAAGCTGTATTTGAAAAGATAGATGCATTATTTAAAGATAAAATATGGTGATTCTATTGCACATAATTTAAATGCTTTTAATTTTATTATGAGTTAGTTAGCATTTGTAGATGTAAATCTAGAAGATGAAGATAAATGCAGTTTGAACTTTTTTTCTTTACAAGAATCTTGGGAATGTGTAATTATTGCTATAAGTGGTAGTGTTGCAGATCGTAAGATGGACAATATAATTATGACTCTCTTATCAAAGGAGATGAGGAGGAAGTGTAAAACACTAACCAAGGTGCCTTGTGTATAAGAGGTAGGCCAAAGGAAAAGGAATCTAAGGCAGATGAGAAAGGAAATGGTAAGTCTAAATGATAGTCTAAAACCCATGGTAAGAGAAAGGTAAAGTTTTGGAATTGTGGGAAACCTGGACTTGTAAAGAAGGATTGTAAGAACAAGAAAAAGAGTTTTTATGCTTCTACAAAGAAATCCTCAGATGATGGTAATGATACATTGATCATTACAACTAATATTGTTAGTGATAACTCTTGGATTATTGATTTAGGTTGCTCCTATCATATGAATCCTAACAAGGAGTGGTTCACTAAGTATACTGCATATGATGGAGGAAATGTCTTCTTTGGAGATAATAGCACACAAAATATTGTGGGAAAAGGAGAGGTAAAGTTGTGTTTCAGTGATGGCAGGGCTAATACCCTTAATGATGTTTTACATATTCCAGGAATTGCTAGAAATTTACTTTGTATATCTAAGTTCAATGATTCTGGAATGCATGTGACATTTGATAAAAGTGGTTGCAAATTGGTGAAAGGGAATATGGCGGTTGCTAAAGGATCTCAAAAAGGGACTTTGTTTAAGCTTGATACCTCCAATTTAAATAAATTGTCCAATGTAACTAAAGATGAAAATACATGTATGCTGTTGCACCATAGATTGGGCCACATTGGTGAAAAAGGTCTTAGGACCATTCTTAATAAGAAATTGGTTGATGGAATTCCTGATTATAAAATTGCCAAAAGTGATTTTTGTGAGCATTGTGTGTTTGGAAAGCAATCTAAATCTTCATTTCCTAATAGAACAAATAAAGCTAAAAGATTATTAAGAATTATTCATTCAGATTTTATGGGTCCTGTGGATATTGACTCTATTGGAAAATCTAGATATTATGTCACATTTATTGATGATGTCCCAAGATACACTTGGATCTATTTTATGCATAAAAAGTCTGATGTGTTTAATAAGATTAAGGAATTTAAGGATTTGGTTGAGAAACAATCAAATCATAAGATAAAAGTGTTGAGATCAGTTAATGGTGGTGAATATTTTTCTAAGGAATTTGATGATTATTGTAAGCATGCAGGAATTGTGAGACTGAAAACTACTCCATATATACCTCAACAAAATGGAGTAGCAAAAAGGATGAATCAAACCTTAATGGAAAGAGCTAGGAGTATGTTAAGTAGTGCTAAGCTAGATTGGTGCCTTTGGGCCGAGGCTGTAAGTACTTCTTGTTATTTAATCAATAGATCCCCTAGTTCATCTATTGAAGATAAAACCGCTTATGAAATGTGGTTAGGAATGAAACCTAGTGTTTCACATTTAAGGATAATTGGTTTTGAGGCTTTTGTTCATGTGCCTAAATAAAAGTGATCTAAGTTGGATCCAAAATCACAAAAATGTATATTCATAGGTTATGGTGAAAATGTAAAAGGTTACAAGCTTTGGAATCCTTTAACCCAAAAAATTTCTTTATCTAGAGATGTGATTTTTAGGGAATTTAGAGATATTTTAGGAGAACAACCAAAGGAGAAGGATAATTCTTGAACATTGTATTTTGAGACAAAAACTGAGAAGCAAGAAGATGCACATGTTGAAGAAAAATTGGATGGATTGCATGAAGAGAGTTCATATATTTCTTCTGAGATAGATGCTCATGATGAGCATATTAAGGAACAAGAAGAAACCCCTTTGAGAAGATCCACAAGACAACGAAATCTAGTTGATAGGTATAGCCCACTTGATTTCCATTGTATATTTGCTTTGATGAGTACTAATGATGAACCTAGTTCTTATAGGGAAGCTTTTTCTTCAGATGATAACAAGCTTTGGTCACAATCTATGGATAAGGAAATGTAATCCTTGGATACTTGTGACACTGAGGATCTTGAGAGCTTTCCCAAAGAAAGAAAGGCCATTGGATGTAAATGGATCTTTAAAACAAAAATTTGTGCAAATGGTAATCTTGAAAGGTACAAGGCTAGATTAGTAGCCAAGGGATACTCCTAGAGAGAGGGAGTTGACTTGAATGAAATCTTCTCTCTTGTTGCTAAATTAACTTATATTAGATTCTTTTTATCTATTATTGTTGCTTATGATTTTGAGATAGAGAAAATGGATGTGAAAACTTGTTTTTTGCATGGGAATCTTGATGAGGAGATTTATATGAAGCAACTTGATGGTTTTGTTGTAAAAGGAAAAGAAGAATTGGTTTGTAGGTTAAAGAGATCTTTATATGGATTGAAACAGTCACCGAGAATGTGGTACCAGAGGTTTGATGCTTTTGCATTGAAAATTAGTTATTTTAGGAGTGAGGAAGATCATTGTGTTAACATAAAATGTATTGATGATCAACTTTTAATTATTATCTTTTATATAGATAACATGTTGTTTATTGGTAACAAGGTAATGATCGAACAGTTGAAAGCACAACTCTCTAGCACATTTGAGATGAAAGATATAGGGGCTACAAAATATATCCTTGGTATGGAGATCAACAGAGATAGAGGTAAAAAAATATTTGCTTATGTCAAAGCAACTATGTTGATACTATTTTGAAACAGTTTAACATGCATGATGGTAAACCAATTAATATTCCTTTACTAGTTGGCATGAAGTTAAGTCTAGACATGTGTCCTAAATTTATTTTGATCATGAAGAAATGTCATAAATTCCATATGCTAGTGTAGCTGGTAGTTTGATGTACACAATGATTTGTACAAGACCAAATATAGCCCAAGTAGTGGGAGTTCTGAGTAGATTTATGTCTAACCCTAGTAAAGAACATTGGACTTATGTTAAGAGGGTGTTTAGATATTTACGAGTACATTTGATTACTATTTGGTTTATCATGGTGCTAATGATATTGATATTATGCACATAAAATTGGACATACATGATTTTGTTGATTTAGATTGGGCAAGAGACCTGGACAGTCGAAGGTCGACAAGTAGCAATGTGTTTACTTTGTTTGGAGCTGCGGTTAGTTGGATGAGTAAGAGGCAGCCCATGGTTTCCTTTTCTAACATAGAAGCAAAGTACATGGACACTACACATGCCTCCAAAGAGGTAGTTTGGTTATAGAGACTTAGGAAAGGTATTAGTTTTAATTGTAAGAAAATTAGACTTGAATGTGATAGTCAGAGTGCTATTTGTTTAGCCATAAATCCTATGTGTCAAGCTAATAATAAGCATGTTAATGTGTAGTATCACTTTTTGCTAGGAATTATTGAGAGTGGGAAGGTATTGATTAAGAAAGTCAACACTCTAATCAATGTTGCAAATTATCTTATAAAACTAGTTCCTACATATAAGTTCTCTTGGTGCAAGAAGGCCATTTTCCTTGAGTCCTATACTTGATTTATAATAATGATTCCTTGTTTACAATAATTGCAATGTATAATGTCAAGTGGGAGAATGTTGGGAATAGGACACCATTTAATTGCAATCCTAAACATATTTCATATATCTCCTAAGTCCTTGGAAAGTGTTCCCCAACACTATGAGTAGAAAGAGATTAAATTTTAATGAAATGAACATGTAAATTGACATTTTTAATTATTCCTAAATGATAGGAACATGTGAGGGAATCCAAGAAGAGCTCCTAAAAAATAGGAGCACATGGGGTGCCTACATGGGAGGTGAGACACACCTTGTTTCAGTTAACTATTTGGTGGATTGATAACTCTTATGTAGTGCATGTCTTGTTCCTACAAAATAGGGATTGATAATTACAATCTATGTGGAGTGTCACTGTCAGTTCAGTTCAGTTCAATTCAGTTCAATTTAGTTTAGTTTTAGTTTAGTTTAGTTTAGTTCAATTCAGCTCAATTCAGTTACAGTTCAGTTATCTTCAGTTGCATGTAGTTAGTTTGAGTTGCATGTAGTTGACTTTAGTTGACTTGAGTTGCATGACTAATGACTTCAGTTGCATAACAGATAATAGGTTGATACTTTTAGTTAATAGGGGATGATCAATCATGCATGATGTTTGCATGAATGGTTGAGAGATATGTTTCAGTTAACAAAGATTGTCTTGGACCCACCTTGGGCACCCAAGTTGGAATCTTGGAGTTAATACCTTGGCATGAGAAGATATTTACAAGGATGAGTTAAGTGGGGCCCATTCTTGGGCACCAACTTTGAGGAGAAGCTTACAAGATATCTTTATAATCATCAATCAATTAAGATTTCAGTTTGGGATGCCCAAATTGATGAACAACTTGATTTGACATTGTCTTTCATGGAAGAACTCTACTTGCACAAGATAGGCATAGGTTTTTGAGATAAGCTTTGTGCTTTATAATTGACAACTTTTTCAAGTTTTCAAGGCTCACAATTTTCTATTAATTGTAGCAAGTTGAAGAGAGTTTTATTAGAGTTTATTTGCAAGTTATGAAGAAGCAAGTTGAAGGAAAATGAAGCATACCAATCAAGAATTGATACATAATTATTGTAATATTGTTCTAAGGTTAAATAATACAAGCACTATTGATTCTGGTTGTGGATTTTTTTCTTGAAAGGGTTTCTCCATGTATATGTTGTGTCACTTCTATCTTGTTGTCTCATTATTCTACAATTTTCTATCTACTTCTACAATTGGTAAAATTGAATTAATAAGATTAATCACCCACAAAGAAATTGTGACAAAGAATACTTAATTTAATCTACAGTATCATAGGATTACAAGTTTAAAGATACAAAATTTACCTTCAATTATCAACATTTGGTATCAGAGCTAACTGTTGGGTTTTTGGCCCTTCTAGATGTGATGGCAGGGTCAGATTTGACTGAAAATGCTCCAAAAATGTAGCTACCTTTTGGATCTGGTAACCACTCTTCAACTTCAAACCCTCATAGATTTGGCTTTGTATGTTTGATTTGGATGAAACAAAAGGAAAATTCAACTTTCCCGAACCTTCCAGACATAAGGGTAAGCTTAGATTTGCACCAGCAAGCTCCGATATGAACCTGTAATAAAGAGACAAAAATGGAACCCCCCCAGATCTCTCTTTAGAAAAAGACTATCCAATGGCACACAACTTGCTCTAATACCATATTAGAATTGGCTATGGTTGCCAAGATCTTGAGACCAAATGGAAAGCACAAAGAGAGAGAATAGAATGTGACAAGAATTGTAAAGATATATCAACCTTACTTAGTAAACATGGAAATCTCAAAGAACATTCACATTTCCAATTAAGGATATTGATACAAAATTCATTTCCACATAAGAATAATGAAACAATATATATGTTAATAAGATTTCTCCTAGGAAATTACAATGTCGAATGTAAAATTTTACATCAATTAGAGTTACAAAATCTATTTCAATTTTACATATATAAGTACATATCAATGATTACTTCAAATTCATAAAAGTTACAATTGGCTATGCAAGCCATACAAAATAGTACAAGAAATGTGTATAAGTATCCATATAATGAGGAATCCTTGGTGCTCAACCGCCATGACACTGTTGTTGGTTGATTTTCTTGCAAACCATGTTGGTCTCCTATTGTACCTATGGAGTAGCCATCTCTAGTCAAGGGGAGTTCGGAGGACCTGGACCAACTGACAAGATCAAAATATCTTCTGCACTTTAGGCTCTATAGAACCAGGGTGGGTATACCCACACAATGCCTCAAAGAAGACCAGACATTGCTTTTTATAGAAGATAACTCCTGATGCCAAGTGTTGAGGACCTCAAATGGGGCTGAATTCACAGTAGCTCAACCTTGAAGCAACTAGAAGGTAGGGCAAGATATTAGACCAAAGATATTCAATGATTTTTAAAAGGTTTTCTGAGAGGAACAGGTTGCAAGACAGATCAGTGCCTAGTTTTGGGCCATGAAGTCAAACACAAAAGGGAAAAATACCTACAAATAGACCTCAACTAGTGGATCTTGTTTTTTTGATGCCTTACATCAACTATCAGTGCCTTACACTGACAATCCAGCTTCTGTTATCAGTCAGATTCTACTTACCAAATCCAACCAGCACACAAACAATCACTATTACCTGCTCAAAGGATTTAACTACTTCCTTGAAGCAGACCTATTAACAGACAACACAACCTCATGAAGTATGAGGAGATGAACATGAAAACACCTTATGCATTCATTCAAATGATTGGAGCATACAAGAATGGAGACAATTTGCTAATATACATGAAAGATAAGCATCTTCATGTTTTCATTACTTAAACTGATTGTATTTACAAATAAATTCAAAATTACAGTTCACAGACTTGACAATGACTCAAGACTAAATGCTAGCCTACCCCAAGACTGATACACAAACTCAGAAAAATATGGAACATAACACCCAAGTTCAGAACC